>SJXQ01012964.1:217680-360429 GCA_006408695.1 Aepyceros melampus | reverse complement strand
GTTCTATGAGTTCTTTGTATATTTTGGATGTTTAACTCTTATCAGATATATGGTTTGCAAATATTTTCTCTCATTCCATAGTTTGTCTTTTCATTTTGTTGATGGATTCCTTTGCTATGGAGAAAATTTTTAGTTTGATGTAGTCTCATTTGTTTATTTTTGCTTCTGTTGCCTTAGCTTTTGATGTCAAATCTAAAAAACCATTGCCAAGACTGGTGACAAGGAGCTTACTCTTGCATTTCTTCTATGAGTTTTATTGCCCTACATTCAAGTCTTTGATTCCTTTTAAATTGACTTTTTTTGTATGTTGTGTGCTTCCCTGGTGGCTCAGACAGTAAAGTGTCTGCCTGTAATGTGGGAGACATGGGTTTAATCCTTGGGTCGGTAAGATCCCCTGGAGAAGGAAATGGCAACCCACTCCAGTACTCTTTTCTGGAAAATTCCATGGATGAAGGAGCCTGGTAGGCTACAGTCCATGGGATTGCAAAGAGTAGGACATGACTGAACAACTTCACTGGTGGTATATTGTAAGATAGAGGTCTAGTTTCTTTTGTATGTGGCTGTCCTGTTCCCCCAGCACCACTTATTGGAGAAACTATCCTTTCCCCATTATATATTCTTGCCTCCTTTGACATAGACTAAGTGGCCATATAAGTGTGGGATTTATTTCTGGTCTCTCTCTTCTGTTCCATTGAGCTAACTGTCCATTTTTATGCCAATATGATATTGTTTTAATTACTATAGTTTTGTAATATAGTTTGAAATGAGGACATGTGATGCCTCTGGCTTTATTCTTTTTCAATATTGCTTTTTCTATTCAGGGGATTTTATTGTTCTATACAAATTTTAAGGTTTTTTTTTTTTCTGAAAAATTCCATCTAGATTTTAATAGGGATTACATTGAATCCATAGATAGCTTTAGGTAGTATGGACATTTTAACAATATTAATTCTTTCAATCCATGAGTATAGAATATCCTTTCATTTATTTGTGTTTTCAATTCCTTTCATCAGTGGCTTCTAATTTTCAGTGTACAGATATTTTGGTGGCGGTGGTGAAGTCGCTCAGTCGTGTCCGACTCTTTGCGACCCCATGGACTGTAACCTACTACCTACTTGATATTTTATTATTTTTAACGCAGTTGTAAATGGAATTGTTTTCTAAGTTTTTCCTTTTGATACTTTGTTTTTAATATATAGAAACACATGCAATTTCTGTACATTGATTTTATAGCCTGCAATTTTACTGAATTAGTTATCAGCTCAAACAGGTTTTTGGTGGAGTTTTCAGGGTTTTTCTGCTACAAATAGAGACAATTTTACTTCTTTTTTCCTGATTTGGATATATTTCATTTCTTTTTCTTGCCTGATTTCTCTGGCAAGGACTGTTAATACTATATTATTAATAAATGAAAGTATTGAGAGAGTTCTTATCTTGCTCCTGGCCTTAGAGGAAAAGCTTTTAACTTTTCACCCATAGAGTATGATGTTAGGTGTGGGCTTAGTTAATAACAATGTATCATTATTTATTTATTAATTGTAAAAATTATACTGATGTAAAATGTTAGGAGAAACTGAGAATGCAGAAACTCTGTACTATATTCACAATTTTTCTGTAAATCTAAAGTCTATTCTAGCTAGATTAAAAATATTTTTTTTAAAAGTGAATCTGTGGCAAAACTATAATGTAAGCAATATATTTATTGACCTCTTTCCTGTTTTTAATTCTGCAGCTTCTCTAGCTTTGATGTGTTTATTAGTGACTCAACAGCAACACATAAAGTACTATCTTCCATATGCATGTACGTGTATGTACTCATACATATGTAAGAAAGGTAATAGATATGTGTGTCCATATATACGAAAGATAATATTTTATGTATTATCTTAGAGTTTTGCAACTCCTAAAGAACCAAAAGCCTTTAAGGCATAAAGGAAAACATTTCTACTGGTGAGGATTTAAGTTATTGTCATGTCTAAATCAGAAAGATACTTTGTGGTAGAAGCAGAAACTTTTGTAGCATATTCCAATCATAAAATCAGCTTCGACTATAATTAAGACATAAACTGAAGGACAAAGACCCACAGGTGGAAAGAAAGTCACAAGAAAATACACACTTTTGTACAAGGTACTAATATCACTTATGACAATTATTGACATGAAGCAGTGAAGAAGAAGCAAACTCAACAAAGATTTGTCCTACCCCACCTATAGAAATGGTCAGGTTCCAAAATAGGACACATTGCAGTTAATCTGCAACGAAGGAAACATATTCTTGGATCCTCAAAAATGCTGATTTGCACATCACTTTCACTTTATTAATTTCACTTTGTTAATTATTCCCTGTGGTCACCTCAAGGGGTGCATTGTTCTTTTCCCATTTTTTCAAGGTGAAGAAATTTTGGCTGAAAGTGTCTCACTGACTTTCCAGAGGTTATCTAGGGGTTCATGAACAGAATAAGAATTAGGTTCCAAATAATAACAGTAAGCCACTGTTATCCTCTGCATCTTCCTGCTTCCCACAATCCAAAGAGGCTTTAAAGAAGGAGATAACATGATTAAATAATTTTAGGGAAAATGCAAATGAATTAAATCTGGGGAAGGATGAAGATAAATTAATCAGACAAAGTGAGATAGCTAAGGAATGCATAGCGTTTGGGAGACAGCAAATTAGACTGGCCATTTGTAAGTAATGAGATAAGACAATGAGAAAAGCCAGGGATATTCTGGTCTATACTCAGAGAGGGATAGGATAACCCAATGAGAAAGAGAAGGTGTTGACAGCACAATGTGCTGAGATCATGCTTATGCTGGGGGACTCATATTGGGGTCTATGAGCACCAAACTTGCAGAATTTTCGGATGAACTACAAGGAGCAACATACATAGATAATATGAGAAAAGTCATTCTTATTGTCCATTATCCTCTTAAAAAATTTTTTTTTATTTATTTATGTTTGGCTGTGCTGGTCTTCATTACTGCACAGGCTTTTCTCTAGTTGCAGAGGGCAGAGGCTACTCTCTACTCTCTAGCTGCTGTGCATGGGCTACTTACTCATTGCAGTGGCTTCTTTGGTTGCAGAGCACAAGCTCAAGGGTGCACAGGCTTCAGCAGTTGCAGCTCATGGGCTCTGGAGTCGTGGCTCCCAGGCTGTGGAACACAGGCTCAATAATTGTGGTGCATGGGCTTAGTTGCACTGTGGCATGTGGGATCTTCCGGGATCAGGGATCAAACCCATGTCTCCTGCATTGGCAGATGGATTCTTTACCACTGAGTCACCAGAGAAGTCCTGTCCATTACTTTGAAAGGCAAAATTAAGTCAGGCGAAACTGACTTAGCAAGCTGAACAACTTGCATTGATTTGATTTATTCAATTTTTGTTGCTTTTCATTTTTGATACAGTAGTCTTGGTTCTGGGGCTTCCCAGGTGGCCCTAGAGGTAAAGAACTCACCTGCCGATGCAGGAGACATATACAGATGCAGGTTTGATCCTTGGGTCGGGAAGATCCCCTAGAGGAGGAAATGGCAACCCACTCCAGTATTCCTGCCTGGAGAATCCTATGGACAGAGGAACTTGGCAGGTTAGAGTCCATAAGCTTGCAAAGAGTAGGACACAACTGAAGTGACTTAGCATGGACGCAGTCTCTGTTTGGATGGGGCAACCCTATCTATAAGTGAAACCAGTGCCTTACTACCTACACAGGACGGCTTGTGAGATTCTGAAGGTCTGCCTGTCCCCAAATCTCTCCTCCACAACATTACCACGATGCTACATTTTCCCTTCTGTGGCCTGATATTCTCAGGGAGAGATGAGGAGAAATTCACTACAGGTGTGATTCCAAAAGAGCATAGGTAAAACATTTGTGTATTGGAACAGAAGGTCCTTTTGCTCTCCTCTTTAGAGCATCTTGCCAGATTAGTTCATGAACTGACCTCTTTGACATCAAGGAATTCATTGAGAAGTGCTTGCTCTAAGAGGGTAGCATTTGCATTGTGCTTGATGATCAAAGATTGGTTAGCCCCTTCCAATCAATATCTTTTCCAGCTGATAAATGGGGTAATACCTATCCACCTCTTTAGGTAGGTAAAGCTGAGTAAACTAAGCAGAAAGGCTGATCGTGACCTGTTAGTGATAGGTGGGAGAAGTCTCACTGGATTCCTCTAAAACCCAATTAGGTTAATACTATAGATAGAATGTGTTTCCCAAAATTCATAAGTTGAAATCTTACTGGCTATGTGATAGTATTAGGAGGTGGGGATTTAGGAATATGATTAGGGCATGAAGGCAGAACCTTTGTTAGTGAAATTCAGTTCAGTTCAGTTCAGTCACTCAGTCGTGTCCCACTCTTTGCGACCCCATGAATTGCAGCACGTCAGGCCTCCCTGTCCATCACCAACTCCCGGAGTTCACTCAGACTCACACCCATCGAGTCAGTGATGCCATCCAGCCATCTCACCCTCTGTCGTCCCCTTTTCCTTCTGCCGCCAATCCCTCCCAGCATCAAAGTCTTCTCCAATGAGTCAACTCTTCGCATGAGGTGGCCAAAGTACTGGAGTTTCAGCTTTAGTATCATTCCTTCCAAAGAAATCCCAGGGTTGATCTCCTTTAGAATGGACTGGTTGGATCTCCTTGCAGTCCAAGGGACTCTCAAGAGTCTTCTCCAACACCACAGTTCAAAAGCATCAATTCTTCTGCGCTCAGCCTTCTTCACGGTCTAAATCTCACATCCATACATGACTACTGGAAAAACTATAGCCTTGACTAGATGGACCTTAGTCGGCAAAGTAATGTCTCTGCTTTTCAATATGCTATCTAGGTTGCTCATAACTTTTCTTCCAAGGAGTAAGCATCTTTGAATTTCATGGCTGCAATCACCATCTGCAGTGATTTTGGAGCCCCCCTAAAATAAAGTCTGACACTGTTTCCACTGTTTCCCCATCTATTTCCTATGGAGTGATGGGACTGGATGCAGTGTCCATATAAAAGAGAACCAAAGAGTCCCCTTCAGAGAAGGCAATGGCACTCCACTCTAGTACTTTTGCCTGGAAAAGTCCATGGATGGAGGAGCCTGGTAGGCTGCAGTTCATGGGGTCGCTAAGAGTTGGACATGACTGAGCGACTTCACTTTCACTTTTCACTTTCATACATTGGAGACAGAAATGGCAACCCACTCCAGTGTTCTTGCCTGGAGAATCCCAGGGACAAGGGAGCCTGGTAGGCTGCTATCTATGGAGTCGCACAGAGTCAGACACGACTGAAGCGACTTAGCAGCAGCAGCAGCAGCAGCAGCAAAGAGTCCCCTTACTCCTTTCTCCATGGGAAGACAGAGTGAGAAAGTGACTATGAACTAGGGAGCAGGATTTCTAGTGGGAACCTGGATTTCTCATCAGAAATCAAATCTGTTGGCACCTTGATCTTAGATTTTCCCCCTCAAGGATGGTGAGCATTAATTTTCTGTAAGCCACCCAGTCTATGGTATTCTGTTCCAGTGGCCCAGATGGCCTAAGGCAGTTGAGTCTACATTTGTAGATAATAGCTCTGCCTACTCTGCTCTGCCTGCACCCTGATGGCTGAAGTAGGGGAATCACCTTTTGATCTCTCTGTCTTTTTGCCTCTTGTCCTTCTCTATAGACATGATCTCCCCTAGAGGTCAACATTCACTGAGAAGAATGACTCAGTGCCTGACTAACAACATGAAGAATTTGTTCATAGAATTAATATTCTAAATGAATGAGTCTGTGTTTTCTTCTGCCCATAACACTGTTGGAATGATGTTTACCATGTGGAAAAATAATTTAAGCAGCCAAAGGAATGGTTTCAGAAAACAGCTACAGAAATTGCCATGAATTGATCTTGTTCCAGTCTGACCAGAAAAGGACCAAGGATGAAGTGAGAAAGAGAAAACCAAATATCATATGTAAAGGAATTTGTGTGGAATCTAAAAAAAAAAATAGTAAAATGAACCTATATGCAGGGCCGAATTAGAGACATGGATGTAGAGAACGGATGTGTGGATGTAGGTGGGGGAGCTGGAGTGGGGTGAACTGAGAGATTGGGATAGACATATATATGCTACCATGTGTGAGCAGACAGCTAGTGGGAACCTGCTGCATATGGCAGGGAGCTCAGCCTGGTGCTCTGTGATGACCTAGATGGACAAGATGTGGGAGAGAGTGAGAGGGAGGTCCAGGGGGAGGGGATATATGTAAAAATAATAAAAAGAAGGACATAGTAGGGAAGCTTTGCGGGGCAATGAAATGTTAGACACTTGGCAAGTGTGTTTTGATCCCAGAAAAGATATGGGGAAAGGAGTCTCAAAGAAAACTTGGAAGTTAGAGAGTCATCTCATTGGACTTCTGAGATGAAGGAGGGGGTGAAGAGTTAAAATCAAAGGCTAAGTAGCTGAGTTGCTTTGGGAAGGGAGAGGGAAACAACTACTTCTTTATTCTTTGCTCTGAGCCTGGAATAAGGCAGAAACCCAGCCTTCAGAAAGTGTAAATGTAATTATTTCATGTTTCTATTGCATTTTTTGATACTGTATTAGACTAACCATTTGAATGCTTCTTATTTCTCTACCTCCTTCACTACATGGTGCTGATCTGACATTGTGTGACTCAGGGTGTGACACCAAAGATGTCTGGAAGGGGTTCTTGGCTTACTTAGGACATGAAAGTATCAGGTCAATAAGAATTGAATCTATCACATGGAGAAAGGTATATAATCCTTCTGTTATTTGATTTCTATCACTTCCTAATTTTTACATTTCAATTGGCATTGACAGAATTTGCCACCACAATAAAAAAAGTACATTTGCTTAATATTATGTACTTTGACTACAGTGGCTATGACAACACATTGCTTAACATTTAATTAAAAACTGAAGAAACTCTGTGAAGCCTCAGAACAAGAATTCATTAGCACTTTTTTAGAGCGATATTGGGCTTCCCAGGTGGCATTAGTGGTAAAGAATCCACCTGCCAATGGAGGATACATAAGAGACTGCAGATTTGATCCCTGGGTCGAGAAGATGCCCTGGAGAAGGGAACTGCTACCAATTCCAGTATTCTTGCCTGGAGAAACCCATGGACAGAAGAGCTTGGTGGGCTACAGTCCGTAGGTTGCACTACTGAAGTGACTGAGCATGCACACACACACAGAGGGATATTACCAGATACAAATGTCAAGTCAAGGAACAAAGGGACTACTCAACTTACTGCAAAGAATTTGACTGGCGTTACCTCCTGAACTCACAACTACCTCCAGTGTACCGTATGTAACACAATGCATGAGAGCTTCCTTAACAATAAAGATTAGCTAAAGCCAGACAGACAGGGAGGCCTCGTCTCTCATTGAGGCTTGGAAGATTTCCACAGGTAACTCCCATCAATACTAATGAGAACAATGTGAACGAATCCTTCAGCACAGAATAGAGCCCAGACTGGGTAACTAAGGACACATAGAACAAAGTGACCTGCTGAGTACACTCAGAACTCGGAATTTAGATGCAGTCAGAATAAGACTATTTAAACAGGTTGGAATCCATTAGCAATAGCTATCAACAGCTTTATGTAACTAATTTATATGGTTCATTCATTAACTAGCAGCAAAAATACTGCAGAAGTGCCCTAGTGAATAGATTTCAAAAATAAATTTGGGAGCATTAACTGTTTTGTTCATGGATAGAATTCAGTGAATTATAAGGCAAGATGACATTCGTGAACAAGTGAATTAAACATCAAAGAGGTTGGGAGGGGGGATATCTGGAACTAGACTCTCCAACACAGTAACCATAGGCCACATTTAGCAACGTAAACTTAATTAAGTGGCATTTCAAATTCAGCTCTTCCATAACACTAGTACATTTCAAGTGCTCATTAGCAAGATGTGACTAATAGCTACTATATTGGAGAATGCAGATAGAGAACATGTTTGTACATACTGAAAGTTTCATTGTGCCATGCTGATCAAGACCTTCCAACCTCTGTGATAATTCCAGCCAACAGCATGTATAATTTTCATATACTGGCTTGTGATTTCAAGATTCAGAATGGCCCCAGAAGACACCGGAAAAAACACCCAGGGCAAAGTTGTTGCCACCATGACTGAGCAGCTAATGAGCTAAAGCCTCTAAGTTCAGTTCAGTTGCTCAGTTGTGTCTGATTCTTTGCAACCCCATGGACTGCGGCACACCAGGCTTCCCTGTCTATCACCAACTCTTGGAACTTGCTTAAATCATGTCCATTGAGTCAGTGATGCCATCCATCCATCTCGTCCTCTGTCATCCCCTTCTCCTCCTGCCTTCAATCTTTCCCAGCATCAGTGTCTTTTCCAGTGAGTCAGTTCTTCCCATTATGTAGCCCCCAAAATAAAATCTGTCATGGTTTCCATTGTCTCCCCATATATTTGTCATGAAGTGATGGGACAAGATGCCGTGATCTTAATTTTCTGAATGTTGAGCTTTAAGTCAACTTTTTCTCTCTCCTCTTTCACTTTCATCAAGAGGCTCTTTAGTTCCTCTTGGCTTTCTGCCATAAGGGTGGTGTCACCTGCATATCTGAGGTGATTGATATTTCCCCCAGCAATCTTGATTCCAGCTTGTGCTTCATCCAGCCCAACATTTTGCATGATGCATAGAAGTTAAATAAGTAGGGTGACAATATACAGCCTTGATGTACTCCTTTCTCGATTTGGAACCAGTGTGTTGTTCCATGTCCAGTTCTAACTGTTGCTTCTTGATCTGCATACAGATTTCTCAGGAGGAAGGTAAAGTGGTCTGGTATTCCCATCTCTTTAAGAATTTTCCACAATTTGTTGTGATCAGCACAGTCAAAGGCTTTGGCATAGTTAATAAAGCAGAAGTAGATGTTTTTCTGGATCTCTCTTGCATTTTTGATGATCCAACAGATGTTGGCAATTTGATCTCTGGTTCCTCTGTTTTTTCTAAATCCAGCTTGAACATTTGGAAGTTCTTGGTTCACATACTGTAGCGCATTACTTGGAGAATTTTGAGCATTACTTTGCTAGTATGTGAGATGAGTGCAATTGTGTGATAGTTTGAGCATTATTTGGCATTGCCCTTCTTTGGGACTGGAGTGAAAACTGACCTTTTCCAGTCCTGTGGCCACTGCTGAGTTTTCCAAATTTGTTGGCATATTGAGTGCAGCACTTTCACAGCATCATCTTCCAGGATTTGAAAGAGCTCAACTGGAATCCCATCACCTCCACTAGCTTTGGTCCTAGTGATGCTTTCTAAGCCCATTTGACTTCACATTCCAGGATGTCTGGCTCTAGGTGAGTGATCACGCCATCATGATTATCTTGGTCATGAAGAACTTTTTTGTACAGTTCTTCTGTGTATTCTTGCCACCTCTTCTTAATATCTTCTGCTTCTGTTAGGTCCATACCATTTCTGTCCATTATTGTGCCCATCTTTGCGTGAAATAGTCCTTTGGTATTTCTAATTCTCTTGAAGAGATCTCTAGTCTTTCCCATTCTATTGTTTTCCTCTATTTCTTTGCATTGATCATTGAGGAAGGCTTTCTTATCTTTCCCTGCTATTCTTTGGCAATCTGCATTCAAATGGGTGGGTATATCTTTCCTTTTCTCCTTTGCCTTTTGCTTCTCTTCTTTTCTCAGCTATTTGTAAGGCCTCCTCAGAAAAGCATTTTGCCTTTTTGCATTTCTTTTTCTTGGGAACTGTCTTGATCACTGCCTCCTGTACAATGTCACGAACCTCCATCCATAATTCTTCAGGCATTCTGTCTATCAGATCTAATCCCTTGAATCTATTACTCATTTCCACTTTATAATTGTTAAGGGTTTTGATTTGGGTCATACCTGAATGGTCGAGTGGTTTTACCTACTTTATTCAGTTTAAGTCTGAATTTGGCAATAAGGAGCTCATGATCTGAGCCACAGTCAGGTCCCAGCCTTGTTTTTGCTGACTTTATAGAGCTTCTCCCTCTTTGGCTGCAAAGAACATAATCAATCTTATTTTGGTGTTGACCATCTGGTGATGTCTATGTGTAGAGTTGTCTCTTGTGTTGTTGGAAGAGGGTGTTTACTATGATCAGTGCATTCTCCTGGCAAAACTCTGCCAGCCTTTGCCCTGCTTCATTCTGTACTCCAAAGCCAAATTTGCATGTTACTCCAGGTATCTCTTGACTTTCTACTTTTGTATTGCAGTCCCCTATAATGAAAAGGACATATTTTATTGGAGTCAGTTTTAGAAGGTCTTGTAGGTCTTCATAGAACCATTCAACTTCAGTTTCTTCAGATTACTGGTTGGAGCATAGACTTGGTTTACTGAAAATGGTTTATTGAATAGTTTGCCTTCGAAATGAACATAGATCATTCTGTTATTTTTGAGATTGCATCCAAGAACTGCATTTCGGACTCTTTTGTTGACTGTGAGGCCTACTCCATTTCTTCTAAGGGATTCTTGCCCACATTAGTAGGTAAAATCATCGTCTGAATTAAACTTGCCCGTTGCATTCCATTTTAGTTCACTGATTCCCAAAATGTCGACGTTCACTCTTGCCATCTCCTATTTGACCACTTTCAATTTACCTTGATTCATGAGCCTAATATTCCAGGTTCCTATGCAATATTGTTCTTTACAGCATCAGACTTTATTTCCATTACCAGTCACATTCATGCCTGGGTGTTATTTTTGCTTTGGCTCCATCTCTTCATTTTTTCTAGATTTATTTTTCCATTCTTCTGCAGTAGCATATTGGGTACCAACTGACCTGGAGAGTCCATCCTTCAGTGTGCTATCTTTTTGCCATTTCATACTGTTCATGGTGTTCTCAGGGCAAGAATACTGAAGTGGTTTGCCATTCCCTTCTCCAGTGGACCACGTTTTGTCAGAACTTTCCACCATGACCTGTCCATCTTGGGTGGCCCTACATGGCATGACTCATAGTTTCTTTCAGTTAGACAAAGCTGTGGTCCATGTGATCAGTTTGGTTAGTTTTCTATGATTGTAGTTTTCATTCTATCTGCCCTCTGATGGAGAAGGATAAGAATCTTATAGAAGCTTCCTGATGGGAGAGACTGACTGAGGGCTGAAACAGGGTCTTGTTCTGATGGGTGGGGCCATGCTCAGTAAATCTTTAATCCAATTTTCTGTTGATGGACTGGGGCTGTGTTCCCTCCCTGTTGCTTAACTTGAGACCAAACTATGGTGGAGGTAATGAAGACAATGGCAACCTCCTTCAAAAGGTCCCAGGCATGCACTGCTGCCCTCAGTGCCCCCGACCCTGCAGAAGGCCACTGCTGAGCTGCAACTCCACCGAGACTCCTGAACACTCAGGCATGTCTGGGTCAGTCAGTTTCTTGTGAGGTAACTGCTCCTTTCTCCTGGGTCCTGATGTGTACAAGGTTTTGTTTGCGCCCTCTGAAAGTCTGTTTTCCCAGTCCTGGGCAAGTTCTGGCAGCTCTGTGGTGGAGTTAATGATGACCTCCTCCAAGAAGGCTTATGCCACACCCAGGTCTGCTGCTCCCAGAGCTCCTGCCCCTGTAGCAGGCCACTGCTGACCTGTCCGTCCACAGGAGACACTCAAACTCTCAAAAGTATGTCTGGCTCAGTCTCTGTGGGGTCTCCTGGTGCATACAAGGTTTTGTCTGAGCCCTTTAGGCATCTCTGGTGGGTATGGGGTTTGATTATAAATGTGATTTTGCCCCTTCTAACAACTTGCTGGGGCTTCCCCTTTGTCCTTGGACGTGGTGTGTCTTTTTTTGGTGAGACCCAACAGTCTCCTACTGATGGTTGTTCAGCAGTGAGCTGTAATTTTGGAGTTCTCGCAGGAGATGAGTGCTCATACTTCTACTCCATCATCTTGGTAACTTTAAAATCCCATCCAAAGCCCATGCCATCCAAAATCCATAAGGATGGGTACAATTTTGGAACTTGAGTTTCTGTGCCTGAGAAAGTCTGAACTGATCCTACAATTATCTAGCCATCTTCTGGATGGGTACAGTTATCCAACTCATCTTCTTCCTCCCAGCTGTGGTCATGTGTTCATGCGGTCTACATCTAGTATTAGCCACTAACTACTCCTCTAGCTGTGTAGCCAGTAAGTACAGTGCATGGTGTAGGATACACAGTTCTTTGTGGTGTCAGTCCATGCATTACCCAAGTCCATCCCGTCACTGTGATCCCCTTGTTCGTATAAGAATGACGACTCAAAGTGAGGGCTCAGCGTCAAGAGGCAGACCATAAGGTATAATAAGAGAGCCTAGAATTACTGGGACAATAGCCTATGAGTGAGCATGTACAAACTTCACATGTTTATTAAATAAGCTTAGTTGTCAAACCATGATCATTCCAAAATCTTTTTTTTTTTTTTTGCAATCATTTGCACAGGATTTTTCAGATCATCTTTGACTATAGATAATTAATGTTTAAAAAAAAAAAAAGAGAAAGAAATGGTCCACCACTCCCTGTCTTGAGCTCCCCCTCCTATAACAGACCCAGTCTTTGAGGGAGAGCTTGAGCCAGTGACACAGGAGGGGGCTGCACCTTCTCTTTGTGAAAGCATCTGCAAAAAAGAGTGGGTAAAGTGTGGTTATTTCTTTGTAACTAAAACCAATTATTTCTAAAAAGAAAGAATTAACTTTAAAATAATCACAGCGATGATGGTGTGATGATGATAATGATGGTGATGAAAATGACAAGTTGCTTATTCCTCAGTGTGAGTGCTCAATAAATAGGTGTGGCTGGTAACACAGAGAAATCAGAGGCACTTTTCTTATTCTGATGGGCCTGCTCTCCAGGAATAATTACTTTCTGGCAGCTTGCTCCTGAAAAGGTTAATGTACTTAGGTGCTGTATTTCATCTCAATTTCTGTTTCTGAAGACTGGGCAAAAATGACATAGTAGAGACCTTGGGACTACACTGACAATACCGCATGAAGAAAATTCTTATATTCTAGTCTCATTCACATTTTTGTAATAAAAACAAACACACACTGCATGTTTGTGATATGTACCTGGAACAGGCAGGGAAAAGCCATGTCTCTCTTCAGATGGGGGTGCTGCTTTCAAGTTAATCCTAAAATTTTCTGTGATTTGGCAAGGGAAGTTTTGAGTTTCAGTTCAGTGACTGCTGGTTAAACTGTAGAGCTGATGCACAAATGATCCATAGCACATTTTGGCATATTAAATCATCTTCACAGTTCTAATATGCCATGAAACCCAATTTACATATAACGGCGGAACAGAAGATGAAAAGCTGAGAACAGACTCCTGTTTCAAAAGGCATCAGGCACACTACTTTATTTTCTTGAAGCACCGCTAACTCCTAAAAATCTGTTGTTGGAAAAAGGTTATTAAGCTCCAGGCCTTTCTTTCTTCTCAACCCTTAATTCCCCTCCTCTTCTCCCATGCCATATGGAAAGTCTCCTCTTTTTCCCTCCCATTCTTCTTTTGTCTTTTTATTCTCATAGCTCTTTTCCCTTGAGCTCAGAATCTTTGGTCCACAACAAACATAATTCCTTTCTTGCTGTTTTGACTTGTAATACATCTGGAGTTGCTTTTACTTTTTCTTTCTTCCTTTTTTATTGGCCTATGGCAAATGTAATATAGTAATAGAAAATAGGAGTACAATATGCAATAGACAGAGAGAAAGCTTCATCAGATTTTAGCCCTACCCTCTTAAAAGTAGCATAGACTTAGAAAATGAATTTATGGTTGTTGGAGATAAAGATGAGAGGAAGGGGTAGTTATGGAATCTGGGATGGACGGGTACACACTGCTGTATTTAAAATGGACAACTAACAAGGACCTGTGGTATAGCACAGAGAACTCTGCTCAATGTTACGTGGCAGCCTGGATGGGACGGGAGCTTGAGGGAGAATAGATACATGTACATGTATTGTTGAGTCCCTTTGCCATCCACATAAAACTATCACAACATTGTTAATAGGCCACACTCCAATACAAAATTAAAAGCTTTTTTTTAAAGTAGCACCTAGATTATAATACAAGGGCAGGATATAACCAATAGGCATGATATACCACTATATCATAATCTGATATCTACTGTCAAAATAGAAATTAAATTCCATAGAATTCCAACCTACCATCCAACTATTAGCTGTGTGGTGCACAACCAGAAACATCACAGTTAGGAGAGAGGGCAAAATTTGGCTTTTGGCATACCTCAAAATACACAATTTCCTTGGATTAGGTCAGTAAATACTAACGTCTTACTTAATCATATCTCTTGGGGAAATAATGAAAATGTTTTGTGTTATATTATTGTTAAAACCAATGTCCTCACCCTTCACTGTCAGTTGTTTGGCATCAGATAAAAAATACTGTCTGCCAAATTGAGACACAGATGTAGAGAACAAGTGATGGATACCAAGGTCGGGTGGTGGGGGATAGGATGAGTTGGGAGATTGGGATTGATATACATACACTATTATGTATGAAATAGATAACTAATAAGAACCTACTGTAGAGCACAGGGAACTCTACTCAGTGCTCTGTGCTGACCCAAGTGGGAAGGAAATCCAAAAAAAAGAGGGGATATATGTAAAAGTGTAGCTGAGTCACTTTGCTGTACAGCAGAAACTAACACAACATTGTAAAGCAACTATACTCCAATAAAAATTAATTAAAAAAAAAGACTGCCCAAGTTTTGCTTTTCTTCTGAGTCCCTACAGTAGGATTTCTCAGCCTTGGCACTATTCATGTTTGGGGCCAGATAATTCTTTGTGGTGGAGAGTTGTCTAGTGGATTGCAAGGCGTTTAGCAGCATCTCTGTCCTCTACCCAGTAGACGCTAGCTGCTCCATCCTCACTTGTGATCACCATTGCCAAGTACCTCTTGGGAGGCAAAATCATTCTCAGTTGAGAATCACAGTCCTCAGACCACAAGTTATGGGTCTTCTACATCTTGTTTCCTTTTCCCCACTCTTCTTTCATGCGCAGTCCTATCTCTACCACTAACAATGGACACCTACTTCCACCCAGCCACAGCCCTTCTTCTCGCCTCCCCTCAACTCTGAAACTGATCTGTTCTAGTTACACGAAACTATCCATGTAAACTGCAACAGATTCCCTTGAAACTCAAAAATTACATACAATGAATGATTCAGTGGGAAAGTATGAAGGCATGTAGAAAAAAAAATAGCTAGAAAAAGTGTAAGGATTTCAAATCTATCTTTTTGGGTCTCTCTTCAGAGGAATCAAGTCTCCATTGACTGCTGAGGCTTCGAGTTTACTGTCTGGAACAATTTGAATGTGGCATCATGGGGTTAGTTTGAAATATCCTTGAAGAATAAAAGATGAGTTTATATCCCACAAAACTTTGAAACACCCTGGACTATATAGTCCATGGAATTTTCCAGGCCAGAATACTGGAGTAGGTAGCCTTCCCTTCTCCAGGGAATCTTCCCAACCCAGGGATTGAATCCAGGTCTCCCACATTGCAGATGAATTCTTTGTCAGTTGAGCCACCAGGGAACCCTGAAGAATAAAAGACTGGACTTTATATCCCACAAAACTTTTCTTCTCATGGAAATTTAAACCTCTTATTGATTTCCTTTGAAAAATTACATGCCACGAATTTTCCATAACTTTATAAATTTCTCTAAACCCTCCAAGTTTCACCCTTCTTTGCCTCCTCATTTTCAGCCAGTAACAACCTTTCTGATTTTAAACTGTGAACATTGATGAGAAGATCCAAGACATGTGACGTGAGCTTTCTCTTTTAATCTTTCTTGAAAGTGAAAGTTGCTCAGTTGTGTCCAACTTAGTGACCCCATGGACTATATCGTTCATGGAATTTTCCAGGCCAGAATACTGGATTGGGAAGCCTTTTCCTTCTCCAGGGGATCTTCCCAACCCAGGGATTGAACCCAGGTCTCCAGCATTGCAGGTGGATTCTTTACCAGCTGAGTCACAACTTTCATTTTCACTTTCTCCCCAACACTCTCAACTATACTGAATTATATCTTAATACAAAATCACTGCAGATGGTGATTGCAGCCATGAAATTAAAAGACACTTACTCCTTGGAAGAAAAGTTATGACCAACCTAGATAGTATATTCAAAAGCAGAGACATTTACTTTGCCAACTAAGGTCCATCTAGTCAAGGCTATGGTTTTTCCTGTGGTCATGTATGGATGTGAGAGTTGGACTGTGAAGAAGGCTGAGCGCAGAAGAATTGATGCTTTTGAACTGTGGTGTTGGAGAAGACTCTTGAGAGTCCCTTGGACTGCAAGGAGATCCAACCAGTCCATTCTGAAGGAGATCAACCCTGGGATTTCTTTGGAAGGAATGATGCTAAAACTGAAGCTCCAGTACTTTGGGCACCTTATGCGAAGAGTTGACTCATTGGAAAAGACCCTGATGCTGGGAGGGATTGGGGGCAGGAGGAGAAAGGGACGACCGAGGATGAGATGGCTGGATGGCATCACAGACTCNCCTCATGCAAAGAGTTGACTCATTGGAAAAGACTCTGATGCTGGGAGGGATTGGTGGCAGGAGGAGAAGGGGACGACAGAAGATGAGATGGCTGGATGGCATCATGGACTCGATGGACGTGAGTCTTAGTGAACTCTGGGAGTTGGTGATGGACAGGGAGGCCTGGTGTGCTGTGATTCATGGGGTTGCAAAGAGTCAGACATGACTGAGCGACTTAACTGAACTGAACTGAACTGATATTCCCTCAGCTTCTTTTTATTATTGCCCTTGGTTTCAGTGGATGAGATAATCCTCCTTTCCAAAACTAACCATTTCATCTGTGTCCATGACCTTGAGCCTCTGATTATCTACTTCCTTTGCATCTTCAGTATCTTACTTTCTATGGCCACATTTCCCTCTGTCTGTAAATATCACTGCCTACGCCACCCTTTGCCTTGCATTATCTCAGGCTTTTCTCTTAAAATCTCTCAGTTTCTCTCCTGTCTTCCCTCTGTCTGCTCCCTTTCTCCCAATAGACTTCTCCAAATAATAACTTACACCCTTTATTTCAACTCTACCACTTACAACAACAACAGCGTCCACTCCTTGAAGGCTTGTTTCTAAATCCACTGAAACCACATTTGTTACCTATTAGTGGTGATGCAATCATTAAATCACAGGATTTTTGGATCTTGACCTTTGAGAATTTGACACTATGATTACTCCCTGGATTTTCAAGCTTGCTTAGCTCCCATGCAATTAGTTTCGTGATTTTATATCAGTTACCATTTTTGCTTCTTTTCCTTGCTGTCACCTCCAAATACTTTAGGAAAATGAATTCAAGGCTTCAAACGTTTGACTTCTTAACATATCCAGTCTTCAATAGCACTTCCATTCAGAGACTCCAATGCTGGTATAAAAATAGATTCAGTGACTCCCTTTGAACTTAGAAGTGGCATCCTTTCTCTTCTGGGGGACTCCTCTTTCTATGATTTTCTTTTCATTGTAGGACAACATCTTCAATCATGTCAATCTTTGGAACTTGGAGACTTGCTTGACTCAGGCAAGAGGACGGTCATTTCATGATTCTACCAGGCTCTTTCTTATAAAAACTGTTGCTAGTTTGAAGAAAGCAGAAGATGGGTGAAGGGCATGATAGAAGGAAATTTTGCCAGCAAGAATCTATTCTATAAACACAAATGTGTATTTGGGGGCAGGGGGAAGATGGGAGAGAAATTGGCAAATCATTTCAGATTGATGTCTAAAACTGAAAAGTGGAAAAATAATATAATATTCTATTCAGAATTGTATAGGCAAATACAGAAAGAATAAGCTAGAAGATTGAAATTAGCTCTGGGGAAAGGAAAATGAAAGGCTCGTATGAAGCTGTGCTTAATAGTTATAAGTGTTTATTTTTTTTTTTTAAATTTTTTATAACAATAGCTGCCATTTATTGAGCACTTTATGTATACTCACTCTGTTTAGAACTGAATAACCCTTTACCTTGCTATAGAAATAAAATCCAAATACATACATAAAAACAGTATCATCAATGTACATAGAGAAGCACACAGGATATAACCTCACACGGGGTAGCTTCCTGCTATGTGAGAGGTGATGACACCATTTCTGGGTTGGGTGGAGGGAGGGAGGAGAGAAGAAATGGATTGAGATGTCATTCTGGTGCATATTCTCTGGCTCACACCAGAGGCTTGGAACCCATGAGAGAGATAGAGGTCATTAGACAGCTTAGGAATCTCAGCACTCAGGAAGATGTGTCTCATTTCCCACTGATGACTGAGTGCCTCTCATCAACCTCACTGAGCATCCCCAGGAATGTAGAAATGGTGTGTGAGGCAGACAGGGGGCCATGAAATAGTCTTCACCCCCTTACATGTTATGGTTCTTGAAGCATTGAGATAGTACTGGCCTTAGACCCCTGCTCGTGGCCTCCCAATTTAAAGGAGGACATATTGGGCTTTCAAGCCAAGTTCTATCCTGGAAGACTCGGGGACCGAAGGGGCCTTGCCCACCCAGAGCTCAGGCCATGCCTGCCCCTCTACGTCATACTCTGGACCCTCAGGATCCGGGAAATTCTGTCAAGGCTCTCCTCAGCCTTCCCCAGGCTTTGCGTGTTTCTTCCTGGTCTGGTCTCCAGAGGGCAAGTTATATCACCAGTGTGTGTACCTGTAGGGCTGATTGGAGGTCAAGAAGTGATTATTTACTTGTGTGTGCAGGGGTTGGTATGGAGTATAGAGCGGGTATTAAGTACATGGGTTGAGATGTCCCCAGAGGTGTGTTAAATGCCATGGGGAAAGAAGAATAGAAAGTGGACTATAAAATGGGTCTTACCGGCCTCAGGTGAACACATTTTAGCCTAGAACTAAAAGCACTCTAACATTTTAAAATTCAAATGACCTAAAGTCACTATCGGAGAAAGCAATGGCACTCCACTCCAGTACTCTTGCCTGAAAAATCCCACGGACAGAGGAGCCTGGAAGGCTGCAGTCCATGGGGTCGTGAAGAGTCGGACACGACTGAGCGACTTCACTTTGACTTTTCACTTTCTTGCATTGGAGAGGGAAATGGCAGCCCACTCCAGTGTTCTTACTTGGAGAATCCCAGGGATGGCGGGGTCTGGTGGGCTGCCGTCTACGGCGTCGCACAGAGTCGGGCACGATTGAAGCGACTTAGCCGCAGCAGCAGCAAAGCCATTGTAAAAGTGTATTTGTCAAGGGAAAAGTCTAGAATATATTTTATTTAACAATGTATTTGTTCAATAATATTTAGAATTATGGTGTGTGGGTCTTCATTAATATACTTGGCCTGAGCCCAGTTATTCCAGAAGTTAGTGGGGCGAGGGGGGAGGGCGGTGTGCTACAATTTTAAAAATTCAGTGAACTGCAACTGTTAAGATCATGAACACAGTCCTTTTAACTTGTGACTCGAGGCCAAGGCAGAGACTAGTTTGTAAGGGTGAAGGTCAAGAAGGGATGGTTGGACTTGCCTGGCAGGCCAGTGGTTAAGACTCCATGCTTCTAATGCAGGGTACAAGGGTTTGAACCTCGGTTGGGGGATTAAGATCCCACATGCCTGCTTCAAGGTGTGGCAAAAAAAAAAAAAAAGAATAGTTATATCACACCCCTCCCTACATTTCCCACCCTCCCTTAAATGACAGTATATTAGATGACCCCCTCTGGTACCCTGCAGGCTGAAGAAAGGACAAAGAAATCTTTTGAGAGGTTTGAACAGCAATCCTAAGGAGATTAAGCTATGAATTGAATAAGTTAAATCCTGAATATAAATGATTTTTTACCTCAAAAGGAATATTTTAAACAGGATGTGACTGGATAAACCACCTTAAAGGTAACATGAAAAAAAATTTTTTTCACTAGTGATTAAAGAGAGATTCAGAGGTAAGCTGGGATCAACAATGGAAAAGCAGCACTGTTACATTTCTGCACATCTGATTAGTTAATGCAAATGAACTGTTAATGCTCTGAAATACGCCATCATGGAGAACTTTGTGGGGAAACTGGAGAAACTGAGTCCTTGGTATGGTATGAGAGCAATACCATGAGTATACACCTAGCTAGCAAATAGCTCATTACATTTGAGTCATAAGTTTAAAACTAGCATCACAGCATTCAGAAAGGCTATTGATGCACACTGGGATATTTTGAGATTCACAACATTTGGAATACGCTGCCTTAGAGAGTAAGGCTGAAAGTGAAGTTTGACTTCTAAGAGTATTTTGCTAGTGATTATTAACTACAAGGTCTTGGACAACTTTGCTAATCTCAGACTCACTGGAAGCCAAGGGATGTGATAAGAGGAAAGATCCAAAGTCTTTAGGCAGAGAGAACAATGCGTTCTAGAAGAAGATCTGTTGCCTAAATGAACAGGGTTGGATCAACATCAAGCAGTTCTGAGCACTCAACTGTATGGTACTAAGGCATTAGAAACATCTGAAGTGGTTGCCAAAATTAGATCTATTTATCCAATAGATCTGACTTCTTGACTTGGTGATGTAGACCACAAACAAAGGGAAAGACAACTTTGCTAATCTCAGACTCACTGGAAGCCAAGGGATGTGATAAGAGGAAAGATCCAAAGTCTTTAGGCAGAGAGAACAATGCGTTCTAGAAGAAGATCTGTTGCCTAAATGAACAGGGTTGGATCAACATCAAGCAGTTCTGAGCACTCAACTGTATGGTACTAAGGCATTAGAAACATCTGAAGTGGTTGCCAAAATTAGATCTATTTATCCAATAGATCTGACTTCTTGACTTGGTGATGTAGACCACAAACAAAGGGAAAGTAACCTATAATTATGATTACTTGATTCTTTTATTCCCCTTGAGACAGCTGAGGTTGTCAAAAAATGGTTTGTGACTGACTCCTACAGTATTTCATGAAAAATCCTGAAAATTTATATAACTTTAGGATCTATGTACAGTTACAAGCCCTTAGAACTGGGAATTAAAAAAGCAATAAAAGAAACACAGGTTCCAGATCTTATAGAGTTTACCTTCTAGGGGAAATGACATATAATAGATGCTTAATAAGTAAGTATCTGTTTAGAGCATTGTATATTTATATATACATATATAAATCTACATTTATATATATATACATATATTAAACACATATGGGCTTTCCTAATGGCTCAGAAGGTAAAAGATCCACCTGCCAATGGAGGAGAAACAGGAGATGCGGCTTCAATTCATGGCTAGAGAATATCCCCTAGGGGAGGAAATAACAACCCACTTCCATATTCTTGCCTGAAAAATCCCATGGACAGAGGAGCCTTGTGGGCTACAGTCCAAAGAGTTGCAAAGAGCTGAACATGACTGAAGGACTGTACACACACAGCACATTAAACAAATATATTCAGGGAAATGGATAAGTTCAGAATTATGGTATTAGGAGCATGACAAAACTTTCATAACTGCTCAAATATTGTGTAGAAAGTACTTTTTTCTCTCTGTGTGCTTCTTGCATGGATATATTTTGGTAAGGGAAGGGATGATGCAAGTCCTCTCTTGCAGGAAGAGTTTAGTTAGCCAATATATAAAAACCTGGAAGATCAATTTATAGCAACCACATGATATGAAAATCATTTTCTGAAAATGATGGGGACACTTCAATCATTTCATTTTCATTCTGGAGGGAAAGTATGGTGATGTGAAAGGCACAAACATCAGGCCTGGGGGGGGATACTGAGAAGGCACGAACTAGGTTTTGTGGCACATGGCATTAGTAAGATTCTGGTGAATGACTGTCCAGCAGTGTGAGGTCCTGATGAAGAGAGAGTTCACAAGCCCAAGGTGGCACCATTCACGTGATTCTGTGCTTTTCTCTAGCAGTACTCAGCAAACTGATTCTTGAGACTCTGTTGCTGCTGCTGCTGCTAAGTCGCTTCAGTCGTGTCCGACTCTGTGCAACCCCATAGATGGCAGCCTACCAGGCTCCCCCATCCCTGGGATTCTCCAGGCAAGAACACTGGAGAGGGCTGCCATTTCCTTCTCCAATGCATGAAAGTGAAAAGTGCAAATGAAGTCGCTCAGTCATGTCCGACTCTTAGTGACCCCATGGACTGCAGCCTACCAGGCTCCTCCATCCATGGGATTTTCCAGGCAAGAGTTCTTGAGTGGGGGTGCCATTGCCTTCTCCTCTAGAGATGGATAATTGATTTAAGCTAGGGTTGGAGTTCTACTGGGGAGAGGCACCATTCAGAAGCTCTAGGGACTAACAAGTCTGACTTGCCAGGAAGATGCTGGCTTGTTGGCAGAGGATGGATGGCCAAGGTGGGACAAGCCTGTATCAAGTCAAACTTGGCACAGTGGGAGTAGCATATGAAGGGAGCTGAAATGGTGAGAGATTTTGGGTCCATGAATAGGATGCCAGCATTTAAGATTTCAGAAATGAAATACTTCAAAATGATTTCAAGAACCATGACATGGCCACGTGTGAGAGGTAGTTCAAGCAAAAAGAAAATGGAAGACTGGGAATTAAAAATGAAGGACAATGTGAAGAAAATATATCTGAAAGATCACCTAAATGGCTATTTAACTTTCTCAGCATAATAGCAGAAGTTAGGAAGTTGACAAGTTAAAAGGAAACATGCAGTCCAGGTGCCCAAACTGGAGGGGTATAAAAGGCACTAACAGAGTGAGTAGCTAGTTTGTATCGACCCCAAAGGGCAACTTTTGACATGTAGAGGAATAACGGTTTAGCATAAAAGCTTCAGTGAGGGAAGGAGGAGATCGCAGCACATCTTCTCTTCACTGAAAAGGTCTGCTTGAGAAACACTGGGGGACTTCCCTAGTGGTCCAGTGGCTAAGTCTCTGCACTCTCAATGCGGGAGGCGTGGCTTCAATCCTGGTCTGGGAACTAGATCCCACGTGCTGCAACTAACAATCAGGCATGCTCTTCAGCAAAGACTGAAGATCGCAAGCGGCGCAATGAAGACCCGGCGCAGACAAATAAATAAATAAAAGCAAATCTTAAAAAAAAGAAAGAGAGAAATGCAGGCCTTGGGGACTGTTGCATTTCAGTTGAGGCAAGACGGGGTCAGAAGCATTTTGCAAAGAGGCTTACAGTGTGCAGGTTCAGGTCACAGAACAGGGAACGCAGAGGCCATGACCAAGGAAGACAGGGAGAAATGGACCGTCAGAAGCCAAGTCTGGGACTGAGAGTAGGGGAGAGGGGAGATGGTCAAAGGGACTTGAAAATCGGGCAGGCACCGAAAATAACAGGGGTATGAGGTCTGGGAGGATTAACAACCCTCCAGGCTCCAAGCAGAGCAGAGGTACCAAGTGGTTTCCTGGCAGTGTTGGCTCAGGCCCTGGGGGGTGACGCCAAGAGCTTCAGGATATTAGCAAATGGTCATCTTTTTTCAACACTCCAAGCAAAATCTTGATGGGAAGCTCTTGTGTGCCTCTGAAGAGGTCCTAGTTCGGGCATCTGCAAATAAGAAAGAGTGAGCATCCTTGGGGGTTCTGAACCTTCTCAACAGCCAGGTGTGGTCTGACTTAGCAGCTTTTCTTCCCCCTTGGCGATTCATGGGGTCGCAAAGAGTCGGACACGACTGAGCAACTGAACTGAACTGAACTGAGTATAGTTGCTTTACAACATTGTGTTAGTTTCTGCTGTATACAAAGTGAATCAGTTACACATATATCCACTTGTTTTTAGATTCTTTTCCCATATAGGTCATTACAGAGTTCCCTGTGCTATACAGTAGGTCCTTATTGGTTATCTATTTTATTTAGCCATTCAGCAACACTTTTGAAGAAATCTTAGCCAGGGGTAAAGGGATGCGTTTTGTTTCTCAGCCCACCTTTCTAAATTAGCATCATGAATGCTCAAGGTTGTAACCAAG
This sequence comes from Aepyceros melampus, assembly GCA_006408695.1. Taxonomy (NCBI): domain Eukaryota; kingdom Metazoa; phylum Chordata; class Mammalia; order Artiodactyla; family Bovidae; genus Aepyceros; species Aepyceros melampus. The sequence goes on along the minus strand of SJXQ01012964.1, from coordinate 336,620 downwards.
GCCCTTCCAAGGAGTGCCTGAACCACACTGGCTAACCCTTCTTAATTTTGAAGCCTGAGCTAAAATGTGGCTCCTTCATTGAACTATGTATGGATTGAATCACTATAACTGAATGCAAAAGATACAGGAAAAATGAGAGACAGGATTTTAAGTAATACTAACAGTATTCCAACTTCCTCTCAGATTCATAATTTCGTGATTTTCTCCCAAACTAGATTTTTCCTAAATTGACTTATGGAGGTAAAATTGGAACTTTATGATGCACGGTTTTAGTTGGCAGGTGAAAGAAAGAATGAGAGAAAGGGGAGCAAGGGAAGGGAGATGGAGAGAGAAAGGAAGAAAGAGAGAGAGAGAGCTAGAGAGGCCCAGAGAGAGGTTTTTCAATCCTATCACACCTTGGAAGCTATGAGAGTTCTGGGTGAAAAAGCAACTCCTTTGTTCTACAGGATAACTCAATTTGAAATAAATATACATGGATTTAAAATAATACATTAATTTAAATTCTCTAGGTGGAACCACTCTGATGGAAATTTCCCTAAAAAAGCAACAAATGATTTGCCTCTGCATTTAATCAGCCAATCAGACACCCCCATGCTGATTACTTAATGAACTAGAATTTTAATGAAAAAATTTATGATTATCAACAATTCTTCTGACCCCTTCTCCCTCTAAAAAAACCCCAAACATGTTGTGCTGATAATTCTTACCAAATTAGTTAATCTTTCCTTCAACCATAGAACAGAATTTGTTAATCAAAACTGAATTCCTGGCCAAATATCTTAGAACAGCTAGCAAGGCATGCAGTCAAGCAGATAAGAGCAAGTTGATGACTAACCAAGTGGTTCTCTTTTTACTATCAATAAGAAAATGATGCACATAGCTGTATGAAAAGAAAAGGGTAGGGCTTGTTGCAGAAGTGTCATGGCAAAGAAAGGAAGACTTCCTCTGGAAAAGTATTCTGCTATTTTACCTTCCTTCACAGCAGGCACATTGGTCCAGTTTTGGGTGGGAAAGTGAGACAAGATGGGTGGTTCTGGGCCAGATTTAGTGAGTTACTGGTTTTGCTCTTTTCAAAATAAATAAGAGTTCAGTCTGCCTTAACAGACTGTGGTGCTCTCAGCTACTCTCAGAGCTCTTTGCTCTGACATCTGTCTCCTGAACTGGAATTCAAATGTGGAGTAAGAGTGAAAAGTGCGGATCTGAATAGAAGATAAAATAATCCGTGGGGCCTGAATCATACATGCAGGAGATTATTCATGAAAGGGGCCAGTTTGCTAAACAGATATATACTTTTTCTTCTAGTGAAAGCATGTCTTGCCTATATAATTGATGATTTACAAAATCACACAGAAAACTTCATGAAGACTGAATTCTGTCTATGCCTTATTTTGAAAGTAATAAGCATGATTCTTTTCAATCCAACTATATTATCTAGATGCTTTCCTGGTGGCTCAGCAAAAAATAATCTGACTGCAATGTAGAAGACATGGATTCAATCCTTGAGTTGGGAAGATGCCCTGGAGGAGGAAAAGGCAACCCATTCCAGTATTCTTGCCTGGAAAATCCCATGGACAGAAAAGCCTGACAAGCTCCTGTCCATGGGGTTGCAGAAGAGTCGGACATAACTTAGTGACTAAACAACAACAATACTATTTAGTATGATTTTATCCTACAATAATAGCAACTATTTCATGAGTTTGGTGTGAAGAGTCATTGAGCTGATAGATATTAGATATCTAATATCAGATAGATATTAGTCATTGAGCTGAAAAATTTCATTCAGGTTTTTCCATAACATTGCATAGGAAAACCAGAATGAACTTTTTGTCCAACCCAATACAAAGGATGTTAAATTCTGCCTTCTTCCCAGAAGCACACAATAAACATTAGCTATTATTATTATCACTCTAGATGGTAAATAATCCCCTTCTTACAAAAGAAGAGCTTGAATTTCAGAGCATTTTACTGACTTGCACAAGATACAAATTAAATCACTGAATTGAGAGTGCTGCCAGGTCATACTGAAATTACCTGAACTATTGGCCTACTCTTAAATCTATTTCCAAAATCATAAATACAAGCCGTAATTGAAACAGACTCACACGAAGGTGCTCAGAAGAGACACTGAGCAAAATGTTGTCAAATCACATTTTACAGTAAATGCAGCTGCAGCAGGAACAAAGTTTAAGACTTTTTGTTGTTCATCTTCATAATTCAAATCTTTTGCTGATGTGTATAGACTCTGCAAGAAGGACCTTCCAGGTGCTATCTTCGTGAGCAGCTAAAGATCAACAAGCAGAGGAATTCATTGTAAGAAGACAGAGATTCAAGGTACACAAAACTGATTTTTTTTTTTAAGATAGGGAATACTTTATTCAAACCCATCAGAGAAATGGATAGCTTGGGTCTGTAACAAAGCATCATGTTTTAAAGCATGGTCAGTAATTGTATATGAGCGTATACACTGCAACATACAAATTAACTGATCAGACCACAACTTTTCAATGTTTGAAACAGAATAAGCTTCCCTGTAAAAGCAGCACCTTTGTGACATTTTAACTTTAGTATTCCTCTCCTTCCTCTCCCTCTCCTTCCACAGAATCCACACCAACCTCCTCATAATCCTTCTCAAGGCCAGCCATGTCCTCACGGGCCTCAGAAAACTCTCCTTCCTCCATGCCCTCACCCATGTACCAGTGAACAAAGGCACGCTTGGCATACATCAGGTCAAACTTGTGGTCCAGGCGAGCCCAGGCCTCAGCAATGGCTGTGGTGTTGCTCAGCATGCACACAGCTCGCTGTACTTTGGCCAGGTCTCCACCAGGTACCACAGTGGGAGGCTGGTAATTAATGCCAACCTTGAAGCCAGTGGGGCACCAGTCCACAAACTGGATGGTACGCTTGGTCTTGACGGTGGCAATGGCAGCATTGACATCTTTGGGAACCACGTCGCCACAGTACAACAGGCAGCAGGCCATGTATTTACCATGGCGAGGGTCACATTTCACCATCTGGTTGGCTGGCTCAAAGCAAGCATTGGTGATCTCTGCTACAGAAAGCTGTTCATGGTGGGCTTTCTCAGCAGAGATGACAGGGGCGTATGTGGCCAGAGGGAAGTGGATGTGGGGATAGGGCACCAAGTTGGCCTGGAACTCTGTCAGATCCACATTCAGGGCCCCATCAAACCTCAGGGAAGCAGTGATGGAGGACACAATTTGACCTATCAACCTATTCAGGTTAGTATATGTTGGGCGCTCAATATCGAGGCTTCTATGGCAGATGTCATAGATGGCCTCATTGTCTACCATGAAGGCACAATCAGAGTGCTCCAGGGTGGTGTGGGTGGTGAGGATGGAGTTGTAGGGCTCAACAACAGCTGTGGAAACCTGGGGGGCTGGGTAAATGGAGAACTCCAGCTTGGACTTCTTGCCATAATCGACTGAGAGACGTTCCATCAGAGGGAGGTGAACCCAGAACCAGTTCCCCCACCAAAGCTGTGGAAAACCAAGAAGCCCTGAAGACCCGTGCACTGGTCAGCCAGTTTCCAAATTTGGTCCAAGACGAGGTCAATGATCTCCTTGCCAATGGTGTAGTGACCTTGGGCATAGATATTGGCAGCATCTTCTTTGCCTGTGATGAGCTGTTCAGGGTGGAAGAGCTGGCGGTAGGTGCCAGTGCGAACCTCATCAATGACTGTGTGTTTCAGGTCTACAAACACTGCCCTGGGCACACGCTTGCCCGCGCCTGTCTCACTGAAGAAGGTGTTGAAGGAGTCGTCTCCTCCCCCAGTAGTCTTGTCACTTGGCATCTGGCCATTTGGCCAAATGCCATGTTCCAGGCAGTAGAGCTCCCAGCAGGCACTGCCGATCTGGACACCAGCCTGGCCAACGTGGATGGAGATGCACTCACGCATAGTTGCTGTTTTGTGGCTGCCGAGCAGATGGCGGAGAGGAAAAGAGGTTGTTACTTCTTACAGCGCAACTCTTAGGCAGTTGATGTAAGAGAACCTGCCCCAAAACTGATTTTATAGTTGGCTGTCCTCAGACAAGAAAGAAAACTTTTAATTAGCCTGGCGAATGGTGATAACGTTGCCCTACAAACTGAACCTCTGTGACTTAGCAATTCTGTGTTCAAGGGAAAAGAAGAAAACGGCAATAAAATTCCAGGACCAGAAACATCTCTATGAGCTATTGAGAATAAAGGCTGGTCATGGATACTCAGAAATAAAATACGGTGTTTATAGTGTGTAACCTAAGTGGAGTGGAGGATATGATTTTATAGTTGGCTGTCCTCAGACAAGAAAGAAAACTTTTAATTAGCCTGGCGAATGGTGATAACGTTGCCCTACAAACTGAACCTCTGTGACTTAGCAATTCTGTGTTCAAGGGAAAAGAAGAAAACGGCAATAAAATTCCAGGACCAGAAACATCTCTATGAGCTATTGAGAATAAAGGCTGGTCATGGATACTCAGAAATAAAATACGGTGTTTATAGTGTGTAACCTAAGTGGAGTGGAGGATGTTTTCCTGTTAGAAGAGATAGCTGAGACTAAGTTGGCCATCAGAAGAAAAGAGGTAAGGGAAGTGCAAACATATCAGAGGGGAATCAGGAGAGGTCCTCAGAGACCTGGGCAGGAAGCCATGTCTGTTTTCAGCATCAGGAGAGCAGTGTGGGATCCTGGGTTCCATCAAGTTCACATTCCAAGATGGAGGGAAGAATTCCAGATGCTTCATGGCAGGTGGGAGAGTTTCATTTAGGAACACACATAAAATGGGAGCTTCCTTAACAAATAAGAGGCATTTGAAAGGGACTGGAGTTTCTAAATTATGCAGGTAAGAGATGAACCAGATCCTATTTAAACATTATTGTTTTGATTAAAGTTTTTCCCATAAATTGTGGATAAATTGCAGATTGGAAAGGGAATGAAATAATCATAGTTCTTAGTCTCAAGGACTTAAAGCTTTGTGGAGAATTGTAAGTTCTATGATGGCAGGTACTCAATTTTCTTTTTGTTCTCAAGGACCAAAAGGGAATACCTAGGGTGGAAGAGGCAACTATCAAATATTCATTAAAATAATTTTATCAATAAATGACCTTCAGTTCAGTTCAGTTCAGTCGTTCATTCATTTCCAACTCTTTGTGACCTCATGAATTGCAGCACGGCAGGCCTCTGTGTCCATCACCAACTCCCGGAGTTCACCCAGACTCCACATTATCGAGTCAGTGATGCCATCCAGTGATAGAAAAAACATAGTTATTGCTCTTTGTGATGTCATCATAGTAAAGACTTCCACTTTTCATATTAATTCCAAAGAATGAGATTGCATTTTGACAGAAACTTTTAAAATGTAGACCTTCCTTAAATTACTCAGCATTTCTTTATTAAAAATATCTTCATGAATATTTATCAAATGACATCAAATAGTCCGTATTTTAATTGAACTTTAAAACTATAAAGGAATAATTAACCTCACTCTCTATTGCATTTCAGTGGTGTTTGGAAAAAAAAGAGCTTATTTCAAATATCTCTCTTTGGTTCATTAATTTACTTTATTCTTTGAGAATACACATACCAGTTTCCGAATTCGGTCCAAGACGAGGTCAATGATCTCCTTGCCAATGGTGTAGTGACCTCGGGCATAGTTATTGGCAGCATCTTCTTTGCCTGTGATGAGCTGTTCAGGGTGGAAGAGCTGGCGGTAGGTGCCAGTGCGAACCTCATCTGGAAAAGGAAAATGAAGCAGCCACCCATCATTAACAAAAGGAATAATTAACCTCACTCTCTATTGCATTTCAGTGGTGTTTGGAAAAAAAAGAGCTTATTTCAAATATCTCTCTTTGGTTCATTAATTTACTTTATTCTTTGAGAATACACATACCAGTTTCCGAATTCGGTCCAAGACGAGGTCAATGATCTCCTTGCCAATGGTGTAGTGACCTCGGGCATAGTTATTGGCAGCATCTTCTTTGCCTGTGATGAGCTGTTCAGGGTGGAAGAGCTGGCGGTAGGTGCCAGTGCGAACCTCATCTGGAAAAGGAAAATGAAGCAGCCACCCATCATTAACAACCCACATAAGTCTGCTCCATCCCAGGGTATCAGTGGAGCCCACAGGACACACCTCCTGTCCCAGACCCCCAGGATTCTCATTGAAGCTACTGAGGTCAACTCACCAATGACTGTGGGCTCCAGGTCTACAAACACGGCCCTGGGCACATGCTTGCCAGCGCCTGTCTCACTGAAGAAGGTGTTGAAGGAGTCGTCTCCTCCCCCAATAGTCTTGTCACTTGGCATCTGGCCATCGGGCTGGATGCCATGTTCCAGGCAGTAGAGCTCCCAGCAGGCATTGCCGATCTGGACACCAGCCTGGCCAACGTGGATGGAGATGCACTCACGCTGTGGGAAGGAAAAGAGAAAAATTGTAAAATTAGTTATATTAGCATTTTCAATTTTCAATAAATTTCCAAAACGATTTCTAGTAATATACAAGTATTCTTCAAATTTATTTGAGGTCATATCCCTAACATAATAGAAACAGTTAAAGAAAAGCACTTGCTACAAATGCTGCAGATGGGTGTGGTCTGAATAATAAGGCGGCACTGTTAAGCACATGGTGCAAAATCCAACAGCCATACTTGAAGTTTTTCATATTTAAAAAATAGTCAAGCACAAAATTTTTGTAAAATGAAGTAAATTCAATCACTAGTTAATTGGAATCACTATTACTGTCTCCTTCACCTTTAAAGATGAACATTTTTTGTGATAGGACTTGGTATTTCAATATGGACATCTGTACTGCAGCTGAGGCTAGAAGCCACACCCTTCTGCAGTCTATCTGCAGAATCCATCAGTATTAGGGGGTAGAAGCTAAACAAGGACTGTCTCCTGCATTGCTGCATTTGCTGTGCCTGGTGCCAGCCTGTACCGTCTGCTACATTATTTAACAGAGCAAGCTCTATTTCCAGCAACTGCCTACATGATCTCATTGTGCTATCTGCCAGTTTTCCTCTTCTGACCCAGCCTGGGACCATATGCCTAAACTGAAACGAATTAATGAAGATGGACTAGAACAAAAGACAGCTACACAAGAGTGTAAGTCTTCTTTGTCTGCAGCATTTTCATTATTTAAAAAAGTTTTCCCAGAATCTTCTCCACTGCAAAAAACTGAAAAAGTATTAGAATCTTTAAAACAACAGTTCCTAAACTAGAAATAAATAGAACATGAAAAGCTACCAAGCTTAAAGCCCAGTGAAAGAATAATGAAATATTTATATAAAACAACAAAATAATGTTTTCATTCTGAAATTTCGTACCCACCACAGAATACTCATGCTCATTACATTCAGTAGAGAGTGTCCCCTCCGTAGCCTTTACGGTTACAACTTCCTTTGTCTGTCCATTGTCTAGTCACTGACAAACGGGGGCTGGGGGCGGGGAAGGGCGTTTCCCTGGGTCCTCTGCATTAGAGCACCCCGGCTAGCAAAATCGGCTTTTTCTCTCGCTGAACGTGCGATCAAGACAGACACACAGGAGTCAGCCAGGGCGGGGCGGCCCCAGACCAGACGTTAAAGGGCTTGTCATGTTAACTGTGACTTTGCTCCTCAAAAAAAAAAAAAAAAAAGTTTTGACAGTGAATGAAAAACCTTTTAACGCCTACGGTTCTCAAAGATGAAAGGCTTGTTAAAAGTCTTTCTGACAGAGGAGGCTTAGTGAGGACGAACCCCGCCCAGCGGCTCCAAGGCCAGAAAAGCAGAAACAAACAACTCCGCCCCTGCGCCGCCTCGACGCCGGCCGCCACAGAAACTAACCATTTTGCCTGTTAATACATGGGTGTCTTTCTAAAACACCAACAAACTGGCGAGAGATCCTTTTTTTTAATACTAACCTCAGGCTCCGCTTTGTCCCTTTCCTTCTCTCCCCGAGTCTTCTTCCCAGCTACACCCACCGACCCCCCGTCTTTTCGGTCGACGACTCCTCTCCCTGTCCCTGGGGAACAACGCGAGGAAGGGCCTCTCCGAGTCACACGACTATCGTGCGCACACGGGGGCCGAGCAGGCGACGCCAAGACCGCCCTGCCTGCCCCAGCCCCTTTCTTGACCGACAGATGGGCTACTGCACGCGGCTGCCAGGGGCTCGGGTAACAAAACCTCCCTGGGCGCCGCCTTTGTTCCCTCTCACGGCTCAGCCGCGCCCTGGACTCAGTCGTGGCGGGGCTCCTGCACGCCGCACTGCGGCGGGGAGCCCGGCCGCAGACAAAGCTAAACCTCGCGAATAAAGTGTAAAGCTACTCTTAGCCATCGAGTTGTAAAGGACAAAGGTTTTAAGGTTTTCCAAGGAGACCCTGGGGAGGCTGACCCCACCCAGCGTCACAAAGAGCCGGAGGAGACACGCTTACCATAGTTGCTGTTTTGTGGCTGCCGAGCAGATGGCGGAGAGGAGAAGAGGTTGTTACTTCTTACAGCGCGACTCTTAGGCGGTCGATGTAAGAGAACCTGCGGCACATGGGCGTCTGAGGCTCCCTATATACAACTCGGTCACCATGGGGATGGGCTGGGGCCTTTTCCTGTTGGTCCAGACCCCTCAATCTGCCCAGAAGAGCCACGACAGAAGAGTGGTGATTGGTGCATGCGACATGGGATGAGGTAATCTCTCCCCCACCCCTTTTCCCCAAGCATCCATAGACTGTTGCATCCTTCAGACAAAGAGACCGAGCAAAAACCGTCAGCCGAGCATCCATTACGGGGTGGGGTTGGGAAGGGGTGGGGGGAGGGAGGGAAAGAGAACTGGAGTTGGGTGATTTTATATTGTTTAAACCTCAAACTGCTGTTAAAATCATCAATGTAAAGGTTTTCCTCCCAACGTTTAATCGCAGGATTTGAGATGAAATATTTTAATGGAAAATTACTTTCAGCTTCTCCCTCAAAGTGTACTAAACCCACATTCGGTGAAGATTCAGTATTTCTAATGCTTTAAAAATAAAGTAGAAGAGAAGATGGGAATGATGCTTAAAATGGCTTGGGTAAATTTTTTTTTAATTAACATATTATTCAATAATCATCCAAAATGGTTTCTCAGGTTCACGGAATTTTTTTTCAGACTTTTTTTTGCCACCCTCTCCCTAAAAGCTAAACAAAAACGGTAGATGAAAAGAACAATCATACTAACTATGGAAGCACACAACATGAAGATGATTCAGATATAATGAACATACCATATTTACTCTACTAGAAATATTCCAGAAGTCTATGTTAATATATTTTATGTCGTGTATTGTTGGAGAAGGAAATGGCAACCCACTCCAGTATGCTTGCCTGGAGAATCCCAGGAACAGGAGAGCCGGGTGGGCTGCCGTCTAGGGGGTCGCACAGAGTCGGACACGACTGAAGCGACTTAGCAGTAGCAGCAGCAGCAGCAGCATTGTTGCTTAAAATGATCATCTTTTCTAATATAGAATTGAGAAAATACAAGGAGAGAGAATTGAGTTTAGACGCCAGTACTACCTGTGCATGCAGTTATATTCTGCATTGTTCTCTCTTCTGGAAAGAGAAAATTACTGGGAAACCACATTAGAAAGGAAGAGAGTTGAATAATGTAAAAAAGACCATTTTGTAATATTGTCTCCTCCCGTAGACAGCTGTGTAGATGTCACCTCAATAATTGAATTTTTTTTTAATGTAAATCTTATGTGAATTCAGTAAATTCTCCTCTCCAAGATTGGGCTTCTAACTGTGGGAATTGTAGCCAGCCTCATACAGCTGCTATTCAATCAGAGACACTGGTGGTTGCTCAACTGCCTCTTGGGACAAAAGGCTTTGCTTAAGGAAGTGGACTGCAGTAACATTCTTTTGCTACTCAGAAAGCTTCCATTATCAACAAGGATGTACAGTGCAGAATATGACTCTGGACTGGGTCCCGTTTGACGTTGCTAATGAAATTTCAGAGGTGAAGAGGTTTGCTATGACCCCTGAAGTTGAAAATATGTATTTTGGCAGATAATTTTTCATTTTGGCTTTTAGCAAGAGATTTTCAGGGTCTGCAGCACCATTTATAGTGCTCTGCAGAATCCATTCATTCCTGCTGGGCTGGCAGGCAGTGCTTGGGCGTGGGAGGGAGGGACTTGAGACAGCTGCTGCAGGTTGTGGTGTGACAGTGGCAGCCATGGATTTTTCTAGCCTGCCAGCCCCAGCTCTGCTTTACTTGTTCAAATTTGCTGCAGTAGTGTTCTCTAGGAAAAAACAAGACCTGACACAAATAATTTTACCTATTTCTTGCATATTTTATAGGAAAAATAGTGTTTATTATCTTATCTTTATACATCCCTTTTGCAAATAGAAGTATATTTCAGTAAAGAGACAGAGGATTAAGGATGACTTGGAGCTTTTTTCTGAATCCAGAGAGACACTTAACAAAAATAGGAATTAAATGTCATAGGGAAGTATAAGGATTAATAAGTAGCTCATTGAAAATACTTCTTTCAAAAATGTAATAATGAAATAAATCACACACTTTTGGATCATGATACAGTATAAAAATCTACTTTTTTGGAATGAGAGACACCATTTTGAATTTGATTATCTTTATAATATGAAAGAAATATGTCATTTCCCCAACAGCCTCTGTTCTTTATGCAATTTACAGAGGATTCAATAAAAGAGGGGCGGGCTCATGCAATTGATTCTTTGTAATTCTATCTCAGAAACATTCATGAAATGTGGCTTTTTTTTCCCCTCCCTTGGCCATAAGTAACAGTAAGGTCTAGGTCAGAAATCAAATATATGAACACCATTAATCTTAAATATATAAATGGAAAAGGAGAGGAAATAATAATCTATTATTTTTGTTCCTCATTATCTGGCTTAATAGCATGCAAACTATGGGAAACAAAAAAACATTTTTTTACTAGATCATTTTTTATATTTACTGTCAACTTCTTGAACTTACATCAGCATGCATGTATAAATATTCTACTAATGTATTATTTCTCATCGACAATAAAATTAGCATAAAACACTTTTCTTTCATAGTATTTTTGGAATTTAAATTATTTATTTGATGGTCTGTATCTCTCCTCCATTAAAATGTGAATCCGAGTCCTTGACAAATTGCGTAGCATATGGTAGACATTATATACATGTTTGTTGAATTAAATGAATGATTTCTTTCTGTGCATATTTTCATTAACTTTTCATGGTTAGTAGTTTAGAGGTATTTAATAAAGCATTTTCCTTTTGTATTTAATAAGCATTTACTCGCTGTCTACAATAAGCCTTGGACCATCCTATATAGCTTAGAGAATTCAAAGGTAGTAGAAAGGTCTCTTTTCTCTAGATTCTTCCAATTAAAGAAATAAAATAAGTACATGTATATAAGTTTGAGAATGGCATGTGTTTCTGTGTGTGTATGGGGAGGAGCCTCATAGAATCCATTGAATGGCCCCAAATATCAAAACTTCTGTAGGAAGCAAGGGAGTTATTTATCACTTCTTTTTCCTACCTTTTTTTTTTTTTTCTTTTCTACTTCTCACCTCCTATTTAACCCTAAATACATTTCAGTCTGGATTCTGCTCCCACCACTCCTTGAAACCAAATGCCCTCTCTGTTGCTAAATCTACACTGGGCACTTTTGGGTTCTTGTTGACCTGTGATATGCTTTCTCACAGTTGACTGTTATCTGTTTCTTGAGACACCTTGTGTGCCTTTGGCTTCAAAATTCACTTATTTTCTGGGTTTCCCTCCTACATTTTTTTGTTTCTCTCAGTTTATGATTCTTCTTCTTCTTTTAATCTTTAAATATTGGAGCTTCTCAAGGTTTGGTCCTAGACTTTTTCCTCATTTTATGCTGTGGATCCTACTCTGGTGGATGGTAAGTGCGTTCATTCCCAAGACTGCAGATCCTTTTTGTGTGCCGATGACTTCTTGACATCTCCTTTTAGATCCAGATCTTATAGTAAACTTTCAGTCTCTAGCTAGGTTTCTCACATATATACCGACTTCAACTAGTTCAGTTCAGTTCAGTTGCTCAGTCGTGTCCGACTCTTTGCGACCCCATGAATTGCAGCATGCCAGGCCTGCTTGTCCCATCACCAACTCCCGGAGTTCACTCAAACTCATGTCCATCATGGTATCGCTGATGCCATCCAGCCATCTCATCCTCTGTCATCCCCTTCTCCTCCTGCCCCCAATCCCTCCCATCCGTTCAGTTCAGTTCAGTTGCTCAGTCGTGTCCAACTCTTTGCAACCCCATGAATCGCAGCACGCCAGGCTTCCCTGTCCATCACCAACTCCCAGAGTGCACTCAGACTCATCCAGCCATCTCATCCTCTGTCGTCCCCTTCTCCTCCTGCCCCCAATCCCTCCCAGCATCAGGGTCTTTTCCAATGAGTCAACTCTTCTCATGAGGTGGCCAAAGTACTGGAGCTTCAGCTTTAGCATCATTCCTTCCAAAGAAATCCCAGGGTTGATCTCCTTCAGAATGGACTGGTTGGATCTCCTTTCAGCCCAAGGGACTCTCAAGAGTCTTCTCCAACACCACAGTACAAAAGCATCAATTCTTCGGCGCTCAGCCTTCTTCACAGTCCAACTCACATCCATACATGACCACAGGAAAAACCATAGCCTTAACTAGACGGACCTTAGTCGGCAAAGTAATGTCTCTGCTTTTGAATATACTATCTAGGTTGGTCATAACTTTTCTTCCAAGGAGTAAGCATCTTTTAATTTCGTGGCTGCAGTCACCATCTGCAGTGATTTTGGAGCCCAAAAAAATAAAGTCTGACACTGTTTCTACTGTTTCCCCATCTATTTCCCATGAAGTGATGGGACCAGATGCCATGATCTTCGTTTTCTGAATGTTGAGCTTTAAGCCAACTTTTTCACTCTCCTCTTTCACTTTCAACAAGAGGCTTTTTAGCTCCTCTTCACTTTCTGCCATAAGGGTGGTGTCATCTGCATATCTGAGGTTATTGATATTTCTCCCAGCAATCTTGATTCCAGCTTGTGTTTCTTCCAGTCCAGCGTTTCTCATGATGTACTCTGCATAGAAGTTAAATAAGCAGGGTGACAATATACAGCCTTGACGTACTCCTTTTCCTATTTGGAACCAGTCTGTTGTTCCATGTCCAGTTCTAACTGTTGCTTCCTGACCTGCATACAGATTTCTCAAGAGGCAGGTCAGGTGGTCTGGTATTCCCATCTCTTTCAGAATTTTCCACAGTTTACTGTGATCCACACAGTCAAAGGCTTTGGCATAGTCAATAAAGCAGAAATAGATGTTTTTCTGGAACTCTCTTGCTTTTTCCATGATCCAGCGGATGTTGGCAATTTGATCTCTGGTTCCTCTGCCTTTTCTAAAACCAGCTTGAACATCAGGGAGTTCACGGTTCACATATTGCTGAAGTCTGGCTTGGAGAATTTTGAGCATTACTTTACTAGCATGTGAGATGAGTGCAATTGTGCGGTAGTTTGAGCATTCTTTGGCATTGCCTTTCTTTGGAATTGGAATGAAAACTGACCTTTTCCATTCCTGTGGCCACTGCTGAGTTTTCCAGATTTGCTGGCATATTGAGTGCAGCACTTTCACAGCATCATCTTTCAGGATTTGAAACAGCTCAACTGGAATTCCATCACCTCCACTAGCTTTGTTCATAGTGATGCTTTCTAAGGCCCACTTGACTTCACATTCCAAGATGTCTGGCTCTAGATAGTCATCCCATCATCATGATTATCTGGTCATGAAGATCTTTTTTGTACAGTTCTTCTGTGTATTCTTGCCACCTCTTCTTAATATCTTCTGCTTCTGTGAGGTCCAGACCATTTCTGTCCTTTATCGAGCCCATCTTTGCATGAAATGTTCCCGTGGTATCTCTAATTTTCTTGAAGAGATCTCTAGTCTTTCCCATTCTGTTCTTTTCCTCTATTTCTTTGCATTGATCCTGGTAAGTCTATCTCCTAGATATCTCTCAAATATTATTCTTTTCTCAGCATCTCTATTGCCTCCACTCTAATAAGTATATCATCTCTTGCCCAGACAACCTCAGTGCCCTTCTAGATCTCCTCTACCTTCACTCCTACTACTGTCTAGTTCAATCTCCACACAACAGCTGCAGTGGTCTTATTGTGATACATATCACTGATAATGTCACATGTACAGTTGTAGTCTGTTAACATACTACAACTATGTAGTATTTTAACAGTACAAACTCATGAGTTCATAAAGATATCCCTACAGAGCAAAAGAAAAGTTAAAAAAGATAAAAGTGAACTAAAAATAATGTTATCTTTGCACCATTGGAGATAACGAGGGCACCAACTCCATTCTCTATACATTGGCATTTAGTAAAGAATTGAGCATTTGTCTTGCATTGCCTGTATTTCAAGGTAACCAAATGATCCCCATTAACTAGATAAAATCATTCTTTATAGAGTAATGCCAGCTTGTAAATATAGAAATAATAATAGTTAGAATAATCACCCTTTACATCCTCGTCTAGCAAAATAATTTGTTCAAGAAAAGAGTATCAGTGGATGAAAAATAAAATATTGATGGGGAATGCATTAATAGAAGCATAGGCTGTTGCCATCTGAACTCCTTAGTCAATCATAGCATTACTAGCAGTAAGACAGTCACACCTCGTGAACCTAAGATGTGATCCCATAGGAAGTACATAGCATCACTGGTACAGCAATCTATCAGAAGCAATTGTCCTGAATCTAATTAAGCCTTTGAGCCCACTTCTGTTTATAGGAAATATAGGAGCTAGAGGAACAAGTCAGTTGATAACTCAAGAAGGAAAACATAGACAACTGCAGACTGTAAGACATTCTACAGGACAAATTATCTTGTTTTGGCAACAAATCAATGGTGGAATGGGTGGAAAAGGTGGGAAAGGGGGACAGCTCTAGATTAGAAGAGGTTTTGGAGACTAACTACTAAATATAACAGATGTTGTTTAGATCCTGATTCAAATAAACCAAATGTAAAACATGATAGAGATAACCAGGGAAATTTGAATATGGGCTAGTTATTATATAATAGCAACAAATTATTATTAATTTTATTAAGTGTGATAATGGTAGTATGATTATGCAAGAAATTTTCTATAACTTTTAGAGATGCATGCAGAAGAGTAGTAGGTTAAATAAACAAGGTCTAAGATTTGCTTTAAAATACTTCAGCAAAGAAAAAGGGAAAACATAACATAAGAGATTATAGCAAAAATCTTGATAGTTACTGAATTTTAGTAAGGAGTATAAGGAGTTCATTATATTTTTCTCTACTTTTGCATATGTTTGAAAATTTCTTAAAGGATTTCTAAAGAATATATAAAAAGAGGAAATTATGGATGCTGAAAACAAATTTTATCTATAGAATTTATTCTGTACTGCCTTGAATGGAAAATTACAGAAATTTCAGAAAGGAAAAAGTATATTATGATCTATGGTTTATCATGGAAACCTGTTTTTGGAATAGTGGCTTTTAACTGAATGGGATAGTAGTAGAGTGAGTACTTAAATAATATTTAAGGAAAATAATATTAGCAAAGACATAATATGATGATGATATGGTACCTATATAAGGGAGGGCAAAGAAATTTACTTGATTAGGGCATGCAAGAGAATTGTGGGTAATGTGTTATATAGGGAGAGTGGAGCTAGTTAATGAAGCATTTTGAACCCCAGTCTGAAGAAGGAGTTTGGGCTAAGTTCACACACATAGACAATGTGAAGCTTTTGTATTCTCATAGAAGGAATGAAGGGAAGAGAACAACATTTCTGTAAAATTAATCTGACAGGTTAGTGGAGTAGGGAAAGAGATTGCAGATAAGTGGACCAATAAAAAGGTTATTGTAATAATCTAAGCAGAACGTGTCAAACCATTGTAATCATCATGGGAATGGGTAGAAAGGAATAATAGAAGAGACCACCCAAAGGATGAATCCTGGTGGTGATTGATTGGACATGAGGTAGAAAGGAAAGAGTCAACATTAACCCCTGAAGTTTTCAACTTGGAGAAGTAAGAGAATGAAATGCTGGTTGTGCTCTTTACAAAAATGGGAAAGTTGAAAAGGAATGCGTTTTTAAGTAGGAAATGTGTTTGTGTGTGTGTTTTTAAAATATTTATGTATTTTATTTTGGTTGAGCCAAGTCTTAGTTGTGTAATGCAGGATCTTGTAGTTGCAGCATGTGGGATCTAGTTCCCTGAGCAGGGATCAAACCTGGGTCCTTTGCTTTGGGAGCACAGAGTCGTAGCCTCTGGACCACCAGGGATGTCCCTGTATATGCATGTTGAGGGTGCGTGTGTACTCAGTCACTTCAGTTGTGTCTGACTCTTTGCGACCCCATGGACTGTAGACGGCCAGACTCCTCTGTCGATGGGATTTTCCAGACAAGAATACTGGAATGGGTTGCCATGCTCTCCTCCAGGGGATATTCTTGACCCAGGGACTGAACCCACCTCTCCCGCGTCTTCTGTATTGCAAGTGGATTCTTTACTGCTGAGTCACTGGGGAAGCCCGTTGAGGGCAGGACCCATCAGTCAATGTGATCTTACAAGTTGAATGTTACACTGTTTGAGGTGGTAGGTGAATCAAGTGGAAAAGTCATAGAGGCCACAGAGAATCTGCAGTTGGCACTGCTGAGAGAAAGGTCAGTATTAGAGGGGTGACAGTGTATATTTGGAACCTAATGACAACAGTATTATGTGCCAGCAGTATGGTATAAGAGTAGAATTCTCCAACTGTAACCCAGAATTTTAAGTTATGCTGCTAACAGGCAACACAATTCAGGTACAGTTATGTTCACCAGGTGAAAAGACTTCCTTTTTTATTCTTTGATTTGAGAACTTTTTGTTGAAGAATAACATACATACATAAATTTTCATCATGTCCGAGTCTTTGCGACCCCGTGGTCTGTCCGTGGAATTCTCCAGGCAAGAATACTGCAGTGGGTTGCCATTCCCTTCTCCAGGGGATCTTCCCAACTTGAGGATTAAATACGGGTCTCCTACATTGCAGGCAGATTCTTTACATTGTTCTCATTTCTATGTAATACCCCATTGTATGATTATACCATAATTTACTTCTATTATACCATAATTTACATCTATTTCCCAATATTAATGGATATCTGCTTAGTTTCCAATTTTTTTGCTAATACAAATGGCATTGCTATTAGCATTCTTGTACACATGTTTGGGTGAACATATTTACAAATTTCTGCTGCTGTATACCTAGGAATGGAATTATAGGGTGATAATATATGTTCACTTTAGTAGAAAAATGCTAATTTTTCCAGAGTGGTTGTGATTATGTACATTCTCACCAGCATGGGAGAGTTATTCCTCATCCTCTTTCACTGTAGCCATTCACTGAGAGTTTATCATGTATCTATCACATAATGGATTGGAAGCATTTGAGATGAAAGACAAGGAGACTAATTTGTAGGTCATACCATAAAGAATCTGCCTGCGATGCAGGAGATCCCAGTTTGATCCCTTGGTTGGGAAGATCCCCTGGAGAAGGGTATGGCAACCCACTCCTGTATTCTTGTATACAGTAAAGGACTTTGAGAGAAAGAAGTGTCAGAAAAGGAAACACTGATGCAGTGGCCAAGAAGGAGGAGAAAAAGCTGGACATTGATGTTACAGAGACAAAGAAAGGACCACATCAGAATAGAGTGCTAAGTAGCATCAAATACTGGATTTGGCTACTAGGAAATGAGAATATAGCAAGGGCTTGATACAAAAGACAAAACGTGCTTTCTGGCAAGAGTTCAAGGTCCTGAGGATGGAACTATGTAGAGTGCTGTGAGAGAGGTCAGTGCAGGAGCTTTCAGACACAAAGAAGTGTGTCCCATTTCCCCACTTCATCCTGCTGTGGTGTGCCATGTCTCACGCCAGGTCACCACTGCCTCTGCATCCTTTGTGAAATGAAAATACCTGTCACCTCATGCTGCCTCCCTCATGCAGATTTAAAAAAATTTTTTTTTCTATTTCTTTATTTTTGGCTGTACTGAATCTTCATTGTGGTGTGCGGAGTTCTCATTGCGGTGGTTTCCTTGTTGCAGAGCACAGGCTCTAGATGCTCAGACTTCAGTAGTTGTGAAACGTTTGCTCAGCAGTTGTGGCACATGGGCTTAGTTGCCCCACACATGTGGGATCTTCCCAGACCAAGGACAGAACCCATGTCCCTTGAATTGACAGGCAGATTCTTAAACTACTGGACCATCAGGGAAGTCCCCTCAGGCAAATTTGATTGTAAATGGATTAATTCAAACAAGTAAATTTCCCTTAAATTCTACAACAAAAACACACCTCAAATTTTAAGTTAAGCAAGGAGATGAACATGATTATGCTGACATGTTTAATTTACATTTATCTTTATTTTCAGGTTCAGCACTCATCAATATATTGAGTGAATTGACTCTTACTAAGTATGGCCTTTAAGGAATATCTATTGCCTTGGGCAGATCAAAAAAAAAAAAAGTTCAGGTAAGAATGTGACCCCACATCTGAATTCAGAATTTTATTTAAAGCTTAACATTCACCTTTTCAACCTCTTGTCAACAAATGCACTATTACTAAATAATAGTTTTTTTCTGGATAACAATGGTAAGAATTATCTGTGGTGATTCTGGTAACTAACTGAGTTTCATCTATTTTGGGGAGGACTTTTGTGTGTATAGCAGAGATAAATAAATATTAATGAATTTCTATTCCAGAAGTAAGACTTGTAACATAATAACATAATAAGTACATGTACTCTATAATATGAAAAATATACCTCTGGTATTGTAATGCAGTGCTTTGAGGTCATCACTGATGTTCAGTTATTTACTGAACCACTCTTTTAAATATAATATTTATGTACTGAGATACAAGTTTTAATTTGTAATTTTGCTGTGGTACATTGAAGAGATGGTTTTCCCACATCTTGTCAGATGAAATCTGACATTTGGAAAAAGGGACAAAACTTGGAAGAGGCTCAAAGGCATCCTGAGAAGAGAAGGAGAAGGAAGTATAAAAGACAGTGGATAGTCTCAGTTTTCCATGAAACACAATTTATAATTTAGTTGCATTTCATTAACCCCAATTACATATGCTCACAAGAATGCACATTGAACTGCCTCAGTCCTGCCCCTCCTTTCACTCAAAGCAGATGGAAATTAGGTGGCAGACTGGGAACGTTTCCATGGTGTGCTGGCTTCAGGGATTTAATAGCAATCAAAAGAAGCTTCAGAGTCCCTTCCCCCAGTCATCCAAGGGTGTGTTTCTCTTTTCCTCTCAAGTCCTTGTCTTAATTAACTCTATGTAACGGATAAATCAGGATGAGATTGATTTACTAGTGAGAAACATTTTTTACTGCCTCCATAAGTGTTTATAGATGCATTGATATTGTTAGTAAAATACTGATGAATTATAACTGGTTCATTTTTATGTAGAGCTAGCCACACACAGTAAGAATTTATTTTTTTAAGTATTAAAAAATAACTATTATTTTTAAGTAATATTTTTAAAGTATTGTACAATATGCCCCCAACTTTGAGATTTATTTTTCTTATTTGTTTTTATCCCCCTGGATAACATGCAGGCATCTCAAATTCAATATATCTAAATGAAATTAATTATTTTTCTCCATTATCCTCCTCAGTATTCTATGCTCTCAATTGTTCCATATTCTCAATATCAGTTCATTGTCACCATCCTTCCAGTTTATCAAATTAGTTTAAAATAATAATAACCTCATATAATGTCTACTATGTGTCAGGCTCTGTCCTTAGCACTTCATGTATGTTATTAACTGATTTAAGTTAATCCCAACTAATTACTAAATTCTGCAATTATATTTCAAAATTGTCTTAATATTTGCAGAATGAAGAAATGACTAATTAAAAACTTGACCAATTTTATTAGCCAAAGGGCCTGTTTCAAAGGGAGGATGTGGCAGAATATTTAGGACTTGGTCTTTGAATTTTCCTCTTTAAGCATTACGTATATAAATCCAAGAGCGAGAATAGTAGAAGCTAACCCTTTGTAGCATATGGAAATCATTCACTGCATCAGTGTTTCCTGATGTTCTAAGATAACTAGGGTGCTAGTTCTTGAACTGAAGAATCTGATGCAGTAGGTCTAATTCAATAAATAATAACCTCTTATAATTAATAATTTACCAGTTGAAACTAAAGAGTTTTAATGCTTTGCGGTAGTGTGATTCAGTTATTTCTAAATTTTGATAGCTCCTGGATAAATTGACAGAGAATTACTCTTCAGGCAGTTGTAATCCTGAAAAACACAATCCTCAATGATGTCCAGCTGAAAAAGGTTTTGGGTCCATCTTCCTTTAGATTTAAAAATCAATTATATATGTGCAGAAGAGAGGAAAGCCTGCGTTTTTCTTCATCTGCTCAGCCTAAAAGATCATTTCTCCATTCCCCTTAAACACTGATTATGCATGTGTTGAAGAGAAAGGATTAGAAAATGCTGCAGGTTTAGGGTTTTTTTTTTTATCTGCTTATAAGAACAGCAATCTTTTATTCTTGTATATAGATTATAAGATGTAGAGATATACTCAAGATATCATGGCCTTAAATAAGACCTTCCTCATGGTAAGAGTATCTCTGAATTTTGTATATTTTAGTAAATGGGCCCAAGATTAATATTTTTAAATGATTTCAATATTTTTAGGTATGTAAGAGAGACTTCACTCTCACCCTTCATGTTACTAAGCAACGTATTATACAGTTGCTAGGAGACAGGCTGGCAAGCTTTGGGGTAGTTCAGTTTTCCCTTATCACCTTGCAAACCACATGATTATACACTAGAGAGTTTTATAGCCTTAGAGAAAAGAAAGAAAAGTTAAGGCCCATGGAAAGGATGGAAACAGAGATCAGGATCAAGGAACAGAATAAAGAAAACAGCAAAGTATTTGAGAAGAGTATGTGAACTTGGCTGAGGAAGGCTATTATGCAATTTCCTTGAATGAGTCATGAAAAAACCTTAAATTGCTCATATTCTTTGTCCTTCTATCTTTTCTAAAAACAAATGAGACAGTAAACTTGGAGAAGAAGATCTTTCAAATATTATTCCTGAATATTTTCAGAAGGGTGGATATCAATTATAACTCTTACAGAAGACTGACAGTTACAAACACATTAAACAAGTCATACATTATTTAAAATTCCAAAGTCAGATATACAACAGTATTTCCTTCCATTTCTCCCTCAGAATAGTAAAAAAAAAAAAAAAAAAAAAGGATATTACTGAGAGGGAGATTATAATATAAGTGTTCTTAGACAAACTTAGAAACAAGATGGTCTTTTAGGCTCCTGGGCAGTATATATTTCTGTACAGAATTAAACAGATCTAATATAAAGAAGGGAAAGAAGAAGCTATTGTGCTCTACTTCGAGGACTCTGTTGTATCTGAAATAAGAAACCAGGCTCTAGGTTTCATTGTGCGCATGTGAAAGGTTGAGTCTTTGTGTCTCTGTGGTATTTACTGTTGCTGGCAACCAGGAAGCTCCCTAGCGATTGTTGCTAGGTCCTCAGTGCCTCTGTTCGCCTGAAACCTCAATCAATGCCAAAAAGACCAGAGATAGAAATCATTGCACAGATTCCAGTGCCTGTTGTCCCCAATGGTCCTGCTGCAAACAGTCCATCTTGTGTTCAGTGAAAATCAGTATAAAATGGAGACCTCACACAAAGAATTCACCCTCAGCTTCCTCTTCATGACTGCTGGTGCTTTCGGTGCAGAGCACTAAAGCACACTGGGGGATGGTTTAATTAAAATAAGTTTATATTCTGGTGTCACCAGCTTTGACTAAATATGTAATGAGACAGGGAATGCAGACAAGAATGATTCTGATAGATTTAGATGACTCTCGCTCTGTGGTGGGATGGTCCCTTTAATGTTTGCAGACAGCATGACACCGTAATGCCCACAGAAGCCGTGGTACAAATGATGGCACCATTCTAAATCGAATCTGGAAGATTCGGACAAAGATCCATGCTAACTATATTCAGTATCTTGTAAGAATATGTATGTGTGTGTGTATCTAAATCACTTTGCTGTATACCTGAAACATTGTAAATCAACCATGCTTCAATTAAAACAAAAAAAGATCCATGTTAGCATCATCCCCAGAATAACTGACATCTTCTCTTGAAATTAACCATCAGCTCTTAGATGAACCTCACAGTCAATACATCCGATTTGCTCAAGGCATCCTATTACAGATGCAGGCTTTAAATTTTCTTTCCCATGCAACTCCTGCCCAGTCATAGACAGTTTTAGCTCTGAATTTACCTGGAAACAATTGTAAATCTGGGGTGAGATTTATAATGATGCTAAGACATAGTATCTACTTAAATAGTATAGTATCTACTATATCAGGCATCTAGCTTCCAAAAGTAGGACTGAGATTTATTTATTATTGTTATTAGTACTAATTTTTGAGCACCTAATCAAGGCTAAGTACTTTATATGTATTATCTAACTTAATCCTTAAAGTAATTCTAGGAGGTAGGTACAGTTATATTCCCTTTTTTCCTCAATTGAGGAAACTGAAGTTCAGAAAAGTTAAATAATATGTTCAAGGTCTCTCACAGCTAATAAATAGCAAAATGATAATTCACACCGGGACCTCTTCTGTTCCAGTGTTTGGCTCTGAACTACTGTTCTATGTTTTCATTTAATAGGGAATGCTTTTTTTTATGGGAATAAATTGTGGTGGTTCAGTTGATAAAGAATTCGCCTGCAATGAGGTCGACCTGGGTTTGATCCCTGGGTTGGGAAGATCCCCTGGAGAAGGGCATGGCAACCCACTCCAGTATTCTGGCCTGGAGAATCCCATGAACAGAGGAGCCTGGTGGGCTGCAGTCCATGGGGTCACAAAGAGTTGGACAGACTAAGCAACTAAGCGCAGCACAGCACATCACTGTGTCAGGGCGAAGGATGTAGGCTCTGGAATTCTTCTGTCCCCTTGTAGGGCAGTTGAAACTCGAATGTCTTCTCCCTCTCTGATTGGCTTTGTCATAATGGCTCTTCCAGGACAGTCCTCCAGAACCCTGAACTTCTCCATCCTTGCGTTTCCCTAAATCTAGGTTATTCAATATGTAATAACACCTAGTGGGATCTTTAGATGGATGGTCCAGATTGAGCTCTGCAGTCCTAATCCAGTCAAGCTGGCAGTTCTTTTTCAGTGTGAGGCAGACTTGCCCCTACAGCCTTCCTGCATTCATCTGATTGCTTATTCTAATTTCCTTATCTAATAAGAACAGGAGATCATTTTTAGGGGCTGTTTGGCCTGAATTCTGATTTAGATAAGAAAACTTTTCAAAAGAACAATCTGGAGAGCTGTAACATTTTACATTATTCAAAGAGTGGTTCAGTATCTTGGAGTCAATACATTGTCTCAAAATCTTCATTCCAGAATAAATCTTTCCTTTCTCTTTGTAGGACCAAGGAGTCCATTGATTTGATACTTCAAAACAAAGAAACATTTGATGGTTAAAAAATATTTTATCTAAAAAACCGTTGATTCTTCCGTACACAAAAAGGCATGAAACAGTTACATGCAGGTGGTGGTGTCTTCTTGTAAAGGCTCATGAGAACTGACTGTATACACTTGCTCCCACAGTTCTGCATTCAGTGATTCACATTGGTAGCTTGAAATTGGTCACAAGGGAAGCATTTATACCATGGAAATTGGCCAGCACTACAAATCAGGGCTTTTTTCCCCACTCTGAGAGCTAGTTGTTAAACATTTACTAGAAAACCACCAAGAGAGTTCTCAAAGAGCAGTGCATCAGCTGTTTAACTTCAGTGAAACCTAGCAATCCTGCGTTACTGGCATTATGTTGCTGAACTTCCCCTATACTGTATAAATGAAAGAAGTCCTCAGCTCAGTGATGTGCACAGTACAGGTTTAAACGAGGGCATACAGCTTGTGCCCTTCAATCACAATACTTGGTAGAGGAAATTCCATGGCAGTCCAGTGGTTAGGACTCCCGCTTTCACCGCCATGGCTGAGTTCAGTCCCTGATCCGGGAACTAAGATCCCACAAGCTGTGCAGTGTGGCCAAAAAAAGAAAAGAAAAGGGCTTCCCTGGTGGTCCTGTGGTTAGAAATCCACCTGCCAATGCAAGGGACGCAGATTCAATCTCTGCTCTGGGAAGATTCTGAGATGGTTGCCCAAAGAGTCTTTATTGAAATCTATAAATGACAGGCCTAGTCTATAGATGATTGGCCTATATGTGAGAAGCCTATGATTTGACTTAAAATGGTACGTGTTAGAAACATGGAATTTTAAAATCCTGATTTCCATTACTAAATGATGTGAGAATATTTATAATAATGGCTGCTGCTGCTGCTAAGTCGCTTCAGTCGTGTCCGACTCTGTGCGACCCCATAGACAGCAGCCAACCAGGCTCCCCCGTCCCTGGGATTCTCCAGGCAAGAACACTGGAGTGGGTTGCCATTGTCTTCTTCAATGCATGAAAGTGAAAAGTCAAAGTGAAGTCGTTCAGTCGTGTCCGATTCTTCGCGACCCCATGGACTGCAGCCCACCAGGCTCCTCCATCCATAGAATTTTCCAGGCAAGAGTACTGGAGTGGGGTGCCATCACCTTCTCCAATAATAATGGCTAACATTTCTTAATTTATTACTCTGTGCCAGATTCTGTTCTAGATGCTTTTTGTGCTTTTTGTATTAACTGATTTATTCCTCTTTATAACTCTCACAGAGATGTAGTATAAGTATGCCTGCCCATTTTACAGATGACTGAACTGAGACACAAAATATTTATAAGTTGCTGAAAGTTACCAAGTAAATATTAGAGCCAGAGTTCAAACCCAAGAAGTCTGAGTTCTAATCCTTTATAGGCCTTCTGGTATGTTTTTCACGTTAGATATAGATCAAGATTAACATTTAGGTTGAAAAGAACGTATGAATACACTAATTCAGTGTTTTCAACCTTTGACGATCAATCCATTGTAAAAAATACATTTTGCATTCATATTATATATCCAAAACAGAAAAATATGCTTGCTATGCATAATATCATCTAGTATTTTCTACCTAAAATTCTATTCTACTTCATTTTTTGAATGCTGGTCACAATTCACTAAATTGATTTCTTGACTTACTAATGAATAGTAAACCTACTCTTTGAAATTCACTGCACCAGAATTTTGTATATGTGGCTCCATGCCATAGCTCAGTTTGCTACTGGTATCTTATTTTAAAATGGAATTTACAGCATTCTCATTCCCTTTCCACTTACCCTATGGTCTCATATTAATAGCAAAGTCACTTGAAGATGAACACATGATTTTAAAAGATCCAAGAGGTAATAAAATCTAAATGAGGCTGATGGCAGTGAAAGTGGAGAGGAAGAATCTGACATGAGAGATTTAGAGGCAGATTTTCAGGATTTGATAACTGATAGGACTTGAGTGTCTAGTGTCCCTCCCCAGATAATACAACATCCTAAGTGTATCATAATGTCCTCAGTGTTCTGGCTGGGCAGAGAGATGAGGCAATAGCCTGACTCAGTGGCTCATCAAGTCTCCAGGCAAGTAGAGCTTAGGAAGTCACATTCTAAAGCTGAATTGCTAAATCCAAATGGGCAAAACAAGAGGGGAGGCAAGACGTGAGGGAAACAAGATGGAGACCCAGAAGGACCTCTGCCAACAGAAAGTCTCATTATCTGAGATGACAACAGAAAAGTGAATCTTGAGGAAAAAGCAGGCAGATGATTGATTCCTGTCTGTGGTCTGAGTGTTCCCTGAGAGTTTAGGAGAGGGTGGTGGTAGGCACACTATGCGCTGGACACTATCCGGGACGTAAAGAGTAATGCATGGTTTCACTGCTTCAAGGGTTCAAAGTCCAGTGCAGGATCTTATAAAGGGACATCATTAAGGAAAAGCTTTTAGTTTTTCACCACCCTACCATGCCAGGAATGATGACTTGCGTAGTGCCTTATAGTTTACAGAGAGCTTTCACGTGTTACCTCATTGAATCCATTCAACAACCTTGTGAGACAGATATTCTTACTATACACATATATTCATTTTATACACATGGGAAGGCAGAAACTTAGGTCTTGAGCTTAAGTATATCTAAATTTAAGTTTCATTCTCTTTCCATTAATTCAGAACTGTTTATCAACAATAAACTATAATCATTAAATGAAACTTACTTGATAAACTTTCTTACCATAGAATATGTGTTGGGAAGAGACCATGGTTGCTGGAAGATTCTATGATTAAAAAGAAATGTCTTGGATTTCCCTGGTGGTCCAGTGGCCTAGACTCTGCCCTCCCAATGCAGGGGAGCCCAGGTTTGATCCGTGGTAGGGGAACTTGATCCCACATGCTGCAACTAAAGATCCCACATTCTGCAGCTAAGACCAGTGCAGCTAAATAAATATATTTTTTTAATATCTGATACTACATCACACACATTAGGATGGCTATAATAAAAAACACAGATAATAATCAGTGTTATTGAGGATGTGGAGAAATTGGAACCTCACACATTGCCTGTGGGATTATAAAATGATGCAGCCACCTAGGAAAACAATTTTTCAGTTTCTCAAGATACTAAACACAGAGTTAGCCTATGACTCAGCAGTGCTAATCCTAGCTATATATCCAAGAGAAGAGAAAATATATGGCCACACAAAAGCTAGTTTATGAATGTTCATAGCAGCTTTATTTGTAATAGTCAAAAAGTGGGAACAATCCAAATGTTAATCCACTGATGAATGAGTAAACTTTGGTATATCCTCACAATGGAATATTATTCAACAGTGAAAAGGAATCAAGTACTTATACATACTACAACATAGATGAACTTTGAAAACATTATGCTAAGCGAAAGAAACAAGACATAAAGAGCCTCATTTTGTGTGATTTCATTTATATAAAATGTCCAGGATGGACAAATCCAGTCATACTTAAAGCAGATTGATAGTTACCTGGGGCTGGTAGGAGAAGGGGGTATGGGAAAGGGTTGGGGGAATGGAGAGTGACTTTTAATGAATACAGAATTTCTTTGTGGGGTGATAAAAATAATCTAAAGTTGATTTGGTAATGGTTGCACAACTCTGTGAATATACGTAAAATTGTTAAATTGTGCACTTTAAGTGGGTGAATTGTATGGGTTAGATATAATTGAATGGGTCAATTATGTCTAAAGTTTTTAAAAAATTATAACCATGAAAAGCATTATTTCCTGGTTCTGTTACTGAATAGGTCTAAAAATAATTATATGCCAGTAGCAAAGAGCTCCCTTAGCACCAAGATTGTAAGTTTGACAAACTATTCCCCAAACGTTTAGGAGGTCAGAGAATCCTAGAATAGAATGTGATGAAAGAATTTAGCTGTATGACAAACATATGAACCAACCTCTCTGAAGAGGATGGGGAGAAAAGGTGCTTACCTCAGTAACTTTGGAAATGGGTGGAGTCTGTATGACTAAAAGTGAAAGGAATTGTACATAATAAGTACTGTACTCTAGTCAATAAAGATGCTTCCCTCAAGAGTACAGATTAACTATTCTAAAACCAGTATACATCCATACTGGAACTGAACAATCAAGTAAATGGATGGAGGATGATGAGAGTAAGATTTTTTTCTTAGTGTTGGAGTTGGAAGTTACAGAAAAGCAAGAAGCAGCAGCTAAATGATCCATGTGATAATGGATTAGAGTTGGGGACATCAGTGTTAACCCATTTTTAGCTTGATATAGATATAAGGTTGAATATAGAAATATTAATAAATATGTCCATGTGTATATGTAAAGATTAGTATACATACATTTATTTTCTTTCTCTGTTAGCTGAGAGTGCCTAGAAGCAATGACACACCCCAATAGCAGCAAGCACTCCTATCTTGTATTTCTAATAACATTCTCCAGTAAAAGGAACCAGAGCTCTTTGGAGAAATGGCTGATTCTAACACTAGGGTAAGAAATATACAAGATGATCCTAGAGCATCTTGTATTGCCAGAAGCAGTGAAGTGTTCAAGAAACCTGCAATGGTAGAATTATATCAAAGGGACACAGGTGCCAACTGAAAGAGCTCAATGCCCCCAAACTGGAGCAACTTGAGCACAAATAAATAAAGTTATATTGGATTAAAACTCAAGATATAAAATCAATATCCATGCGTACATAGTGTTATAAATAAATAAATAATGGAATGAATGAATGGAGGAGTGTAAACAAAGTTGTCATGCAGAAGAATTCCAAATAATTTATATAGATACTCCCCATTTAAGGAGAAGGAACATACCTCACTCCATAAGTGTGGGTTGTGCATAATTACTTCCAAAGAGTACAGTATGAAGAGGGAGGAGAGGAGTAACTTTACAGTGGGAAAAGCCTGACAAGTATTACCTCAGCCTGGTGATCAAGGTTAACGTCATTGGTGATAAATCACGTTGATAGCATGAACCTCTGATAGGATGTGGTGAGAACTGTATTTTACCTCTGTGATCTTCCTCCCCAAGCCGCACAGTCCCAGGGCAATTAGGAGAAAAACATCAGACAAATCCCAGTTGTTGGACAGTCTATAAAATGTCTGACCAGAATTCCTCAGAACTGTTAAGGTCATCACAAAGAAAGTCTGAGAAGCTGACTGAGTCAAAAAAAACAGCCAAAAAAAGCCTGAGGAGACTTGTTGACTAAATGTAATGTGGTATTATCGTTGGGATCCTGGAACAAAAAAAAAGATTACATAAAAGCTAAGGAAATCTAAGTAAAGTATGGACTTCGGTTAATAACAGTGCAGCACGGCTTCCCTGGTGGCTCAGTGGTAAATGGGCTCGATCCCTGATATGGAAGATCCCACATGCCTTAGAGTGTGTAGGACCGCCCGTGCAGCGCAACTGTTGAGCCTGTGCTCTAGAACCCAGGAGCTGCAGCTACTGAAGTGCACATGTCTGTGACCTGTGCTCCGCAACAAGAGAAGCCACCACCATGAGGAGCCTGCGTACCGCAACTAGAGAGGAGCCCCCACCCACAGCAACCAAGAAAAGCCACACGGCAATGAAGACCCAGCACAGCTATAAATAAAGAATGCTGCTGCTACTAAGTCGCTTCAGTCGTGTCCGACTCTGTGCGACCCCATAGACGGCAGCCCATCAGGCTCCCCCGTCCCTGGCATTCTCCAGGCAAGAACACTGGAGTGGGTTGCCATTTCCTTCTCCAATGCATGAAAGTGAAGAGTGAAAGTGAAGTCGCTCAGTCTATAGATAAATAATAGGTAAAATTAATTTTTTTAAATGCAGCAGTATTGGTTCATTAATTGTGACAAATATACCACTCTAATAATGCTAATAATGAGAGAAACTGTATGGTGTATATGAGATTTTTCTTTGTATTATCTCCACAATTTTTCTTTAATCTAAAACTATTCCACAACAAAAAGTTTGTTTAAAAAAAACAATTTCCCACTAAAAAGAAGCAGAGCTTTTTGGAGGAATGGTTAATTCCTGGTCTGAGGAATAAAATGTACAGTAAAAGCCTGAAACATGTTGTTATTCTAGAAAGCAAATAAGTTCTCAAAAAATCAGTTGAATTATGTCAAAAGGACATAGGGAGCAGGCACAAAAAGACTCTTCTTGGTAAAAAAACTGGACACCATAAGCATTCACAAGAATATTTACAACAGTTGATGGAAATGCACTTATCATATTTTTCAAATCATGATCTCATATGAGATTTTACAGAGGGAAAGTGGAAAACATTCTTTTTTTTTTTGAAAACATTCTTATGTATTCTGAAAATTGGCAATATAAAGGGAAAGAATTAAGTTTTACCCTATCTTTTCCATAAGGACTGTTTCAGGCAACCAAATGGCACTTCTTCACTCTTTGTTACCTGTGATCCTTGAACCTGGATCTAAGCAAGCTTTAGAGCTAACTTAAAATCACAGGAAATAGGATAGAGGATAGAGGAACAAGTTAAGTGAACCATTAAGAAGCAAATAAATAAGAATGGCTCATACTCTTAGTTATTCAACAAGACAATTACATAGGGAAAAGGAAGGACTTAGATTCAAAGAAATGTGACATAACCAAAATAATGTGTTCCCCTTATATAGATTCTAATCAAAACAAGCTTATTATAAAAATGAATTTTAAAAGATAATTAGGAAATCTGAATATGGACCAAGGAATTGTTATTAGTTTATTCGGTATGAAAATGGCATTGAGGTTATGTAAGAAAATGCTCATATTTGTTAGAGATGGATATTGAAGTTGCAAGGATGAAATGATATGAAGTCTACTTCAAAGTAATGAATCAAAAAAGAGAAAGGGATAGATGAAGCAAGTGTTGCAAAATCTTGATAATCGAAGTATCTAAATAATGGGTTGTTTTTGCTGTTTAGTTGTTAAGCTGTCTCCAACTCTTTAGGCTCCTCTGTCTATGAGATTTTCTGGGCTAGAATACTGGAGTGGGTTGCTATTTCTTTCTCTAGGGAATCTTCCCAACCCAGAGATCAAATCTGCCTCTCTTGAACTGGCAGGCAAGTTCTTTTATCACTGAGCCACCAGGGAAGCCCAGTGGATATATAGCTGTTAATTATACTCTTTCCTCTATTTGAAATATATTTGAAAATAATCATTAACCTTTTTGAAGAGCAACAAGTTGCAGAAGACATACATCATATTCCACTTTTGTAGCCAGTGTGGTGGGCTCTATGATACACTGCCCAGATCTCCCTTTACTGAGGATTTGTTACCCTGGCTGATGCCCTCAGCTGTCAGCCCCTTCAGAGATTGCCTCAGCTGTAGAGAGCTGCCTTGACCAATCAGGGTCATACCACTTGTTGAGGTGGTGAGTTCCAATGACTGACTGATGTGGCAGCATAAAGCCCTGGCCCTCTCAGCCCAACATAGTACAACTCTGAAAGATCATTCTTGCTCCAGAGAACCCTGTGAAATTGGCTAAGGCAGTTGTGGGGTCTGCATGATGACATGACGTCCCTCTACTGATCCTGTCTGCTTCCTTTCTCCAGATGCTGAGCCCAAGGACAAGTCTCAATAAACACTGTGCATTAACTATTTACAAACTCAAGACGTGGAAGCAACCTCAATGTCCATAGACAGAGGAATGGATACAAAAGAGGTAGTATGTGTATATATGATGGAATACTACACAGCCATAAAAAAGAATGCAATGATGCCATCTGCAGCAACAAGGATGGACCTAGAGATTGTCATACCAAGTGAAGTAAATCAGAAAGAGAAAGGCAAATACTGTATGATATCACTTATATGACATTGAGGGGAACCTAAAATATGGCACAAATGAACATATTTATGAAACAGAAACATATTCAGACATGGAAAACAGACTTATGGTTGCCAAAGAGAGAGAAGGAGTGGGAGAGGGATGGACTGGGAGTTTGGGATTAGCAGGTGCAAACTATTATATTAATATATAGAATAGATAAACAACAGGTCCTACTATACATAATACAGGGAACTGTATTCAATATCCAGTAATAAAGCATAATGGAGAAGAATATGAAAAAGAATATGTGTGATAACTGAATCACTTTGGTGGATGGTAAGAACTGACACAACATTGTAAATCAACTATACATCAATAGAATAAATTTAAAAACAAAACATAGGGCTTCCCGGGTGGCTCAGTGGTAAAGAATCCTCCTGCTGATACAGGAGACTCCAGTTCAAGCCCGGGTCTGGGGCAATCCCACATACTGTTGAGTAACTAAGCCCATGTGCCACAACTACTGAGCCTGTGCCCTCGGGCCCGTGTTCCACAGCACGAGAGTAGCCCCTGCTCACCACAACTAGAGAAAAACCCTCACAGCAAATGAAGACCCAGCACAGATCAAATAAATTCAAAAACTATTTTAAAATAAATAAGAAAAAGCACTGTGCATGATAAATTCCATCTCAGAGTCTGCTTCCCTGGGAATCCTATTTGTGGGCTGGATCATGGAAAAAGCAAGAGAGTTCCAGAAAAACATCTATTTCTGCTTTATTGACTATGCCAAAGCCTTTGACTGTGTGGATCACAATAAACTGTGGAAAATTCTGAAAGAGATGGGAATACCAGACCACCTGACCTGCCTCTTGAGAAACCTGTATGCAGATCAGGGAGCAACAGTTAGAACTGGACATGGAACACCAGACTGGTTCCAAATAGGAAAAGGAGTACATCAAGGCTGTATATTGTCACCCTGCTTATTAAACTTATATGCAGAGTACATCATGAGAAACGCTGGGCTGGAAGAAGCACAAGGTGGAATCAAGATTGCCGGGAGAAATATCAATCACCTCAGATATGCAGATGACACCACCCTTATGGCAGAAAGTGAAGAGGAACTAAAAAGCCTCGATGAAAGTGAAAGAGGAGAGTGAAAAAGTTGACTTAAAGCTCAACATTCAGAAAATGAAGATCATGGCATCTGGTCCCATCACTTCATGGGAAATAGATGGGGAAATGGTGGAAACAATGTCAGACTTTATTTTGGGGGGCTCCAAAATCACTGCAGATGGTGACTGCAGTCATGAAATTAAAAGACGCTTACTCCTTGGAAGAAAAGTTATGAGCAACCTAGACAGCATATTCAAAAGCAGAGACATTACTTTGCCAACAAAGGTCCGTCTAGTCAAGGCTATGGTTTTTCCTGTGGTCATGTATGGATGTGAGAGTTAGACTGTGAAGAAAGCTGAGTGCCGAAGAATTGATGCTTTTGAACTGTGGTGTTGGAGAAGACTCTTGAGAGTCCCTTGGACTGCAAGGAGATCCAACCAGTGCATTCTAAAGGAGATCAGTCCTGGGTGTTCATTGGATGGACTGATGCTGAAGCTGAAACTCCAATACTTTGGCCCCCTTTTGCGAGGAGTTGACTCATTGGGAAAGACCCTGATGCTGGGAGGGATTGGGGGCAGGAGGAGAAGGGGACGACAGAGAATGAGATGGCTGGATGGCATCACCGACTCGATGGACGTGAGTTTGAGTGAACTCCGGGAGTTGGTGATGTACAGGGAGGCCTGGCGTGCTGCGATTCATGGAGTCGCAAAGAGTCGGACACAACTGAGTGATTGAACTGAGCTGAACTGAACTGATGGGCTGGATTGTATCCCACTCTAAAATTCATATGTTGAGGTCCTAACCTCCAGTAGCTCAGAAGGTGATCTTTCTTAGAGATAGGGTCTCTAAGGAGGGTTAAAGCGAGGTCATTAGGGTAGGCCCTCATCCCCTGGGATTCTTATAAAAAGGGGAAACTTGGACATATCTGAATTGTGGGAACACGTACAAAGTTCTCTTGCAGAGTTTGGCATTACAAGAGAAGGAAGTATGGAGACTTCCCTGGAGGTTCTGCAGTTAAGATTCCGCGCTTTCACTGTTGGGGGTGCAGATTCAATTCCTGGCTAGGAAGTTGGGGAACTAAGATCCCACATGTCTGACAGCACAGCCAAAAAAACAGAGGACAATAACAGCAAGAGGAGGAAGTATGGGCAAACACAGAAATCTGTTTCCTTTTATAAGGACCAAAGTACACATAGGAGACTTTCTTTGGTAACACTCACTTCTGGTCCTTCTGGGCGTCTTAATGG
This sequence comes from Aepyceros melampus, assembly GCA_006408695.1. Classification (NCBI taxonomy): domain Eukaryota; kingdom Metazoa; phylum Chordata; class Mammalia; order Artiodactyla; family Bovidae; genus Aepyceros; species Aepyceros melampus. Next base: position 303,022 of record SJXQ01012964.1, on the reverse strand, counting down.
CCGGTGGAACACGACATGGTGGGGGGAACCCTGCTTCCATTCACAATGCTTCCACAAACAGGTTGCTCATATGAACTCAATGATGGATCACCTGAAATGACTCATTTATGTAATTTTGAGAAGAGATTCCGAAGATTTTCTTAATTCCAAAATGTTCACTTGCAGTGGAAAACAACGTGATTGACCTCATTCTCCATCTTGCCAGAAAATAGGATTAGTGTTTACCTCAGAACAGTAATATGAGGCTTAATGTTTCAGAGGAGGTTTTTGATGAGTGGTATTTAAAAAATTCAACCTGTTTGAGCTGCACCTGAGGTCAACTGTTTTCTTGTTTAGCTAAACAGGAATTCTGTTTTGTTCTTCCTTTAGTACCAGCCTGTGTGCCTGGTACTCCCTCAGAGGCCATTAGTCCTGGTCCTCTCACCTTCTGAAGGTGATAATGAGGCTTCCTGAAGTCATAACCAGGCAGGTCACTGCCCCTCTGCCCCTTGCGTGGTTGCCACTGGACGGTATGCCTTTCCTGCTCTGGGGTCCTGAGCCCTTTTTCCATAAGGAACACTTTCCATACCCAGGAGGGTCACTTAGGGCTGAGCAGCTTCAAAAAGGCAATTAACATTAAGTGGGAAAGCAGTCCAGTCTCAAAAACTTGGCAGCCAGCGGACTGCAGCTCAGATCACATATCTAAACATTGGGAGTAGGGAACAATGAAAAGGAACAATTGCTTAGTGGACGTTGAAAACCTATTTTCCTAAGGCAACAATCATGTCTCTTTCTTTTAACCCAAAGATAAAGGACACAGTTGAAGCTCTTCTCAGAAAGCAGGTGGGACTGAGATTTATTTGTGACTTACTGGAATCACAAACAGAAGCTTTTATTGTTGATAGCCAGGCTGGGTGGCTGCCAGGAGACACATCACAGAGGAGCTGGGCTGCCAAGTCCTGACACACAAAGAGAGCTGACCTAGTCCTTTTTTATGCTGACTGCCTACTCAGAAATTATATCAGAGAATGGTATTAAAGACCCAGTGATTTAAGACAATTATGGAGACTTTAGAGCAATCCTAATTCTAAGGGACCATTTAAAGGGAAGTGGTGAAGCGGTATAATCATTAGCTTTATGTGGAACCACTGTTCAGTTTCTGTAGAGAAACTGCCCTGAGACAGCTCTACATGGCCAGACATTCAGTACCATCATCTTCCTCCTCCTTGGAAACTACAGATTTAAGTTCAAACTTTCAGCAAATGCCTCCTAGAAACCTCCAGGGGAAAACATTTTAACCGGTAATTACAGGCTAGGGGATATTTTTCAGATTCTGAAATGTAAGTCAGAGGGAGAAAGGGACAGTGTGTGCATGCTGAGAGGTTTGGGAAGGAAGAAAGAGAACAGGGGAGGGGAGAGAGAGAAAGATCAAGTTTTTAGGTGAAGAGTAAAAGCAGAGACATTACTTTGTCAACAAAGATCCATCTAGTCAAGGCTGTGGTTTTTCCAGTAGTCATGTATGGATGTGAGAGTTGGACTAAAAAGAAAGCTGAGCATCGAAGAATTGATGCTTTTGAACTGTGGTGTTGGAGAAGACTCTTAAGAGTCCCTTGGACTGCAGGGAGATCCAACCAGCCCACCCTAAAGGAAATCAGTCCTGGGTGTTCATTGGAGGGACTGATGTTGAAGCTTAAACTCTGTTATTTTGGCCATCTGATGCGAAGAGCTGACTCATTTGAAAAGACCCTGATGTTGGGAAAGATTGAAGGCAAGAGGAGAAGGGGACGACAGAAGATGAGATGGTTGGATGGCATCACAGACTCAATGGACATGAGTTTGAGTAAACTCCAGGAGTTAGTGGTGGACAAGGAGGCCTGGTGTGCTGCGGTTCATGGGGTCACAAAGCGTCAGACACGACTGAGCGACTGAACTGAACTGAATCTACAATATGGGCTTCCCTGGTGGCTCAGCAGTGAAGAATCTGCCTGCCAATGCAGGAGATGTCGGTTTGATCTCTGGGTCAGGAAGATCTCCTGGAAGGGAAACCTTGTCTGGGAATCCCATGGACAGAGGAGTCTGGCTGGCTATAGTCCATGGGGTCGCAAAAGAGTTGGACAGGACTTAGTGACTAAACAACAGCAAATCTACAATGTGGACTAAGACATAGGTCTTCTCAGACACAACAGAATCCTAAGATGGCGGGGCTAGAAAGAGCTCTAGAGATGATTTTCCTGTCCCTCACTGGTCATTTTACTAATGAGGAAAAGTGGAGCGACCTATCCAAAGAGGAAGTGCCAAGTGGTGGCACAACAGGGCTGGAAGGCAGCTGCTCACTCTTGTCACGAAACCCTAACTTCCCATCCATCTGTGTTTGATTCCCACCTTGCCTGACAGCTCTGGCCCCTCATCCATCAGAGCTTTTAGACAAAGGGAACAGTTAGCAGGTGGGATTCGGACTCAGTACAGTTACCTTCCAGCCTGTCTTATATCGTCTCATCCTAAAATAAGTAAATCAATTCTGTTTTTCCACCAGCTCTTACTTTCTTAATATTTCATTTGGAAAATATGACACTTAAGTATAAAAGAAGAGGAATAGCCCTAAAGGATATTTTTACAAAGCAGTTCACATTCTATGATCTTTTATTATGGTATGGATCCACACACATCCCACACTTGTAGTATCATCTGCTGCAGGCTCATGTCCCCTCCCCCACCTGCAATAAGTTTGTTCTTTGTAGTAACCTGAGTCCCAAGGATTTTACCAGGATACAGTCCAGGGACCACAAAGAACTTAAGGTATTGGCTCTTCCAGATTAACTGATTGAAACCATTTAATTTGTAGAACACTGGGGGAGGGGCATGCAGGGTAATGGGTATAATATAAAACATAATAATAGTGTTTGTCTAGAGCTCAGCCTTGGGTCTTTAATTACCTTCTTCTCACCTTTATTATCATCTTGTACTCTACTAGACATACTGTCGCCTCAACTACCAACAGGCCAATACAGTAATTTATGTTTATTTCTTTGAGGTACACACAGTCAAAAATAAGAATGACACAAATGGGGACTATTTAGTTTTATTCTTAGCAGATGGCTGGTACCTAGCACCCAGAATCCTCCAGGCATTTGAGTTTTAGCTTGTCATCCAATGCTTATTCCTATTTCCTTATAGAGGAAAGGAGGTAATCCTCTTGCTTTCCTCACTTGGTCTCCAGGACCTAGGTGAGGGCATATATGGGGAAATGATGAGATAGTCTTCAAAACTGGAGAAGTAAAACTGTCCACATGAATGTTTTAAAATGATTAATGTCTGTATAAATACACCCTTTTGCCTCAACACAAGAATTTCTGATCCTTTTAGGAATCTAAAAGAAATGTATGGGACTTCGCTGGCGGTCCAGTGGTTAAGACACCATGCTTCCACTGCAGGGGGTCCAACTTTGATCCCTGACCAGGGAACTGAGATTTCACATGTCACATGGCCAAAGAATGAAAGAAAATAAAAAGAAGAAATTTACATGTGACCAACTCAGTCAGCAAAAATTAATTTTTAGGCATCTACTGAGTGGCTTCCCAGGTGGCTCAGTGGTAAAGAATCTGCCTGCCAATGAAGATCCCCTGGAGAAGGAAATGCAGCCCACTCCAGTATTCTTGCCTGGGAAACCCCTTGGACAGAGGGGCCTGGTGGGCTACCATCCATGGGGTCGCAAAGAGTTGGACGCGACTGAGCACGCACTCAGTAATGCAGTGACTCAGTGTTCAGTGATACGCCTAGTAACATGGAGGTTAATAATGATAGCTGATGTTTACTGAGTTCTTACAGCGTGCCAAGCATCAGCTGAGCATTAGCATGTGAGCTGCCTCATTTACCCTTATAGCCACACCTATGAGATAGGTCCCGTTACCATATCCATCTTAAACATTAGGAACTAAGGCACAGAGAAGGTAATCATTTGCCCAATGTCATACAGCTGGCAAGTGGGACAGCAAGGATTTGAGCATAGTTTGATTCCAGAATTTATGATCTTAAGGAACTATACATCATGATTCCCACCTTCAGTAAATTTATAGTCTAGTTGGGTGAGACATGTCTAATACACTTAAAATGACTGTAAATTATGTGAGATGCACATATATAATCAAGTGCTAAATTAGATGCTATCAACTGTGAATGCTTCAGAAGTTCAGGAGGCACAGGGAGCCATGGATCAGGCAGGCAGGGTTTCTTGAAGCTGAGCCTTGAATTGTCTCTGAAATGTGCGCAGAGAAAAGATCACCTCAGGCAAGAAGGAAGCAAAAGAGCTGGAAGCAAGAGTGATCAAGACCTGTGCAGGAAGAGGAAGCACTCAGCCTGACCACAGCTGTGTGGGGCTGAAGGTAGGGGCTGGACTGGCTATAATGTCCTTTAAAGCAGAGCAGAGTTTAGGCTTGTGCAGCAGCAGGGAGGGAGTCATTAAAGGCCCTGGATCAATAAGGCAATATGAGAATATCCCATTAGAAAAGGAATGTTTAAGGAAGATGTGCTTGGCAGGATATAGAAGATCCCTCTTATTAAAATCCACCAATTAAAGATTGACATAAAGCTTAGAAAAACATGTTTGAAATTACTCTAAATTGTTACCAATTCTTATTCTCAAGTTCACTGTTTATTCTGTATAATCTTTATGATTTATTTTTATCCTTATTTCACATGAGCATGTTCTACCAATTTGATCTTTACAATACTTTTCAAAGTTGTCCATTTCTCTATACTTCCTTGCTATTACTTTAGTTTGGCTACCATCTTAAGGGAGAAGGGAGGTGTCAGAGAAGCCTTCCTGGAAGAGATGACATTTTTCCAGAGTTCTGAATATTTAGTAAGAATTAGCCAGGTATGAAGGAAAGAAAAGCAAGAGAGTTCCAGAAAAACATCTATTTCTGCTTTATTGACTACACCAAAGCCTTTGACTGTGTGGATCACAATCAACTGTGGGAAATCCTGAAAGAGATGGGAATACCAGACCACCTGACCTGCCTCTTGAGAAACCTATATGCAGGTCAGGAAGCAACAGTTAGAACTGGACATGGAACAACAGACTGGTTCCAAATAGGAAAAGGAGTACGTCAAGGCTGTATATTGTCACCTGCTTATTTAACTTCTATGCAGAGTACATCATGAGAAATGCTGGACTGGAAGAAACACAAGCTGGAATCAAGACTGCCAGGAGAAATAGCAATCACCTCAGATATGCAGATGACACCACCCTTATGGCAGAAAGTGAAGAGGAACTAAAAAGCCTCTTGATGAAAGTGAAAGAGGAGAGTGAAAAAGTTGACTTAAAGCTCAACATTCAGAAAACGATCATGGCATCCGATCCCATCACTTCATGGGAAATAGATGGGGAAACAGTGGAAATAGTGTCAGACTTTATTTTTTGGGGCTCCAAAATCACTGCAGATGGTGATTGCAGCCATGAAATTAAATGATGCTTACTCCTTGGAAGGAAAGTTATGACCAACTAGATAGCATATTCAAAAGCAGAGACATTACTTTGCCAACAAAGGTCCGTCTAGTCAAAAGCAGAGACATTACTTTGCCAACAAAGGTCCGTCTAGTCAAGACTATGGTTTTTCCAGTGGTCATGTATGGATGTGAGAGTTGGACTGTGAAGAAAGCTGAGCGCCGAAGAATTGATGCTTTTGAAGTGTGGTGTTGGAGAAGACTCTTGAGAGTCCCTTGGTCTTCAGGGAGATACAACCAGTCCATCCTCATCCTAAAGGAGAGCAGTCCTTGGGTGTTCGTTGGAAGAACTGATGCTGAGGCTGAAACTCCAATACTTTGGCCCCCTTATGCAAAAAGTTGACTCATTGGAAAAGACCCTGATGCTGGGAGGGGTTGGGGGGCAGAAGGGGAAGGGGACAACAGAGGATGAGATGGCTAGATGGCATCACAGACTCGATGGACGTGAGTCTTGAGTGAACTCCGGGAGTTGGTGATGGTCAGGGAGGCCTGGCATGCTGCGATTCATGGGGTCGTGAAGAGTCGGACATGACTGAGCAAGTGAACTGAACTGAACTGAAGGAAGGAGGTAGGAATGGGGATGGGATTGAGAAGATGGGAACAAGATGGAGGGGGAGAAGGGAATAGCATAATGGGCAGAAGAAGCAAAAAACAAAGTAACAGACACAGAATTTAGTGCTAGACCTCAGGTTATGCAATAAGAAAAAATAAAGGTGGTGTTACCTTAGTGACAGGGATCACTAGTGGGTGGTGAGGGCTGGAAGGCTGATGACCTTGTTATGTGGTATCTAAACATTTGATCAAGATGTCACTTCTTAGGACTTCTGTGGTGGTCCGATGGTTGAGAGTCCACCTGCCAACGCAGGGGACACAGGTTTGTTCTCTGGTCCGTGAGGCAACTAAGCCCATATGCCACAACTACTAAAGCCCGTGTGACCCAGAGCACATGCTCCACAGCAAGAGAAGCCACTGCAGTGAGAAGCCTGTGCACCGAGATGAGAGAGTAGGTAGCCCCTGCCCCCTGCTCGAAACTAGAGAGAATGTCTGCACACAGCACAAAGACCCAGTACAGCCAAAAATAAGCAAATACATAAACTTCTTTTTAAAAGTCACCTCTTATACCCTGAAGATAGACAGCCTCCAGTGTGGGGGATGCAAAGGGCCCTTGAAGAGATGATGTATGAGCCAGGCCTTGAACACACAGTTTGGCCTTCTCAGTGTAGGGAACAATCTTGGCAAAGGCACCATGCCTGGTGGCAAGAACAAGGATCCTAAATGCCAGACTAAGCTCTGGGAAGATTAATCTCTTTGAGGGTATGGGGTGCTGGAAAATATACCTAAGTAGGGATAAACTAAATTAAAGGATAAGATCCATTTGGAAACTATGTATTATTTTAGAGATACGTTGAAAAATAAATTAAGTAAACAATTTAAATTATCTTTCAGAATCCAGTAAGAAATTAGTGCTAGATTTTTTAAAAGCAATCTCTTATTGGGATATAATTCGTATACCATACAATTCATATTTTGAAAGTGTACAATTCAGTGGTTTTTTTTAACATATTCACAGGGTTACACAAACATTGCCGCAATTAATTTTAGAACACTTTTCACCACTTCCCCAAAGAAGCCCATTTCTACCCTTTCTGCCAGCTCCTGGTAATTTCTAGCTTACTCCTATCAGTGAGGGGTTGTTTACTTTGGACATTTCATATAAAAGGATTCAGAGAATATGTGATCTTTTGTGACTGACTTCTTTTATAAATGCTAGATTTTGCAACTTCATGATTTGTCATTAAATAACCAATGGTTATACATTTTAAATTGTATTAGGAAGTAATAATAGTAAATATTCAGAAAACAGTCAGAGGGGCAGGACAGTAGTGTAAGGATAAAGACTCCAGGCCAGGAATCAGGAGGTTTGAGTTCTTGTCTTTTTTCTACTCTTAACCAGGTGTGTGATCGCGAGCAAGACAGCACCTCTCTGGGCCCCAGGTCACTATCTGTAAGATAAGAGGAATGGGATTAGAACAGCCATTCTTAACCTTTAACATACAGTAGAATTGCATGTGAAACTTTTTGAAAAATAAGCAATCCTGGGATCTCACCGCAAGATATTTCAAAAGCTTCTAAGGTGAGTTTGTTGCTTGACAGGCATTAGGAATTTCAGGGCTTACATGTTCTTTAGGTTTCCTTCTAGATCTGACATCCTATGAGGTAAATTTATTTACCAGTGCATTTTGCCTAGACCCATACCTGTGGCTTTTGGCGAAGTCCCTCTGTCTGTGGTCAGTAATTATATCAAATGTGAAGTCCTTGTGATGATGGATACAGTAGTTGCTGGTGGCAGTGGTCCTGGGTGCCTGACTTGAACTCATTGTGAGTCATAGTAATAACCAACAGCAGTTTGCCTTCCCAAATACTTCCCTCTCTACCGAGGACAGAAATAACTGAAAAAAGGAACAAGCTATGTGAGTAAATAGCATACTTATGGTGTATTGCTAAGCACTGAAATCTGTGAATGTGTGTGTGTGTGAGAGAGACAGAGGGACTCCAGGCAGATGGAGAGAGAATGCTTGATGTTTTAAAAGCTCATTTCCGCCTAGACAGCTGGTCAAATTCCTAACTTGTGAGGCCACTTTAAATAAGATGGGAAGAGATACTGAACACTTTTAGGGGAAGTCTTGATTCCGTACTTTCTGTTTACAAGAAAAATGTAGACATTTGACCTTCTCCTTGAGTATTAGCAGTCTGTCACTCCCATTCCTTTTTATCTCTCTTCAGCTGCCAAGCTCCTTCTTAAAGCGAGAGAAGGCGAAGCTAAAATTATAAGCCTGGCCTCTACTTAAGAAAAAGTAGAGAAAGAAACCTCACAAATGTAAATGAATTAACACTCACTATTACCTAATATGCAGTGTTCAAAACAGCCAGGAAGAGTTGCTTGCTTCCTAACTTAGTTTAGTTAAAAAATCAGTCTTCAGCACATGGTTTTGTGGCCATCTTATGTGCGTGCGTGCTAAGTCACTTCAGTCACGGCTGACTCTGTGAGACCCCATGGACTGTAGCCCACAAGACTCCTCTGTCCATAGAATTCTCCAGGCAAGAATACTGGAGTGGGTTGCCATGCCTTCTCCTCCTCAAAGCTTCCTTTTACTACGTATGAAATAATTTTATTCCATAAATCTTATAACAGTTTGGCTTTTGAGTTTACTTTATCTAATGATTTTCATGTCCTATTTCCCTTCATCCCACTTATCTTTATGCACAATTTTCTGCTGTATAGTTTTTCACATTTTAATATCTCTGAAATCAGGAAGTACCTCACAACCAGTGGTATCTGAAGTTCAGTGAAATATGGTAAGTTTCTTTTTTTTTTTGGTAAGTTCTTTATGAGTGAGCTTTTTTACCTCCTACCATCCACTGAAAGGTTCTTCCTTCCAACCATTTAGTTCTAATTCATAAATTTCATAACAGTGAAAGTTGCTTAGTCCATAGAATTCTCCAGGCCGGAATACTGGAGTGGATAGCCTTTCCCTTTTCCAGGGAATCTTCCCAACCCAGGGATTGAATCCAGGTCTCCATAATTGCAGGTGGATTCTTTACCAGCTAAGCCACAAGGGAAGCCCAAGAATACTGGAATGGGTAGCTTATCCCTTCTCCAGCAGATCTTCTGACCCAGGAATTGAACCGAGGTCTCTTGCATTGCAGGTGATTCTTTACCAACTGAGCTATCAGGGAAGCCCTTAAAGCTCATAAAAGTCTTACATTATTTTTGTGAAACTATTTGACATTAATATAATTCCAATAGCACTCTGACATATATATTCATAAGAAGTGACACATAATTTATGTGTGACCTTATTTTAATGACTATATAATATTCTATTCTCTGAATAGAATTGTATTAGCTAGTCCCTATTGATATTGCAAATGCCTGCAGTGCAGGAGACGAGGGTTCGATCCCTCATCAGGATGGATCCCCTGGGAAAGGAAATGGCAACCCACTCCAGTATCCTTGCCTGGAGAATTCCATGGACAGAGGAGTCTGGTGGGCTACAGTCCATGGGGTTGCAAAGAGTTGGACACGACTGACTGACTTTCACTATTGATATTGCACATAATGTTCAGATAGACATGCTTTGTATACTTACCTAGTTATTTTCCTAGGATGCATTTCTAAAAGCAGAGAATGATTACCTGTATTACTGGTATAATGCAGCAAGCTTTCCTCTCCCTGTGTTTTCATGTGATAAATGGGCTGTAAACCTTTATTTTTAGTTCAGTGATGATCTTTTCCTTTCTCTTATTCATTTTTTTTAGTGGAGTCAAACAAACAGCATAAAGTTAACTATTTTAACCATCTTTCTGTGCACAGTTCAGTGACATTAAGTGTATTCACGTGGCTGTGAATACATCACGGTTATCCATCTCCAGAAGGATGATCAAATTGCACTGTAGAAGTAAGTAACTGCTGCTCCTCACAATTTATTTATCTATGAAACACATGTTTGTTGAATAGTCTCATTTGTCAAGTAGTGTACTTGTTATCCATAAATATTAGTGAAGATGGTTTTGTTGCAAATGACAGAAAACCCAACACAAACTGACAAGCAATAGTTTTCTTTCCAAACATAGCTAAATTCAATTCTGTTTCCATCACCAAGATTTTGTTTCTCTTTCTCTTGGTTGTCTTCTCTCCAACTAGTGCCTTTATTTTCAAACAGATTTATCTTTGTGGTATGAAAATGACTGTAGCCCTGCGCCCTACTTACCATGTGCGGAAGAAAGAGGGAGAGAAAGAAAAGAATTCCTCTTCTAGTAACTGAAGAAAGTCCTGAGATTTACTATGATTGTAATGACTCAGAGCACATGGCTCCCCTAAACCAGTTAGGCCACAGGAAACAGGACAATAACTGGCTGATTTAGGCCTGTGTCTTTTCCTCCACCCTGGGACAGGGTGTTGGGGAAGTCCCATCCAGATCACAAACCTCAAGAGCAGCGAATTCAGGAAGAAAATCAAGCCTGTTGCCAAAAGAACAGGAAGGGACACTGTGGTGACAAAAATAACGTCCATTCCATTCAGGAGTAGAGTGAAGATATCATAGAAGAAACCATACCACACGTCACATAAATGTACTTAAAGAAGAGAGGAAGTGAAGTTTTGTTCAATATGGTGGTAGTTTAGTCGCTCAGTCGTGTCCAACTCTTGCGGCCCTGTGGTTCCTTTGCCAGGCTCCTCTGTCCATGGGATTCTCCAAGCAAGAATACTGAAGTGGGTTGCCATTTCCTTCTCCAGGGATCTTCCCAGCCCAGACATCGAACCCAGTCTCCTGCATTGCAGACATTCTTTACTAACTGAGTTACAAGGGAAGCCCTTTGTTAAGTACATCAGTTTTTAAAAAGCATATATAATGCCTTGTACTGTACTGAGTACTGATGCTATAATATGTTAAAAAAAAAATTCAGCCTTGGCCATCAGGAAATGTATATTCTAATGAGGAAACAGACATATAAACAAGTCTAATAGGCTGAGTGTCAGGAGAGGTGGGCTTGCTGGAGAAGCCCAGACAAGGTACCCACAGCCTGAGAACCCAGGAAAGTCTTCCTGGAATAAATGACATCTGAGCTGAATATTGCTATATGACATGAAGAAGGTGGAAAGAGACTTTAGGGTAAAGAAAACTGAATGAAATGGTTAGAGGGGAATTATAAATAGTTCAAAACTAACATCTGTGGAATGTTACTATATGCTAGTACTTCTAAGCCCTTTTCCTATAATATTTCATATAATTGACATACTCAGAGAATATCAAATAACGTAGCATCCTAGAAGGAAGGTGCATGAGAAGAAAAATAAAACATAGCAAAAACAAGCAAACACCAAAAGATCAGGCTGATAAAAACAGGTTGGAATCAGATTATGGAAGGGCTTTCAATATCTGTATTGAAACATAATTCAGTAGGTATTAGGAGCAAATGAAAATTTTAGGGCAAGGGTTTGACCTGACCAAAGCTATACTTTATAAACATTTTCCAGATTCAATACCTCCAAGATGGCAGAGAGCAAAAAGAATTATATATGGATAACTGTTGAAGAGGTTGCAAAAGTATGTCAACCAGAGGTCAAGAGTCTCCTTCTGGCCCCGTGACTCTCAGACACTGCTGATCTTCTTGTAAACGCTCTTCCTAATGCCATCTAAAATCTTTGCTTTATTGGACCAACCCTACATTCTTAATCTCTACAGAATATACCTTTCTCTTCCTTGCTTTAACTAAAATTTGTTTTTTGTTTTGTGTTGTTTTCTTCTTTCAAGAATTCACTTCTACTGACCCCCTTGAGCAGAGGTAATTGATCATCCCACTGGACTAGAACTAATCCATTTAAAAACCATTTCTAGCCACTTCCCTCTTCCCATGAGGACCATCCAACCCTCCCCCTCATCTTCCAGGCTTCACTTATTCTCCCCTCTTCAAATTATACTCTACTGAATGTTCTTTGGCAATTATCATTTAGATGCTAAATCCAATGGGTTTCATGTTTTAACTTGGAACATTTGATTCTATTGACCCATTGTTTCTTCACAGATTCTCCAGAAATTATTTTACCCTGTTTCTCCTCATACGCCTCTGGCCATTCTTCTCAATCTCTTTTGCAAGTTCTTCCTATCCCTATTTCTTAAATGTAAGTATGCCTTGGGCTTCTCCACCATCTTCCCTTCTCACCTGCCATGCTCCTTCAATGCTTTGAATCATCATCTATGTGCTGGTGAGCTGACTGCTCACAAATCCACACCACCAGCCCCAGGTGCTCCCCTGAGCTTAAAAGATCTGTGTGTCCAATTGTCTACTACACAGCACTAAGTTGATGTTTCACCGAAAGTCCAATTCTGCATCCCTGAAAGAGTAAACTCTTTCCTATCTCCCCACCCACCCAAGCAAAAAACTGGAAGTCACTGCAGTTCTTCAGTTTTACTAACCACTTATATCAGTCACTGAGTACTATTCATTCTGTCTGTTTAGTATCTCTCATAGCTCTCTTCTCGCCATTCTCATTATAATTTCTTTAATTTAGCATCTCATTGTTTATTTGCCAAATTGTGTCCAACTCTTTTGTGACTCCCATGGATGGTAGGTAGCCTACCAACCTCCTCTGTCTGTGGGATTTTCCAGGCAAGAATACTGGAGTGGGTTGCCATTTTCTTCTCCAGGGGATCTTCCCAACCCAGAGATCAAACCCACATATGCACTGGCAGGTGGGTTCTTTACCACTGGGCCACCTGGGAAGCCTTAGCATATCATGATCCTTTACCAAAATGTTAGCTTTTTATTTTGAAGATTTTCAGCTATAGATGGAGTGTAATAAAACCCTACATATCCATCATCTGAGCTGAATAATTATTAACTTTCTGCCATAGCTACTTCATCCATTATTTCTACCATGTTTTATAGCAAATCCAGACACCATGACATGTCACTCATAAACATTTTAGTATGCTGTTGTGTTATACTACCACAGTAGCATGTTCACCCCTAACCAAGTTAACAAGAATTCTTTAATATTATCTAATACCATGTTTTTCTTCCAGATGTTCTGTTTGCAGCTGGCCTGTTTGAATCAAGATCCAGACAAGGTCCACACACTGCATGTATTTGAAGCCTCTTGGAAAGTAAGAGTTCCCCTTCCTTGATCCTTCCCATTGAAGTCATTTTAAATTAATTAATTTTTTGACCACACCTTGTGGTTTGCAGGATCTTAGTCTCTCCACCAGGAATTGAACCTGGGCCTCCTGCAGTGGAAGTGTGGAGCCTTAACCATTGGACCACCAGGGAATTCCCCCTCCTTGCTCTTTAAAGAGATTGAATTAGCTGTCTTGTCTAACCTAAATTTTTGCATTGTCTTTCTGCCTTAGGTCTTGCTTCTTCCTCCCTCTTCCCGTTCTATCTTCTATGCTGCCATCAGAGCCATCTTTCAAAACTGCAGTTTGGATCACGTTATTCCCCTGTTTAAAGTCTTCAAAGGTCCCCATGAGCTGCCACAATAAAATCTAAACTTCTTCATTTGTCATATAATGTTTTCACTGATCTCTACCTAAATTTCCAGTTTAGTGTGTTGCTTCCTCATACTAAGCAGATCAAAAAACCCCTGCCCCCCTCCAAGCACCAGACTCACTGTCTATCTGAATGCCATGCATTTGCCTCCCTCCACCTGGAAAATAACCTTCATTTCCCAAAGCTCAGCTCAAGTATCACCTCTTCTATGACATTTTTCTGATTCCCTAAACCCCCACCAAGGTAAATTGACCATCTCCTCTTCCATCCTGCTTCCCACCGTGCTCCACTGCACCTAAGCAATTTACACTTCTGGTTCTTTCTAAAAAGCTCCTTGAGGCTGGGTCCTACTCATTGTTGTAGTCTTATCAGCTTTCAGGGGATTAGCAAAACATGGGCTTTTATTAAAAGGTTGTAAGTGAATGAATGATAAATGAAGGGATTTACATTCCAACCTAGAAACACTAGATTTGTTCCAAGAAGAAATTCCTGACAGTCTGTACTGTGCACAGTTCTCGAGGCTGTAGGCACAGCCAGGCTTAGGTCAAAGACATGCCCACTCCTATTTAAGAGCAGGGCCCCAGCCTCAGCCTCCTGAGTGTCATCCTGGGGGCCACTGTGAGAGGCATGTGGCATCGGGTGACTCAGGTTCTATTACAAGACCATTGGGTTGGTTCTTAGTAAAGGGAAGCATTTCTGAAAACATAGCTCTTGGGTGAGAGGAATTTCTTCCTTGGAGAAAGAAACTTGCTTTCCTGGCCAATAAAGCTTCTTATCAAGCATAGGCTAAACCAGGAAAAGGCATGTTAGTGACAAAGCTGATTAGCAAGCTATTGTTCGGCACCATGTGTTTAAAGCCTGTGAACTAATTTCATAACACCACGGCTGTCACCTCCTTCTTTCAGCCTGTGTTTCTCAGTCTTCCAAAGAAAGATACTAGACTAGATGATCTCTTAGATTCTTTCCAGTCCTAAAATTTATTATCTAACTCTTATATAATACCAGTGTAACATGATATGATAAAGGTTCAAGAACTATCGATGGCATTTTACAGATACGGAAACTGAAGGCAGAGGGCGAGGGATTTGCTTCAGAAGCATGGACGCAGTGCCAGGGCCTGAATCCTGCTAGAGCTCTGTCTTATGAAGCAATGAGTATTTGCTGCTCCTGGGTAGAACTGCAGTGTCTTTCCCTTTAGTAAGCTGGTCTGTTTTCCCCCAAGGCCTGCAGGAGAAAAAAAAAAAAAAAAGAGTATTAATATGAAAGATATAAACTAAATGTTAGTGTATACTTATTTTACTCACACAGCCTATGAGGGTTTGAATCTCACAGTATTGAAAGTAAGAAAAGTCAGTGGTGCTGAGACTGCCAGGGGCCAAGTAAGAAGGAGGCTAGAGGAAAAGGAGACCAGATTTGAGCGGCTGGGGATGCCTTTCTGTGTCTGTGGACTGGGAATGGGGGTGGGGAGCTGATTCCAAGGGCATAAAGACAAGGTTGGCCTCATCTCTTCCTCTCTGTTCTTGGCAATAGCCAGTCTAGCTAGAAAGAGCAATCTGTCAAGTCTAATTAGAGTAGAAGAAAGTGAACAATGAGAGCCCACCTCTAAAATGACAGCCCAGTTTAATGGTGTGGAGGAGCTTGGGAGGGAGGCGTGCTTTGTCTGCTTGGAACTGGTTCCTTTAAATATGAATCCCTTCTGAACTCAAACTGCAAAACAACTTAAACTGGATTCTTACTTACTTCACTAGAAATCTTCAGGTCCCTGCGCCTTTGAACACAG
Organism: Aepyceros melampus; assembly: GCA_006408695.1. NCBI lineage: Eukaryota > Metazoa > Chordata > Mammalia > Artiodactyla > Bovidae > Aepyceros > Aepyceros melampus. The sequence goes on along the minus strand of SJXQ01012964.1, from coordinate 287,712 downwards.
GCACATCCAGCAAAAGCAGATGAGAACCTGGCTCTGTTTCAAAGGTGAGGCTGTAATTGAAAATAGTTAGATCATGCGGCATGAGGCTGTGGTAGGCAACTGATATTTATTAATGTGTTCATGTTTCTCTTTTGTGCTTAATTACATTGGTGATAGTATTTCTCTTATTATTTTTGCAATCCTTTTTATTATAAGGTTTATAATTGGCTACTCAAATTTCAAACAGCCTGAAATTTTAGTAGGACCACAAATAAGCACATTTTAAGATGAAAAAAAAAAAAGTGTGCATTTTTGGCTTATACTTTAAATGGCCTCTCTGTTTGGATATTGTAGTTTTTGTATCAAAAGGTTTTATAAGAACATATTTTAGAGATGGAATCAAACAGATATATTCCTTAAAATAAATACATGAATACAGGTTATCTAAGCTTAAAAACTACATATGTGCATAACTATAGCGTCAAGTAATGAAGGCCTATTATTAGCAAATGTTATCTGAAGATTAATGGTTTGTTAATTTAACTCTGCCTCATTGTAGGGCATTCAGACATCTAAAGGTACACAAAATAATCATTGTCTGAAGTGGAGGAGAGAGAATGGAAAGAAAAGCACAAACACATTTACAAATGTCAGTCTGCATGATTTTGCTGTTCTTTCCTGAGCATTATTTCATTTACTCCTCAAAGCACCCTCTGAAGTATGTTACTATTATCTTGATAGACAAGGAAACTAGGGCCCTGAAAAATTAGCCCAAGATTACAGAGAAATGCAGAGTCAGGCCTTGTACCCAGTCATCTGGCTCCAAGCCTAGTGTACTTCGCAGCCTGTGGTTCTGGTAGAGTCAGGAACAGGAAACATTACATTTAAAAAACCATACAATTGATAATAATAATGCCAGCACGAGGAATCTCTTCTAATCTATTGGTCTCTTATGGACATGAATGAGGTAGTGGGTTTTAGTTTGTGTATTTGTATCATTTACTTTTTGTTGCTAACCTTTCATTTTCTAACAGTATCACTTTTTTCTGTCTTTTTTTTCTCTTATATACACATTATTTGAATAAATTATTTAATAAAAAGATAACAAAGAAGTCTGCCAATACTATGCACCTCAGCCTGGACCCAGTCCTCTCTCCGGATAAACCTATTATCAATTTGAGGTGTAACCAGTTGTTTTCTGTGTGTGTTTGCATAGATGTGTGTATATTCGTATTACACTGTTTCGTATCTAAAACATAAATGGACCATGGTTGTACTTTTTATTCTGCAGCTTGCTCACTTTTCTTTCTTTTTTTAACTTACTATGCCTTGTGGAGATCTTTTCCTAGCCATGTATTTAAATCTAATTCATTGTTTTTGTTACATCACATATCATTTCCTTTTACTGTTTCCTCTCTACCTTGCCTCAGCTTTTGAAATGGCTTATTCCATAATGAGTCAACATTTAATTGTATCTGCATTGATGGGACAAGTAGAGACAAGCATAAGCTTTACGGCTCACTGGAGTGTTAGTAAAAGAGGAAAGAAACATAAGAAGAACTCATACCAACACTCTCAGCGGAGGTGAGATGCTTAGGGCAAGGACAGTGTTACCAGATTTGTTGCCTCTCAGCTAAGAAGTTTAGCATTTACTTTTTAAAAAATCAGCCCGTTCTCAAGAGGTATATTCCTTATATATAAGAGACAGCCGTAACATACTTGACAGTGCTATGGGGATTAAATGAGATAACATATAGGAAAGAATATCAAAACCACGCAAACTGAAATGTGTACGTTATGAACTGTTTGCTTGCTTTTTTCCCTATCTCCCTCCCACTCCAGATATTATGTTGTGAGGCAACCCCTCAAAGAAGGTAGTAAATGGAACTAGAAGTGTCGTTATTAGATATTCTGGAGCAGGAATGTACTTCAGAGCACGCACCTTGGAGCTGGATATATCTCTAGATTCAAGTCCCTGATGTGACTCGCTATTAGTTGTGTGACTTGAATAATATCTTGTCATATGTAAAATAACGATAGTAATACTAATAAACCAAGCCTGTTGGGCTGTGGTGAGGTTTAAATGAGATAATTTGTGTGACGTATTTACACAGTTTCTGGTCTAGCAAAGTCAGCTGCTATGGTCATTATCAGAGAAGCTGCAATATCCCCACTTGCATTTTCTGTCCACAAAGTACCACTATCCATTTTCTTCAGATGTGACAAAAAAGGCAGGCCTAATCTCAGGGTTAAAGCACAACCTTATATATATATATATATATATATTTTTTTTTTTTTAAAGATAGAATTCCCTGAGCACCTACTGTCTAATACCTGCTGGCCACACTGTGCAAAACATAAAGGAAGTGCAAGCAAGACATGGCTCTTGCCCCCAAAGTGCTTATTAGTTGTTAAATTGAAATGCCTTAATGTATGAGCTTAACACTGGAAAGAACTTTGAACTGGTCAGATGAAAGGCATTCTGTAATATACTCTCTGGGTAACAGGTAAAAACCTAAACACAGGGTAGTATTATGACTATACATGCCCAGTGCTATTTTATCCAATTTTTCTGTTAATTACAAAGGTATATATAATCCTTTAACACCTGCTTATTCGTTTCTTGTCTAGCTTCAGAATCATTTTAGAAGCTTACCTGTAGAACTTGGGCCATCAGATCACATACTTACACTGGGCTGGTTCCCTGGCTGGAGGCTGTTCTCACTTCCTCTTTAATCTGCAGGAAAGAACGAGGTTCCCCAGGAGCTGGTAGAGAGCTGCTCTCCACAGGGCCCAAGGATTGAATACAAATGTGCAGATATTCTGTTACTCTGGACAAAATACCTGATATTTAGTGAGCACATAAAATCCCCCAAAGTTGGAATTGTCCTAAAGAGCCTGAAGATGCCACTTGAAGGGACCGAAGGTACTTTATTTTGGGAGGAAATGAACCTACGGCATTTCCAAAATATTAGCCTAGTCCTCAGCCCATTAAGCTTCCTCTGACCAACAGAGCCCATTTTCTGAGGTGTGGGCAAACCCATTCAAGCAGGCTCAAACAGAAATTCCAACTGGATATAAAAGGCCACCTCAGCTGTCAAGCATGGAAGCCATGTGTAGCTTTGGTTTAAGAATCAGTCCAGGGAGCAGATGCTCTGAGTACCTGGGGTGTGGCAGGCCTATTCCTGATACAAGAACAAACATCCTTTCTCTTAATTCCACATGTAAGTCAGGGACAGACAATACTGAATCTCTTTATCTTTAAAGGAGCTATAATCATTCCTATGAAAAAAAATTACTTGTAGTATAAAAAGTGTGACTTCTCAGAGAGCCCTTATTTCTTAGCAGACAAAGGAATATGCTCATTAAATCATACCTGTGAGGAAGAGATTCTTTAGAGTGCACGACATCTATTATTAGGTTAAGAAGGATTCAAAGCACTGTCTCTACTACCCCTTTCTGAAGATGACCTTTTTATTATATTTTTATTTGATAAGGAGGCGCACCTTTTTGAAATTTTTGCCTAGAAATCCAGAATAAAACTTACAGCGTGTTAGAATTGTAATGAGTTTGCCCCTGCATTTCACAGTCAGAGTTCAGGGCTCTGAAAAATATGCTGTCCAAATTTTTATTGGGAATTAACTTTTTTTTGCCTTTCTCTGAGAGATGAAAGCAGCTGGTTATGAGACTTAAGAGAGAGCCTATTTTCCAAGGAAGAACAAAGAGAAAGCAGGCACCCCTCCCCCTCGGAAAAGCCACTTTGCTTTGTCGGAGCCGACTCCCTCTGAAGACTGTGACAGGAGAGGCTCAGAGCTGTGTCCCTGCCAATTGGTTTACTAACACATGGTTCAGCAGTCCTGGGGATGGGGAGGTGTGTGCCCGCACAATGTTAATGTTATCAGCTGCTCTGTTCCTGCGTCCTCTCCCCAAGGACACTTTTGTAACACTGAGGGAGACAGCTCCTCCTTTACTCCTGTTTCTCTGCAGATAAACAAACGTCAGGCATATCTTGGATCCTGTCCCTGACTCAGTCAAGTTACTGTATATCCATTACTCTTCTTTGTACTCCAGACACTGTGCTCTCAGTGTTCCTTTGGTTGGATCCAGAATGTGAAGGCTACAGTAGTCATAAACAGGACTTGGGGCCCAGCTTTCCTTCTTTCTGGACTCTTATGAAGCTTCTCCTCCAGTCAGGTTCCTAATTTCTGGTGCTACTGCTCAAAAGAGAGGGCCTGCTTTGAACCAGAGCCTATAATAAATGCCTGCAGCTATGCCTTGATGGGAGATGGAAATTTTCATGTCAAGAGAACATCGACCTGATAAACAGCATACTAATCTAAATAAAATTGTCCACCTATGGGTCTTCACTCCCTTAAAAGAAGACAAAGGGGGATGTACAACTCTTAGGCTTAATGCACTAAATCTCTGCAACTAGAAGGGAGGAGAAGGTTATTAGCACACCATTTGGGCAACGTGAAGGACAGGGCTCTTGTAGGGGAAAGCATCAGCTTAATGAAGGGCAACCTAAAACTCTATACAGCCTAAAAGGAGGGAGGCTGCGCTTTGGCATCATCTTGCAGGTTAACAGTTCCCAACAATCGCGCTGGGTCAGGAGCAGAAACGCAACCGTCATCTTCTTTTGGCGGGCTTCAGCCATAGGGGGAGAAAGGTGGCACCACACTTCTCTCCCAGTGGATGACGATGACGTATCCTAGGCCGATGACTGCGGAGGCTCCTGTCAAATGAGTGAAGAGAAAAAGGAAGTGGGGAGAGGAGGAGGGACTCTAGAAATGAAACTGCAACAACCCTGGAATAAAAATGAGGGGCCATAATGAGAAATGATAAGCACAATCACCTTGAAATTCAACCTTCTGCCCGTTTTTTTCCAATTTGCTTCTGATCACCTCTTTTATTATTTTGTAAATAAAGCAGGGTGGGATAAATGAAAGAGAGCCCCTATAGGGTTCTATTTTTCACTCTCCTTTATGGATTGCTTTAAATAACAATTATACCATAATAATAAAATCCACCCTTTTTAGCTTTAGGAGGTGTTAACAACAGTGAAGGTCTTTGAAACACTGTATTCCCAAACCACAACGGGCCTCTAAGACGTCTCTTCTCTACAGAAAGACTTATCTGGTTGTGCCCATTACTTTCAGTTTTGTTGGGGAAGGGGCGTGACGTGCAGCATGTTGACTAAATGTCTGTGGGGAGTAAGTGTCCAGGGAGCCATGCCGCAGCCTCTGGCAAGATCCGAGCCTTTTGTCTTTCGACCAGCAGGCGGCGCTGGTTTCCACGGCCACCGCCCCGCCCGCCTCTAAGGTCACTTCCGCTGCGGCCCAGCGAGGCTCTCTCTGCCACTCCTTGTTGGTCTTTTTGAGGCTTCCTTTCTTCACCTAGCACACACTGCTAGCGTTTCTGAACCACTGTGCTCTTGTGACAGTTTATGCTACTTGAGAACTTCCTTCCTGAATCATTTGTAAGAATAGAAATTCTTAAGATAACAAAACAACCTCCCCCGCCCCACCCCGCCAACCCCGTATTTGGGATTGCGTCATCGCTGATTTTTTTTTTTAAACATCTCAAATGCTTTTCAGTTTAAGTCAAATAAAAAAAGCTTCTGACCCAACAAAGAAGGCAATATATGTTGAAACTTAGAATGCTTTAAAAAACAAATTCCCCTTCCTGTTTATTCCAGACGCTTCTCCTGGTTTAGAGAGCGGGTCGCGAAAATTCAGCTGCGGCGCCATCTGCTGGAAGCGCCGCGACGCTGCAAGGAGCTTGCCGGGGAAGGAGGAGACGGGTTGCAGGTGAAGGTCCGGCACTTTGCCCAGAGAAAGCTCTGACACCAAGTCAAATGCATTCCGCTTGTCTAAATGCATTCCGCTTGTCTAAAAAGAGACCAAATTGACCCTGCAAGTTTTGAGGAGCCCTCCGACCTAAATGAACTGGCATATGGTATATGGGTGTTGGGAAAACCTGGGGCTTCCTGAGAAGAGGAGGCTTAATTCATTACCCAGCCTCCAGCCTGCCATAGGCTCAGGTGCAACGCTGAAAACTAAAACCGTATTTTCCATCAGTGCACATGAGGAGGTACAAGGTGCACAAGTCACAATGTATTTGTTCTGTTGAATGGAACTGATTTTGCTGAATGGAAGGAATTTTAAAAGATGAAGAGGGTGACAGAAATTAAATTAATGTGGGAGTGAGGATGTGTTGGAATGTGGCCTTGGCCATGGTTTGATACAAGGTCACTAAGACGCACTACCATTTTCCAAACTCTTAAGTCAGTTCTGATTTACTTGATGATTTTTCTATTTAGGAGACTGCAGGCTTTTTCCACACGAGGATCTAAACCTATTTGCAAACACATTATATACATAGTCCAAAACAAACCTCAATTTACCATTACTGGGAACTTTGTTAAAGGCCACAATCAGAAAACTCCTGGGGAACTGAAAGAAAGCAAGATTTAGAGCAGAAATACAGTTGGCCCACCCATCTGGAAAAATATGGTGTCACTGATAGGAAACATTTGTAATAGGAAAATGTTATCAATCGTAGTCCTCACCCTCCAGAGCTTGATAATAACATTCTAACAAAAATGAGTTTTTGTTTTCTGGGATGAGCTCATAATGAGTTTCCTGAAAAAGATGAAGTGCTTTACCAACAATATAAACCTGTTGGAACCTAACTGCTGACGTAGTTCTTGGGGTCCATGTCATGTCACTTTCGTATGCAGTCAGTGTTTTATAGAGACATCCTTTGGTGCTTGTATATCTAAGCCCTCGTGTATGAGACCTACCTGATTCTACTGCCGTAGTAAATAGTGTCACAGAGAAAATGTTAGTCCTCCAAATGGATGCTGGAAGAAAATAAACTAGGAAATCAGGATGAAAAATAAAATGACACTCCACTGTGATGATGTAAGAAAGGACTGTATCAGAGAAGATTCAGTATATTTTCTATTTTGAATGAGCAAAGAGTTATTGGGTGTCAAATTGTCACCAGTAGAGGAATTATTTAATGGCTGATGCCGCATCTGTTAGACCTCGCTTCTACTACGGTATTTTATTGAGGAGAGTCTTTACTAGAAATAAACAATTTATAACACTTCAGTAGAGTGAATGGTGACATGCCATGGAATTGAGCGTCTCTTGGTGAAGGTGCTGTCACAGTCTCTGGCTTGGAACAGTGCAGGAGGGCAGCGGAGGTGGAGCACTGAGGACCAGGCAGTTTAAGCCCTCATGGTCCCTTCCTTGTGCATGGCACAAAGCAGTCCCTAGAAACTGAATTTCTCTCTTCTGTGATGTTTCTTTTTTCATTAACTTGTTTGTTTAGAGAGTGACTGCACCCTCAGAACAGAGCCACATATACAACCTGCCCAGGCCTTCCTACATTTGTCTCAAGAGTAATCATTGGGCACTATTTCTGGTGAACCCAATATAAAAAGTCTCCCCACTCACCCAGGAGTTGAGCTTGGGATTCAAATATTTTGTGTTTGGCAAAAAAAAAGAAAACACACACAAGGGAAATTTTTTCTAGAGATGACCTCTCCCTTGACTTTCAGCCTGTTCTAAATTGGGCTTTTGAGAGAAATATGATCTTTCGTTCAAAGACATGAAACAGATTGAGCTTAGTAGAAGTGTCTATCTGGACCTTAGGGTTAGGTAAGTGTGTCTCTTGTGATGAAAATCCTGACTTCACAGAGGACTTGCCTTAACAAGGTCAGTTCAACTCACTGTTGCTCTCTCAGCACCAGTCAGTCTTCTCCTCCCTCCCTGCAGAATGTCAGGCTAACTCCTGCTCATCGGTGGGTCTTGTCCTTCTGGCTACTTCCTCCAAGATTTCCTTGACTTCCCCAAGTGAAGGGAGGGTGCCCCTGCTGAGCTCCCTTCACCCTGTGGTTCCCCATCATAGCTCTGTTATGGCATATTGTCATTGCTTATCTGTCTCCCATTACAGACTCTTACAACCCGTGAAGACAGGGTTAAGGCTATTATTATGTTTATTTTGCATCCTCAATGCCTAATTAGTGCTTCAGATCAAGCAGATAATTAGATAGGAATTCAGCATACAGAGATGACAAGGAAGGGTATTTCTGATGGAGGGACTAACGTGAACACACACAGGTATAGACTTGGAAGAATGGCCTGCAGCCTGAGTGTGGTTCGGCCAAAGCCTGAAGCCCCTAGCTCCATTTTTTTTTTTTTTTAAATATGGAACGCTTCACGAATTTGCGTGTCATCCTTGTGCAGGGGCCATGCTAATCTTCTCTGTATTGTTCCAATTTTAGTATATGTGCTGCCGAAGCGAACACCCCTAGCTCCATTTTTAAATTAAAGACAAAGGCTAAGAGGAGATTAGGTGGTAAAGAGTCTGAGGTGGTTATGAATATTGTGAATGTTTAAGGCAGTGTCATCAGAAGTTGAAATAGTTGCAAATGATGACATTTCTGGTGTATTGTCTATCAGATAAGTACTGTACATGTATATTCATCAGCAAGGAGGAGTCACAGAGCTAGCCCATTTCCCTTATGAAAAATACCACTACGTTGGCAAAACTGGTCTACATGATCAAACTAGGCAGTTAAGCAGGCTTATTTTCTATTAGGAAAAGTTAGCCTCCATTAAAAAAATTTTTTTGTTAATAGTTTATTTTTGGCAGTGCTGGGTCTTTGCTGCTGTGAGAGCTTTCTCTAGTTGTGGCGAGCAGAGGCTACTCTTTAGTTGCAGAGTGCTGGCTTCTTTCTCATTGCAGTGGCTTCTTTTGTTGCTGAGCACAGCCTCTAGGGTGTGTGGGCTTCAATATTTGCAGCACGTGGGCTCAGTAGTTGGGCTCCTGGGCTCTGGAGCACAGGCTCAGGAGTTGTGGTCACAGGCTTAGTTGCTCTTTGGCATATGGGATCTGCCCCGATCAGGGATCGAACCAGTGTCTCCTGCACTGGCGAATAGATTCTTTACCACTGAGCCACCTGGGAAGTCCCTAGCTCTGTTTTTCTTCCAGCACTTCACTTATGACTTCTAATTCTAAGACAGTGACTGTCCAGGGCACAGAGGGTTGCTGGGGATCTGTTCAGGGGATGAAATAAGGCGCTGCCCTTTTTGGCATTTCTTACCGGGATCTCAAGAGACTCTGCCTCAGGCATAGTACATTCTCAAATCATCCCTTCCTTTGGTAACAAATCCGAGTTCAGAGTGGCTGAGGAGTGCCTTTCTCTTGTGAAGGGTCAGAACAGTTGGAAAGAGGAGGCTGGAAAAGAGAAGTCAGCTCCATGTCAGCCATGCCCCGACAGATCACTTCCAGGAGAGGACACATTTGGTAGCTCAGAATCTGGAAATGGAGCCTCTTACACCATCTATGCTGTGTACCCTAAGGGTACCTAGATCCCAGCTTGAAGGCTGTGTTTCTGTTTTCATTGTTGTTGTTTTAGTTATTTATTGGCTATGCTGGGTGCTAGGTCTTAGGTGTAGCATGTGGGATCTTCCTTGAAGCATGCCCTATCTTTAATTGCAGCATGTGGGTGGGCTCTTAATTCCCTTACCAGGAATAGATGGAAGTTGGGCCCCCTGCATTGGGAGCGTAGGCTGTTAACCACTGGACCACCAGGGAAGTCCCTGAAGACTATGGTTTTTTTAAAAAAACCTGGATTTTATTCTACAGAACCAGTGGTCTCCAGAGTGGAGTATATAAAAGGTACAGAAAGGAAATATTACAAATTCTACTTGTTAAATGTCATCCTCTTAAACTCTCTATATTGGTAGATGTTTATGATTTATATAAAATAGAAGTATAATAGTGTATAAATAATTTAAAAATAAATTACATATGTGTGTGTGTATCAGAGGATGTGCCAACATTAGTCCGATAGGCACATGCAATTTTAAGAAGCCTGTGGACTACTTTTATTTATTTATTTATTTTTTAAATATTGAGTATTTATTTCTAACTTCATTTAGGATTTTTTTTTTGTTTGTGTGTAATAAAGTTTTATTAAAGTATAAAGGAGATAGAGAAAGCTTCTGACATAGGCATCAGAAGGGGGTAGAAAGAGTACCCCCTGTGGACTACTTTTAGGGACAGTGAAGAGTCACTGTAGGTTTCCAAGTGAGGTAGTGAAAATGAGCGCCGTCATTGCCTACATCTGAGAACGAGCAGCAGTGTCTGGCATCCAGGGAAACACGTGGACATACTCCCTCCTTCAGAGCTGCCAGTCTGGCTAACAGGTGCAAAAGCAAGTAACAACAGTGAGTGCTTAGCTAAGCAAAGGGAGCACCACAAGGCATCACTTTAAAAGAATGTGGAGGGGCTTCTCTGGTGGCTCAGTGGTAAAGAGTCCACCTGCTAATGCAGGAGACACGGATTCGATCCCTGACTTGGGAAGAGTCCACATGCCTCGGAGCAGCTAAGCCTGTGTGTCGCAGCTACTGAGCCCATGCGCTCAGAGCCCACGCTTTGCAGCAGAGAAGCCCCCACAGCAGCAGGGAGACCTGAGCACTGCAGCTGGAGTAGCCCCTGCTCCCCCAAGCTAGAGAAAAGCCCTCACAGCAACAAAGACGCAACTCGGCCAGAAACAATACATGCATAATTTTTTAAAAATAAAAGAATGTGGAAAGAGCAATTGTTTTTTATTGTTTTTAAACATGTATTTCCTACAGAAAGAGCTGAATTTTCAGTAAAGCTCTAAGATGGTGATAGTCTTGCCTTGCTATTTTCATTTCAAATTCCAAGCATTCTGTTTAGTCGTTCCTTTTTCTCTGTCTTTAACCACCAAATTGATGTTTTATTTCTGATTGGGGGGACCATGCTCTTCTGTTCTTAGAAAGTGAAGAAAAGTGACAGTTGCACAGTCATGTCTGACTCTTAACCTGCCACGCTCCTCTGTTCATGGGATTCTCCAGGCAAGAATACTGGAATGGCTTGCCATTTCCTTCTCCAGGGGATCTTCCCGACCCAGGGATAGAACCTGGGTCTCCTGCATTGCAGGCAGATTCTTTGCCAACTGAGCCACTAGGGAAGCCTTGCTATGCTATTTTCATTTCAATTCCAAGCATTCTATTTAGTCTTTCCTTTTTCTCCATCTTGAACCACCAAATTTATGTTTTATTTCTGATTGGGGTGGGGATCATGCTCTTCCGTTCTTAGAAGAAATACCTAAAAGCTGAGAGTTTGTGATTAAGACGGGTTTATCTATTGTGTTGGTCTTTCAGAAGATATCAACATAATGGTTAAAATGTCCAGGGAAAAAGGAAGTTAGGGGGATAATTTCAGTAGTGTCTCCATATTTAGAAATTCTACTGTGATCAGAAGTTCCCAGAGAACATCATAATAAGGCATAATGATACCTTAACAATTGTGTATAATAGACGCACTCTCAAAGGATTTTCATGGTATTATCCTTGCAATCTCACCAGTTATGTCTCTGTTGAGTGTGAGGATGATAAAAGAGGTCCAAAAGAGTCCCAGGCTCCATCTGAATGGAAGTTCCTGAAAAACAAAAACACGGTTGGAAAAGAACCCTGAAACGTTCATCTAGATGCTTACTCCTACCCCTCCCTACTCACAGTAACACCATAGGTACTATTTTTTTAATGATATTGATTTTATTGCATCATTTTACTATGAGACTGCCAGATATAGTGGATATAAATATGAAAAGAATAAAATTCTTACAAATAATACTTTGCTGCTACAGTATTAAATAATTAGTGGAGGTTGCAATTATAGTACAGCTTTAAATAACATTTTCATAATGGATTTAACACAATGAACCAACCAGGGCCTAAGGTTTAAAGTTCTGCAAAGAGAAATCTGGGACAGTGTGAAAACTCAGAAAGTTCATCCTTCAGCTACGTGCTTCATTTAACTGTAAATCCAGCAACAGAAACATTCACAAAACTTGCAGCGACCCCTGATGAGAGATCTTTTAAGAAACAGGCAAAATAATAATATGGAAATTTCCCAGGTAGATTCATTCCATCCCATCCCTGTTTAGTCCTATCCTTCCTACCCAAGAACTCTGTACCTGAAGTGCCTTATTATGTATCCATAGGCATTGTTTTAGCCATTTAACAGTAGGAAAAACAAGACGTGGGCAAGATAAATATACTTCCCGAGTACACAATTGCTAAGTGGCAGACTTAGAATTCAGCTGATGTCTGTTTTACTCAAAGCCTGTTTGACTGCCTGGGAGGCAACTGATAATTTTTGATGGGAGAGTCTCAGTAATGTGGCAGAGTGGAAGACAGATAACACAGGGCTTGCTGCTGCTGCTGCTGCTGCTAAGTCACTTCAGTCGTGTCTGACTCTGTGCGACTCCATAGGCGGCAGCCCACCAGGCTCCCCCATCCCTGGGATTCTCCAGGCAAGAACAGTGGAGCGGGTTGCCATTTCCTTCTCCAACACAGGATTTAGTCACTCATTATTCAAATATTTATTGAGAAGGGTGGGACTTCTAGGTGTGGTAGAGTGAGGAGGTGGGCAAATCAACTCTCCCAAAAAAGCAATACAAAGCTGGAAAAAATTGATGAGGAAAACCATTTTAGCTCCCTGAAAATTGACCAAAGGTATAGAATAATCTGAGAAGTGTTTGTGTTTGAACAATTGCTGAAATGTAGTAATAACAATGGGAATCTATGACACGCTTGCTTGAGAATGCTCCCATTTTCCAGCCCTGCCTCCAGCCTTATCTCCATGGAGATTTTGCCCGAGAAGGGGATACTGTGAGGACTGGCAGCTTTGCTGCCAGAGTCAGAGGGCTCACTTAATAGGAAGCAGGAGAGGACCAATGGTTCTACTAACCCAAGGTTGTAGTTGTGGTTGGGAGAAGAGTATTCCTGGCTGAGGTGTGTACATTTGCAGCTGAGAATGGGCCCTAAGATAGCCACATGCTCCTGCCTGACCTCAGGGATTTGTACATGGAAGAGCTATGAAAGGGCCCAATGGAAAGTAAAAGTAAAAACTCAAATAGGATTGAAAACAGCCTGAACTTTAAATGTGCTCCCCTGCCCACACACCCATTACCAGAGGACAGAAGCCAATTTCTGTTTGAACACTAGCTAACCATTAGGCTACTTAGACACAGGGATGACCCCTAGCAAGCCAGACTTAAAAAGTAAAAACAAGAGAAAATAAACTGAGCAGAGATATCAATAGCCATACCCTTCAAAGGGGACAGATTTAATTGATTTTAACTAAAGCAACTTACTTAACACACAAACACAGAAGATAGCCTGGAGGGAGAAAAATTGGAATCCAGAGTTGCTACATAACAGTATTTAAAAGTCTAGCTTTCAAATAAAACATGCAGAGATAGGAAAGTATGACCCGTTCTGAGGAAAAGCAAAAAATTCTCTCTGAATGTCCCCAGAAGTTGGATTTAGCAGGCAAAGATATCAAAGCAGTTATGTTCAAAGAACTAAAAGAAATTGTGTTTAAAGAATCAAAAGAAAGGCAGTAATGTTAATAAATTAAGATACTCAATAAGAAAACACATTGTTTAAAAATTTAAAAATGATTAAAAATGTAGAATAAGCAATACTTGAAAAGTTTTCCAGGGGTAGAAATAAGTGATACTTGAAAAATTCACTAAAAGGGCTGAAAAGCAGATTCAAGATAGCAGAAAAAAAGAAGCAGTGAATTTGAAGAGAGAGCAACAGAAATTATCTACTGAAGAACAGGAAGAATGAGAAAGGAACAAAAGTGAATGGAGCCTCAGAGACCTGTGGGACAAAAGACCAACATACGTGTAATGGAAGAGGAAACGAAAGGTTAGAAAAAAATTTTGAAAAAATAACGTCTGAAAACTCGGCAAATTTGATTGAAAACATTGATCTACACATGCATGTAGCTCAACCAACCCAAGTAGGATAACTACAGAGATCCACACCTAAACACAGCATGCAAACTGTTAAACAACAGAAAATCTTTAAGGCATCAAAAGAAAACCACCATCGTGTACAATGGAACATCAGTATAATTACTAATTTATCATCTGAAACAATGAAGACTGGAAGGCAGCAGAATGGAATATTCAAAGTGTGAAAGACAAAACTGTCTACCAAGAATTCTTTTTCAACCAAGAATTTTATATTCCACAAAGCTTCCTTCAAAAATGAAAGAGAAATTAAGACATACCCAGATAAACAATTTTGAGGAAACTGCCCTCAAGAAATGCTAAAAGGAGTTCTTCAGGCTGACAGGAAAGGATATCAGATGGTATTAATAACTCAAATCCAAAGGAAAAAATGAATAAATAAAATTTTTTAAAAAGAAACAAACAGCACTGGAAATGGGTTAATATAAAGGATTATATAGTGCTATAGCTCTGTACTCAATATTTTATAATATCCTATAAGGGAAAGGAATCTGAAAAAATATATATGTATATTTCTGAATCAGTTTGCTGTCCACCTGACACTAACTCAACACTGTAAATCAATTATACTTGAATGAAAAAAAAAGACAATATAAATATATATTTCTTGTTTCTTCACAAAACATCTTTTAAAAATATGAAATTGTATGAAGCAATAATTATAACACTATATTATGAGTCATAATGTGAAATAATATAATGGGGAGTATAGACATAACTATATGATAAATAATATTGTGTTAATATAAAGATATATTTGAGATATTAATATATATTATAGCACAAAGGAAAGTGTGGGTAGAGTTATATTGGACCAAAGTTTCTATATTTTCCTGAAATTAAGTTAGGATTAATCTGCAATAGATAGTAGTGAGTTAAGATGTATTTTATAATCTATATAGTAACCACTAAGAAAGTAATTTTAAAATATATGGTAAACCTACCTAAGACTTAAATGGCACCCTAAAAATATTTATTTAACACAAAAGTGGCACTGGTTCAGAGTGGCTATAGTGGAGATAATGAAAAGTGAAAATACAGTAGATAAATTTCAAGGTAGAGCTAATAGGATTTGCTGACATACTGATGGGAGTGATAGTAAAAGACAAGTCAGTGATGACTCCAAAGTTTTGGGCCCAGGTGACAGGAAAAATGACATTGCAATTAATTGAGATGGGAAAGGGAGGAGCATGTTTAGGCAGAAGATTTAAGAATTTAGGTTTAAGAATCTATTAGATATCTAAGCAGAGAATTCCAACAGGCAGTTGGATATATGGGTCTGCACTTCTGGAAAGCATTCTAAGCTGGCGACTTAGGTATCTATCGGTGTTCAGTTCAGTCACTCAGTCGTGTCTGACTCTTTGGAACCCCATGAACTGCAGCATGCCAGGCTTCCCTGTCCATCACCAACTCCCAGAGCTTGCTCAGACTCATATCCATCAAGTCGGTGATGCTGTCCAACCATCTCAGCCTCTGTTGTCCCTTTCACCTCCTGCCTTCAATCTTTACCAGCATCAGGGTCTTTTCAAGTGAGTCAGTTATTCGCATCAAGTGGCAAAAGTATTGGAGTTTCAGCTTCAGCATCAGTCTTTCCAGTGAATATTCAGGACTCATTGACTGGCTTGATCTTGCAGTCCAGCAGCTCTCAAGAGTCTTCTCCAACAGCACACTTCAAAAGCATCAGTTCTTCAGCACTAGCTTTCTTTATAGTCCAACTCTCACATCCATAAATGACTACTGGAAAAACCATAGCTTTGACTAGATGGGCCTTTGTTGGCAAAATAATGTCTCTGCTTTTTAATATGCTCTCTAGGTTGGTCATAGCTTTTCTTCCAAGGAGCAAGCATCTTTAATTTCATGGCTGCAATCACCAGCTGCAGTGATTTTATCACAGACAGAAAATAAAGTCTGTTACTGTTTCCATTGTTTCTCCATCTATTTGCCATGAAGCAATGGGACCAGATGCTATGAGCTTAGTTTTTTGAATGTTGAGTTTTAAGCCAGCTTTTTCACTCTCCTCTTCCACTTTCATCAAGAACTCTTCACTTCCTCTTCACTTTCTGCCATAAGGGTGGTGTCATCTGTGTATCTGAGGTTATTGATATTTCTTTCAGCAATCTTGATTCCAGCTGTGCTTCATCCAGCTTGGCATTTCACATGATATATTCTGCATATAAGTTAAACAGGGTAACAATATACAGCTTTGACGTACTCCTTTCCCAATTTAGAACCAGTCTGTTGTTCCTTGTCCAGTTATACCTACTGCTTCTTGACCTGCATACAGATTTCTCAAGAGGCGGGTAAGGTGGTCTGATATTCCAGTCTCTTGAATAATCTTCCACAGTTTGTTGATCCACACAGTCAAAGGCTTTAGCATAGTCAATAAAGCAGAAGTAGATGTTTTTCTGGAACTCTTGCTTTTTTGATGATCCAGCAGATGTTGGCAATTTGATCTCTGGTTCCTCTACCTTTTCTAAATCCAGCTTGAACATCTGGAAGTACTCAGTTCACATACTGTTGAAGCCTGGCTTGGAGAATTTTGAGCATTACTTTGTTAGTGTGTGAGATGAGTGCAATTGTGTGGTAGTTTGAACATTCTTTGGCATTGCCCTTCTTTGGGATTGAAATGAAAACTGATCTTTTCCAGTCCTGTGTCCACTGGTGAGTTTTCCAAATTTGCTGGCATATTGAGTGCGACACTTTCACAGCATCATCTTTAAGATTTGAAATACCTCAACTGGAATTCCATCACCTGCACTAGCTTTGCTTGTAGTGATGCTTCCTAAGGGCCACTTGACTTTGCATTCCAGGATGTCTGGCTTTAGGTGAGTGATCACACCATCGTGGTTATCTGGATCATGAAGATCTTTTTTGGATAGTTCTGTGTATTCTTGCCACCTCTTAATATCTTCTCTTCTGTTAGGTCCATACCATTTCTGTCCTTTATTGTGCCCATCTTTGCATGAAATGTTCCCTGGTATCTCTCATTTTCTTGAAGAGATCTCTAGTTTTTCCCATTCTGTTGTTTTTACTTCTTTGCATTGATCGCTGAGGAAGGCTTTCTTATATCTCCTTGCTATTCTTTGGAACTCTGCATTCAGATGGGTATATCCTTCCGTTTCTCCTTTGCCTTTCACGTCTCTTTTTTTAACTCTTTGTAAGGCCTCCTCAGACAGCCATCTTGCCTTTTTGCATTTCCTTTTCTTAGGGATGGTCTTGATCACTGCCTCCTGTATAATGTCACAAATCTTCCTCAAAGCAAGAGACTAGATGAGTAAGGGGTCACTGTACATAGAAATGAAAGTAGACCTTGAACCCATGACATTAGGAGTTTAGGAGGGACTTTCTTGATGATCCAGTGGTCAAGACTCCACACTTCCACTGCAGGAGGCACAGGTTTGCTGCCTTGTTAGAGTACTAAGGTTCCACATGCCATGTGGTGCAGCTAATAATAATAATAAATTGTTGGAATAGTTTAGGAGACCAAGAAGGAAACAACAATAGCAACTAAGAAATCACAGCCAGGAAGAAAACCAGAAAAAAAACCTAATGAAGAAAGTGTTAAGTGAAGTGTTTCACAGTGTCAGATGATGCTGATATTTTAAGTAAAACAACTGGGAATTGACCATTAGATTTGGCAAACTTGGGGTCATGGGTGACCTTTGGAGAAGTGGTGAGGGTTAAAGGCTGATTCCAGTGGGTTCAA
The DNA here is from genome assembly GCA_006408695.1 of Aepyceros melampus. NCBI lineage: Eukaryota > Metazoa > Chordata > Mammalia > Artiodactyla > Bovidae > Aepyceros > Aepyceros melampus. The sequence goes on along the minus strand of SJXQ01012964.1, from coordinate 270,151 downwards.
GGAATAAGGAGCGGAAACTGGAGGTATTGGTGGTTATAATTTTTTGCTACGATGATAAGGAGAAAATGGGATAATAGCCACAGGCAGAAGTGAATTCGAGAGAGGTTGTTTTGGAAATGGAGGAACAGGTCTTAATGTTAAAAGAAAACAGACTAGAGGTGGGAAATTGAGGCAGAAGACAGAAAAGAGAATCACTAGAGTAAAATCCTTGAGTGGGCAAAAGTGGATGGGATATAATGTTGTTGTTCAGTTGCTAAGTTGTGTCAGACTCTTTGTGACGCCGTGGACTGCAGCACGCCAGGCTCCCCTGTCCTTCATTCTCTCCCAGAATTTGCTCAAATTCGTATCCATTGAGTTGGTGATGTTATCTAACCATTTCATTCTCTGCTACCCTCTTATCTTTTTGCCTTCTGTCTTTCCTAGCATCAGGCTCTTTTCCACTGAGTTGGCTCTTCGCATCAAGTAGCCAAAGTATTGGAGCTCAGCTTCAGCATCAGTCCTTCCAATGAATATTCAGGGTTAATTTCCTTTAGGATTGACTGGCTTGATCTCCTTGCTGTCCAAGGGGTTCAAGAGTCTTCTCCAACACCATAATTCGAAAGCATCAACTCTTCAGTGCGCAGCCTTCTCTATGGTCCAATTCTCACATCTATACATGACTACTGGAAAAACCATAGCTTTGATGATACGGACTTTTGTCGGCAAATTGATATCTTTGCTTTTTAATATGCTGTTTCGGTTGGTCATAACTTTTCTTCCAAGGAGCAAACATCTTTTAATTTCATGGCTGCAGTCACTGTCTGCAGTGATTTTGGAGCCCAAGAAAATAAAATCTGTCACTGCTTCCACTTTTCCCCCATCTGTTAGCCATTTAGTGATGGGACTGGATGCCATGATCTTAGTTTTTTGAATGTTGAGTTTCAAGTCAGCTTTTTCACTCTCCTCTTTCACCTTCAGCAAGAGGCTCTTTACTTTTTTTTTTGCTTTCTGTCATCAGAGTGGTGGTATCTGCATATCTGAGGTTGTTGATATTTTTCCTGGCAATCTTGGTTCTAGTGTGATTCATCCAGCCCGGCATTTCACATGATGTACTCTGCATATAAGTTAAATAAGCAGGGTGACAGTATACAGCCTTGACGTACTCCTTTCCCAATTTGGAACCAGTCAGTTGTTCCATGTTCAGTTCTAACTGTTTCTTCTTGACCTGCATACAGGTTTCTCAGGAGACAAGTAAGGTGTTCTGTTAGTCCCATCTCTTTAAGAATTTCCCATAGTTAGTTAGTTGTGATCCACACAGTCAAAAGCTTTAGTGTAGTCAATGAGGCAGAAATAAGTGTTTTTCTAGAATTCCCTTGCTTTCTCTATGATTCAACGAATGTTGGCAATTTGATCTCTGGTTCATCTACCTTTTCTAAACCCAGCTTGTTCATCTGAAAGTTCTTGGCTCACCGACTGCTGAAGTCCAGCTTGAAGAATTTTGAGCATTACCTTGCTAGTGTGTGAAATGAGCACAATTGTGCAATGTAGTTTGAACATTGGCATTGCCCTTCTTTGGGATTGGAATGAAAACTGACCTTTTCAGCAGTGGTCCTGTGGCCATGGCTGAGCTTTCCAAATTTGCTGGCATATTGATTGCAGCACTTGAACAGCATCATTTTTTAGGATTTGAAATTGCTCGCTTTATTTGTAGCAGTGCTTCCCAAGGCCTACTTGACTTCACACTCTAGGATGTCTGGGTCTAGGCACAGACCCAGATCACACCATCGTGGTTATTCGGGTCATTAAGACCTTTATTGTTTAGTTCTGTAAATTCTTGCCACCACTTCTTAGTCTGTTCTGCTTCCTTTAGGTCTTCACCATTTCTTCCTTTATTGTGCCAATTCTTGCGTGAAATGTTCCCTTGATCTCTCCAATTTTCTTGAAGAGATTTCTAGTCTTTCCCATTCTATTGTTTTCCTCTACATTTTTTCATTGTTCAGGTAAGAAGGCCTTCTTATCTCTCCTTGATATTCTCTGGAACTCTGAATTCAGTTGGGTATATCTTTGCCTTTCATATACAAGTGGAAATATTGACCTTGATAGGAGCATAGACAGTTTATTGTCAGAAGCTAAAAGACAAGCAGGAGTGCGTGGGACAATCACAAATAGCTAAGTGGTTAAAAAGAATTATCCCAAATTTTGAAATCGTGCTAACAGGATTGCTGGGTATCTTTTTAGTGAAGAGCTGGGCTCTGTCCAGCAGGCCCTCTAGGGACTGTCTCACTTTCTAAGGGCAGCCACCTTTGCTTGACTTTCTACTTATTACTGGTTAGGATTGTTTTTTTAGATTTTTTTAAAAGGTGTATTTATTTATTTTTGGCTGAGCTAGGTCTTTGTTGCAGTGCACGGGCTTTCTCTAGTTGCAGCAAGCGGGGGCTATTCTTTGCTGTGTGCAGACTTCTCATTGGGATGGCTTCACTTGTTTTGGAGCACAGGCTCTAAGCGGGTCAGCTTCAGTAGTTGTGGTGCATGGGCTTGGTTGCCCTGCAGCATGTGGGATCTTCCTGTATCAGGAATCAAACTCGTGTCCCCTGCATTGGCAGGAGGATTCTTATCCACTGGGCTACCAGGGAAGTCCTGATTAGGATATTTAACAATCCTGTTTATTGTAGAAAACTTACAGTGATGCACACAGTGTTCATCCGAGAGAAATACAAATGGAAAAGATAGCCTCACAGGTTATGATTTTTTTGTTTTCTCTTGAAGGGCATTATCAGTTTTGTTTCTACCTAGCAGTCGTATTCTAATATTTTTAAGGTGCCTTTCCTCATGAAATATAACAACTCCTGTTCCTTAAATGCTCTTTGCACCAACTTTATCATTTTACTGGTTCCTTAGTCAGTAAATCTTGAGCACATGTTTAATTCTCTCTATATATGTTATGATTTTAACTTTAAAAAATATATTTATTTATTCATTTGGCTGTGCCAGTTCTTAGTTGCAGCATGCAGAATCTAGTTTCCCAACCAGGGATTGAACCCAAGCCCCATGCACTGGGAGCTTGGAGTCTTAGCCACTGGACTACTAGGAAGTCCCATGATTTTAACTTTTTGAAAATTATTTTTAGCAAGGAAAGCATAATATTGGGAGCTTGTGGACAGCCTCTTCTGATTGCTTCTATTTCCCCAGTGAATAAAGATGCAAAGTTATGAACTGAGAGTGAGAATGGGAAGAACTTTGCAGGGTTTGAGGATCCTGAAGAAGACGTTTAAAAAAGATGTTTAGGAGAATGGGAAAGTGAAGGGACTTAGGGAAATACAATATTACTGCTAAGCAATGGAAGGCCCCCTGGAGGTTAGCGATCATGAATTTTAAGTGGATCTGTCAGGCCACCACAGCCATGCCTGTAGGCATGGGGTAGGTAGAGATTTAATTAGGTTTAAAGTTTTGCTAAGTGAACACGACAAAGAAAATGGAACTAGGGAGTTGCAGGTGTAAGCAAGAGTGTAAAATTATAGTGATGGACTGTGCGAGGAGAGGTGTGGGGACATAGAGGGTAAAGGACAGTGAAATGGTGGCAAGGTTGACGTCTCTCAGTCTCCTTAAGGGGAAGGATTGTTGGGATTGGTTTTCTCTTACTGGAAAGGTGGAGATGGTAATTGGATGGTGGGATGCTTAAAATGGAAAAATTGACCCCATTGGGGTCAGTGGGGTGGGGATACTTATTAAAGCTAAGAAGTAAATGGGTGGATGGAAAAGCCCACAAATTTGAATAAAAGGGAAGAGATATAGGATAGTAACTCAAACAGGAAATGACACTATGGTGGTTTAGGAGTAATTTGTGTAAACAAAGAGAATTAAGGGTCAAGCAAAGGGGTTAATTAATAAAGCAAGTTCCCAGAGGCTGTCAGCAGGAATATAAACTAGGGCCCAAGTGGGTGGGATTAGTATTAATAAAATTGGAGGGGACTTTGGTGAGAAAAGTGGGAGGATAATATAAGGAACAAGAAAGACAAACAGTTTGTGGAGGATGAGATGAAAGCTATTGGAGCTCAGACTGAATCCTTTAATCCTATCACTACATTAGAAATCTAGGATATCTGCTGGGACTGAGCAGGTAAGTGAAGACTAGGAGCTTGAAGGTACAGAAGCAATTGGGAGCACCTCTTTCCTTGGGAAAGGAGTAAAAGATGGTTAAGAGTGATACAGCAGTGAGGGGTGAAGACTTAGAGAAGTTCAAATCTTTGAGGAAGGTGATAGATTAGCTTAACTTCCTGTGTCTCTCTGTAAAGGTGGAAAGCACAATGAGCTACTTCTCTGGGTTGATTTATATAATGTAACAGGTTACAAAATTGATCACATAGAAACAATGGTCCTTTAAATCATTCTTGAGCTCCAGATACAGACCCCCTTACTTACTAAACCTACTTGTTTGTTCTGATGGTGTCCAAAACACTCTACTGGAAAGCCAAAAGCAATCTAGCTTCAGCTTCTTTTTAAAATAAATAAATAAACAGAAGTAACCCTGACCCCCACCTCTTCTGGTATTTAGTATTATGATTGCCAACCTAGGCTCCAGAGATAGGAAATTCAGAGCCCTTTCCTATCCCTCACTCTCCAATCCAATTAGACACTAATTTCTACAAATTCTACATTGTAAACACCTCTAAAAGTTTGATGCTCCTATTGGGATTACTTATAAACTGTTGTGAAATAACATTCCTATTTTATGTCAAGACAAGAAAAATCTTAACATAAAAAAGTCTTTCTGCCTGTTGTCCTCCCCTCCCACTGTGCATTTTGTATCTGCATCATGACTGACTAAACCTCCCCCATCAGCAGGAATACCTGCTCAACCATAAAGAGAAACCTTCTCCTAGCATCAACAAGACAGCTCCTTAAAAGATAACATTCCTTCTTGAGCCTGTAAGGGGTCAAATGACCCACCACAATGACACCTAGATCCAGATCATGTAAACTGTCAGTAATACTTCATTTAGTGTACAGCCCTCTCTCTCAAAAACTTATATAACTGTGCATTGATTTCTAATGGACAGAAGAGGTCTCAGAGCTTTCTGAGTTGTGCTTTCTGGGTTATGATCCTCAAATTTGGCTCAAATAAAATTTTCCATTCCTTTCTTTGATTGATTGATTAATTTTTCATTACACTGTCCAGAATCTTAGGTTTGCATATGCCAAATTGGGACATAAGGAAATGAGGCAGATTAGTTATGTTTTAACTCAGGCATAGAGGAAACTAACTCAGATCAAATTCCTTGGATGGCTAAACTGTAATGGGCTTACAGTCTCCAGTTCCAATTTGTACAGGAACACGATATGTGGTCTCACATCGGTACATGGGGCCTTGGCACTTCCCTGGTGGTCTAGCAGCTAACACACTAAGTTCCCAATGCAGGGAGCCCGGGTTCGATCCCTGGTCAAGGAACGAGATCCCATGCGCCACAACTAAAAATCCTGCATGCTGCCACTAAGACCTAGTGTAGCCAAAATAAATACTAAAGAAAGAAAAAAAAAAAAAAGAAACAGCAACATACACTTAAAAAAATACTTGAAATGTATTAATACTTGAAATGTCTTAAAATGCATGTCTAGTCTAGACTTCTTTCCTTAAGATGGTTTTGAGTCTCAGTATCCTTTTCTGCCACTGGGCTGCCACTGGGCTGTTGTCAAGCGCTCCTAGTTCTACTGAGGCTAGATTCGCTAATGTAAGAACTTGAGGATTTGTGTTGAAAGTCCTGGTCCCTTTCCACCCTAGGATTCTTATGCATTTTGATTCATTGCCCCTTTAAGTTCTCCACTTGATGTCATTGGCATCTCATCCTCACAGTGTTCAAAGCAAACCATGAACTTCCTCTTCCTACCACCCTTAGACCTGCTCCTTCCAAACTGCTCCTCATCTTAGTATCAACTCCAGTTTTCCAGTTGTTCAGACCCCAACCCTTGGGGTCACTCTTAAAGTTTCACAGTTTTATTTTATATATTTATTTTCGGCTGCACTGGGTCTTTGTTGCTGCATGGGCTTTCTCTGGTTGCAGCGAGCAGGGACTACTCTTCAGTTGCGGTTTGTGGGCTTCTCATTGTGGTGGCTTCTCTTGTTGCAGAGCATGGGCTCCAGGGCCTGTAGGCGCCCCCATTGGGGCTTGAGGGCACTAGAGCATGGGCTCAGAGTTGTGGCACATGGACTCAGTTGCCTGTGGCATGTGGGGTCTTCCCAGATCAGGGATGAAACCTGTGTCCCATGCACTGCAAGGTGGATTCTTAACCATTGGACCACCGTGGAAGCCCCGATTAGGGGGGATCATTCTTGAATGTTTTCTCACAACCCACTTCCAATCCATCAGAAACTCCTAACCAGAATCGGGCCACATCTCATCATCTCCTCTGCTGCTCCCCTGGGTTCCTGCTCAGATTACTACAGTAGCCACTTAATTGGTCACCTGCTTCCTTTCTTACCTCCCTAGAGTCTATTCTAAGCATAGAGGCCTGAGTGACCCTGTTAAAACAAAAGTCTTATTTTATCATGACGTTGTGCCAATGACTTCCAACCTTATGCAGAGAAAAAGCCAAATTCCTTATGGTAGCCTCTAAGGACCTGCACAGTCTGGACTCCACTCTCTCTCTAACCTTTTCTGCTGCTTTTTCCTTCGTTCTGTCTCCAGCCATTTCCTCTGCCTGGAATGCTCTTCCCCCAGACAGTCACATGGCTCAGCTCTTCCTTCAAGTCAGAGAAGCCTTCGTGCCACATTAGCTAAAATAGCACTCGTTAATTACTCTCTAGCATCCTCACTGATTTCATTTTTCTTCCTACGTCACTTCTCTTCCCCAAATGCGTATGATCTCCTCAGAGGCTTTGTCTTTTCCTTAATTCCTAGTACAGTGCTTAGTACACAAATATGTTGTGTAAAACAAAGAATAATGTAATTTTGCATTTCTAGAAAATCTTTATGTTTTCAGGGCACTAGGTAAAGTAACTAAATTATATAAGGAAACTTAGAAGCTATGTTTTATTTTACAAATGATGAAACTAAGATCCATTCAGTAAGTTGTGCTAGAACTAGAATCTAGATCTCCCAACCCTCAATCCAGGGATCGACTTATTCAGAGATCTGTTTTAGATCAGTTATTATGCTCACACTGCCAATGGGGAAACTCAGATGCAATACAGGAAGAGACCTTACCAAAGGTCATTTATCTATTCACACTAGAAACCAGAATTCCCAGTTCCTAGTAGTTATAACAGCTTTGACAGTTTACATTCTTGTCAGTGAGGAGTCAATAAAATTGTTACTTCAATAGGTTGTTTTTCTAATCTTTGCCTCCCCAACCTGACAGCATCTTTCAATTTGCATTTTACTCTGTCTTTGTCTCTAGAGGTCAGAATGATTCTGTTGCTGTCTCAGTCAGTTCAGTCACTCAGTTGTGTCCAACTCTGCGACCCCAATGGACTGCAGCACGCCAGGCTTCCCTGTCTATCACCAACTCCCGGAGCTTACTCAAACTCATGTCCATCCAGTCGGTGATGCCATCCAACCATCTCATCCTCTGTCGTCCCCTTCTCCTGTCTTCAATCTTTCCCAGCATCAGGGTCTTTTCAAGTGAGTCAGTTGTTCGCATCAGGTGGCCAGAGTATTGGAGTTTCAGCTTCAGCATCAGTCCTTCCAATGAACACTCAGGACTGATCTCCTTTAGGATGGACTGGTTTGATCTCCTTGCAGTCCAACAGACTCTCAGGAGTCTTCTTCATCACCACAGTTCAAAAGCGTCAATTCTTTGACACTCAGCTTTCTTTATAGTTCAACTCTCACATCTATACATGACTCCTGAAAAAACCATAGCTTTGACTAGACAGACCTTTGTTGGCAAAGTAATGTCTCTGCTTTTTAATATTCTGTCTAGGTTGGTCATTGCCTTTCTTCCAAGGAGCAAGCGTCTTTAATTTCATAGCTGCAGTCCCCTTAGGCAGTGCTTTTATCACAGAAAATAAGGTCTGTCACTGTTTCCATTGTTTCCCCATCTATTTGCCATGAAGTGATGGGACTGGATGCTATGATCTTAGTTTTCTGAATGTTGAGTTTTAAGCCAGCTCTTTCACTCTCCTTTTCCACTTTCATCAAAAGGCTCTTTAGTTCTTCTTCGCTTTCTGCCATAGGGTGGTGTTATCTGCATATCTGAGGTTGTTGGTATTTCTCCCAGCAATCTTGATTCCAGGTGTGCTTTATCCAGCTCAGTGTTTCACATGATATACTCTGCATATAAGTTAAATAAGCAGGGTGACAATATGCGGCCTTGATGTACTCCTTTCTCAATTTGGAACCAGTCAGTTGTTCCTTGTCCAGTTCTAACTGTTGCTTCTTGACCTGCATACAGATTTCTCAGGAGGCAGGTAAGGTGGTCTGGTATTCCCATCTCTTTAAGAATTTTCTACAGTTTGTTGTGATCCACAGAGTCAAAGGCTTTGGCATAGTCAATAAAGCAGAAGTAGATGTTTTGCTTTTTCCATGATCCAGTGGATGTTGGCAATTTGATCTCTGGTTCCTCTGCTTTTTCTAAATCCAGCTTGAACATCTGGAAGTTCTCAGTTCATGTACTGTTGAAGCCTGGCTTGGAGAATTTTGAGCATTACTTTGCTAGAGTGTGAGATGAGTGTAATTGTGTGGTAGTTTGAACATTCTTTGGAATTGCCCTTCTTTGGAATTGGAATGAAAACTGACCTTTTCCAGTCCTGTGTCCACTGGTGAGTTTTCCAAATTTGCTGGCATAATGAGGGCAGCGCTTTCACAGCATCATCTGTTATGATTTGAAATAGCTCAACTGGAATTCCATCACTTGCACTAGCTTTGTTCACAGTGATGCTTCCTAAGGCCCACTTGACTTTGCATTCCAGGATGTCTGGGTCTAGGTGAGTGATCACACCATCGTGATTATCTGGGTCATGAAGATCTTTTTTGTATAGTTACTCTGTGTATTCTTGCCACTTCTTAATATCTTCTCTTCTGTTAGGTCCATACCATTTCTGTCCTTTATTATGCCCATCTTTGCATGAAATGTTCTCTTGGTAACTCTGATTTTCTTGGAAAGATCTCTAGTCTTTCCCATTCTGTTGTTTTCCTGTTATTGTTGCTATCTAAGCATTAATAAATAACCACTACTTTCAACCTAGACAGCATATTAGAAGGCTTTAGAGATATTACTTTGCCAACAAAGGTCTGTCTAGTCAAAGCTATGGTTTTTCAGTAATCATGTATGGATGTGAGAGTTGGACTATAAAGAAAGCTGAGCACCAAAGAATTGACGCTTTTGAACTGTAGTGTTGGAGAAGACTCTTGAGAGTCTCTTGGACTGCAAGGAGATCCAACCAGTCCATCCTAAAGGAAATCGGTCCTGAGTATTCACTGGAAGGCCTGATGCTGAAGCTGAAGTTCCAATACTTTGGCCACCTGATGCGAAGAACTGACTCACTTGAAAAGACCTTGATGCTGGGAAAGATTGAAGGCGGGAGGAGAAAGGGACAACAGAGGATGAGATGGTTGGATGGCATCACTGACCCAATGGACGAGTTTGAGTAAACTCCGGGAGTTGGTGATGGACAGAGAGGCCTGGTGCGCTGCAGTTCGTGGGGTTGCAAAGATTCGGACAAGACTGAGTGACTGAACTGAACTTTTTCTTGTACTTGGACTTCATCTTCTTTGACTTCCATAACAATGATCTTGGGCTTCCCAGGTGGCACTAGTGGTAGAGAACCCTCCTGCCAGTGCAGAAGAGATATGGGTTCAATCCCTAGGTCAGGAAGAACCCTTGGAGGAGGATATGGTAACCCCTCTAGTATTCTTGACTGGAATCCCATGGACAGAGGAGTCTGTGGCCTACAGTTTTTGGGTCACAAAGAATCGGACATGACTGAAGTGACATCACACACGCAACAATGTGCTTGGGGTTAGGCTGTGGCTTTGTTCAGTCTGCTCTAACAAAATCCCATAAACAAGAGTGGCTTATTAACAACAGAAATTTATTTCTCACAGTTCTGGAGGCTGGAAGTCCAAGTTCAGGGTGCCAGCGAGGTCAAATTCCAGTGCAGACCCTCTTCCCAGTTGTAGACTGCCATTTTATTCTTGTATCCTCTCAGATGGCAAGAAAGCTCTCTAGGTCCTGTTTATAAGGGCACTAATTCCATTTATGAGAGCTCCACCTTGTGACCTAATTATTCCCCCTTAGCCCCACTTCCAAATTACAGTGAAGGTCAGGATTTCAACATATAATTAGGTCGAGGTCGGTTGGGGGAGAGGGCAGGGAACGGAATACATTCAGTCCATTGCAGGCTCCCTGGGCCCTGATCAGAGGCCATGAATCCCCTCAATTCAGTTAAGCAAACCAGCATCAAGGAAACAGGTTTCATAGCTTGTTAGGTGACCTACATTCCAGGTTATTTTTTTTCCCTCTTTGAAACAACTGTGGTTTACTATCAGTTGTTTGAGGCACAATAAAGGGAAAGAGCAGCCTGAATATAAAATTTGTTTCTTTGTTTTGAACACAAAGAATTTCCTCCTTCTCTTTTTCTTTTTCCTACAGTGTGTGAACCTGGCTCTGTCCCTTGGGTTCAGTACAAATAAACGGAGCTGCTGAGGGAACAGGGTAAGCAAGCTGATTTTTGTAGTTACAGGCTGTTCCACATAACCCATTTACAAGGTCAGTAGGGACCACAGTTTACCAAAACAAAGAGGTATGTAATTTTAAATGAGGAACTCTTGATCGATCAGAAACAAGCAAAGACCTTCCAGGGTTTCTAAATGGTTTATATTCCTGACTGTATTGCAACAAAAAATTGCTGGAGGGTAAGGAAAAAAGAACACAGACTAGAGGATCAAAATATTAAAGTGCTGTAAAAATAGAGTTCTGAGTACGGCCCGTGTCTGTTAGAATTCTGTACCGGCCTCTTTCCTTCATTGTGTTCTTATAACTGAATGGGATCATTACAGGTTTGGATGATTTGGAGAAATAAACATGTAATTAAAGTTGTAGATATAAAAGTGGTTTCATATGGATGTTTTTAGAGAGAAGAACAGTGGTTAAGAAATGAGAGCCTTAAAACCAACCTTCTGAGGAAAAGGCTGAGGATCCCAGCAAGGAAAACTGGACTGCAGGCAGCATGGGCCGGCATGTGCCTTTAGATAAGTTACTTCAACCCATGAGACTCAATTTTCTCTTCTGTAAAGTGGAGGTAACAGTAGTTTCTGCCTCATAACCTCATAGACTTATTGTGACAGGTAAACAAGTGAAGGGTGTGAACTCTTCATCCTGAGGGTGGAAGCTGAGTGGAGACCCTGGTCCTGGAGATGGGATGCTGGGGTGGAGTGTGACTAAACAGAAATTGGGGACCTTTCTAATCAAAGAAATAAAAGCATTGTAATAGAAGGTGTTGATTGGGATTGGAGGGGATAAGAGGTAGTAACGCTTTCATAATTCCGAAAGCTGAAATTGGGAGGAGAAGCCAAACTGGGCTTCTGGGCTTTGGCTGGCTATGAGGAGAGCACTGAATCAAGCTCTGAGACACCCCCCTCCCCCAAAAAAAGTTCTTTTTTTCTTTCTTAATATCAGAGTTCTAAAGAACTAAGAGAAATGTCCCGATTTGGACTAGAGTAGAAGTAGAGGCAATGGAAAATGTTTTAACAACCAGCTGGGAGTGGAGATGAGAGCCTAATTTGTAGTATTCACCAACTTCCATGATGTAAATACATCCATCATTGCTTATTTCAAGCTGCCAATGTGATGTCTAACTGGCTCACCATATTTCTAAAAATGTAAATTGTTGGCTCTAGTGGGCTCTCTCACACACCAATGAGTAGGAGGATTAGTATTCCAAAAGAATCATATGGGGTTCAGATTAGGAAGCAGCCCACTGACTTGAAGTGGGAGAAACAGACACTGGAAAAGGCCAAACGCTTTCGGCCAAATTAAACTAATTATCGGCTTCCCGGTAAAGGAAGCTCTGACGGTAAAGAATCTGCCTGCAATGAAGGAGACTCGGGTTTGATCCCTGGGTTAGGAAGATTTCCCTGGAGAAAGGAATGACAACCCAGTCCAACATTCTTACCTGGAGAATTCCATGGATGGGGGGTCTGGTGTGCTGAGTCCATGGGGTCTCACACTGTCACTTCACTTTTTCACCTGAGTAACACCAGACTGTTTTACCTCTAAATTTCCCAATTGTGTACAATTTATGCAGTGATACTCCCTCGAATTGAGGTACTACTGGACTAATTAGGTAGGAAGAAACAAGTACTTGGTGTAGTTGAAAATGGCCGCTCTGTGTCTTAGGTGGAGGTAAAAAGATACCAGGAAAGTGAAAGAGGAAAGATTATCCTAAGATTCACAGTCTCTGAGTAAACCCCCCCACCATCTCAGCTGCTAGCAAGGAGGTACAGTCACAAGGAAAGAAGTTTCTCAGGGGCCTTTCCACTCTGGGCTGCCAGGGGCTTTTTAGGTACATGAATAAATAAAATTATTAAATAAACATTGCTATAAATAGAAAAGAGTTCCAGACTCCAGGATATGGCCTACTTACTGGAATAATGTAGATGATTGGAGAATGTGAGTAGTTCTTTTTAATTTTCTGCAAGAGTATATTACCTGTCTGTCCTGAAGGGACAGGGGAGGAGAATCATGGAAATGGTTATTAATTACAGGAAAGATCAGAAAAATCTTAAGGTAAGAAGGATTGGCTCTGGTATATAAAGTGGGAATACAGGGGAAACACAACCTACTCAGTTGCTTCAATTGGTCACTGTGAGGAAACAACTCCCAACAGTATTTTTAGGGATTATAAGGGCAGGTTTGAAAAAGCCATGTGATGTCTTAGTGGAAATAAAATGTGAACTTTCAGAAATGAAAGCCAGTCTTCTGTGGTAGTCTCACAGAATGGAGCTTGCATTTCACATAAAGTCCTAATGGAAGAGAAGGCCAAAACCCTGCTCCCGTCATGAGGGAGAAGAAGTTCAAAAGAAAATATTTGCAGAAAACAGTAAGTGAAAGTTAAAGGATCTGAGGATTATTTTTCCCATATTATCTAGAAGATAATGTCCTGCTCTTCTCTATTTACAAGAGGTAAACAGAAGAAGGGGGAAAAATGCTTCAAAATACGCATATTTTATTGTATTATTATTTAATGCAGAGGGATCCCATGCCCCCAGCATTGGGAGCAGAGAGTCTTAACCATTGGAGGGCCAGGGAAGTTCCAAGATTTTAAAAATGTTTATCATAAAGAAGGTGGACATAACTGTGAGGAGTCTTAGCTGTCCTTTGGAGGTCTTGAAAGTAGGACAGATTTCTTTTTCTTATTATATTAGCTTTGCCTTAAGAAAAATTCAACAAATGACTTCTAGGACGTTCTTTCCTTGTGAACTAGTGCCAGTAGCAGGTTAATATAGGGCCAAGAAGTAAAAGAGGCAACTGCCATTTTAGGCATTTGTTCTGGGTTCCACCTCTTGTGGTTTAGAGTAAATTATTTCAAGTCTCAAGACCTTATTTCCCACAGTTCCAAATAAATATCCTTGTTAAAAACTTATTTTTGAAAACTTTTCCAAGGCACTATTCAGTTCAGTTTAGTCACTCTGTCATGTCCGACTCTTTGTGACCCCATGGACTGCAGCTTGCCAGGCCTCTCTGTCCATCACTAACTCCCATCTCATCCTCTGTCATCCCCTTCTCCTCCTGCCTTCAATCTTTCCCAGCATCAGGATCGTTTCAAATGAGTCAGTTCTTCACATCAGGTGGCCAAAGTATTGGAGTTTCAACTTCAGCATCAGTCCTTCCAATGAATATTCAGGACTGATTTCCTTTAGGATGGACTGGTTAGATCTCCTTGCTGTCCAAGGGACTCTCAAGAGTCTTCTCCAACACCACAGTTCAAAAGCATCAATTCTTCAGTGCTCTGGACATGGAACTGGACATTGAACAACAGACTGGTTCCAAATAGGAAAAGGAGTACATCAAGACTGTATATTGTCACCCTGCTTATTTAGCTTATATGCAGAGTACATCATGAGAAACACTGGGCTGGATGAAGCACAAGCTGAAATCAAGATTGCTGGGAGAAATAACAATAACTTCAGATATGCAGATAACACCACCCTATGGCAGAAAGCAAAGAAGAACTAAAGAGTCTCTTGGTGAAAGGAAAAGAGGAGAGTGAAAAAGTTGGCTTAAAACTCAACATTCAGAAAACTAAGATCATGGCATCCCATCACTTCAAGGCAAATAGATGGAGAAACAATGGAAACAGTGGCTGACTTTATTTTTGGGGGGCTCCAAAATCACTGCAGATGGTGATTGCAGCCATGAAATTAAAAGACACTTGCTCCTTGGAAGAAAAGTTATGACCAACCTAGACAGCATATTAAAAAGCAGAGATATTACTTTGCCAACAAAGGTCCATCTAGTCAAAGCTATGGTTTTTCCAGTAGTTATGTATGGATGTGAGAGTTGGACTATAAAGAAAGCTGAGCAGACATGGAACAACAGACTGGTTCCAAATAGGAAAAGGAGTACGTCAAGGCTGTATATTGTCACCCTGCTTATTTAACTTATATGCAGAGTACATCATGAGAAATGCTGGACTGGAAGAAACACAAGCTGGAATCAAGATTGCTGGGAGAAATATCAATAATCTCAGATATGCAGATGACACCACCCTTATGGCAGAAAGTGAGGAGGAGCTAAAAAGCCTCTTGTTGAAAGTGAAAGAGGAGAGTGGAAAAGTTGGCTTGAAGCTCAACATTCAGAAAACGAAGATCATGGCATCTGGCCCCATCACTTCATGGGAAATAGATGGGGAAACAGTAGAAACAGTGTCAGACTTTGTTTTTTTGGGCTCCAAAATCACTGCAGATGGTGACTGCAGCCATGAAATTAAAAGGCGCTTACTCCTTGGAAGAAAAGTTATGACCAACCTAGATAGTATATTCAAAAGCAGAGACATTACTTTGCCGACTAAGGTCCGTCTAGTCAAGGCTATGGTTTTTCCTGTGGTCATGTATGGATGTGAGAGTTGGACTGTGAAGAAGGCTGAGCGCCGAAGAATTGATGCTTTTGAACTGTGGTGTTGGAGAAGACTCTTGAGAGTCCCTTGGACTGCAAGGAGATCCAACCAGTCCATTCTGAAGGAGATCAACCCTGGGATTTCTTTGGAAGGAATGATGCTAAAACTGAAGCTCCAGTACTTTGGGCACCTTATGCGAAGAGTTGACTCATTGGAAAAGACCCTGATGCTGGGAGGGATTGGGGGCAGGAGGAGAAAGGGACGACCGAGGATGAGATGGCTGGATGGCATCACAGACTCAATGGACGTGAGTCTGAGTGAACTCCGGGAGTTGGTGATGGACAGGGAGGCCTGGCGTACTGCGATTCATGGGGTCGCAAAGAGTCGGACACGACTGCGCGACTGAACTGAACTGAAATTGCTATATGAGCACAAAATATCCCTATATGTTACTTGTAACATGTAATTTGTAACTGGACAAAAATAAGTTCTTCAGTATTACTGGTAGCCTAACAGTTCAGTTCACTCACTCAGTCATGTCCGACTCTTTGCAACCCCATGAACTGCAGCACGCCAGGCCTCTCTGTCCATCACCAACTCCCACAAGACTCACGTCCATCGAGTCAGTGATGCCATCCAGCCATCTCATCCTTGGTCGTCCCCTTCTCCTCCTGCCCCAAATCCCTCCCAGCATCAGGGTCTTTTCCAATGAGTCAACTCTTCGCATAAGGTGCCCAAAGTACTGGAGCTTCAGTTTTAGCATCATTCCTTCCAAAGAAATCCCAGGGTTGATCTCCTTCAGAATGGACTGGTTGGATCTCCTTGCAGTCCAAGGGACTCTCAAGAGTCTTCTCCAACACCACAGTTCAAAAGCATCAATTCTTCGGCGCTCAGCCTTCTTCACAGTCCAACTCTCACATCCATACATGACCACAGGAAAAACCATAGCCTTGACTAGACGGACCTTAGTCGGCAAAGTAATGTCTCTGCTTTTGAATATACTATCTAGGTTGGTCATAACTTTTCTTCCAAGGAGTAAGCGCCTTTTAATTTCATGGCTGCAGTCACCATCTGCAGTGATTTTGGAGCCCAAAAAAACAAAGTCTGACACTGTTTCTACTGTTTCCCCATCATGGAATGTGAAGTCAAGTGGGCCTTAGAAAGCATCACTATGAACAAAGCTAGTGGAGGTGATGAAATTCCAGTTGAGCCTAGCAGAGACAACACTAAAAAACCCAAGATTTGGTTTTATCTGAATTGACTTCTCTTTACTATATGTGGATCCTATATATGGTGACGTAAAGCCCAGTCTTCCCTGAGCTGGAGTAAGTGTTCAGCACTTCTTTCCCTAAAGCATTTTAAGACTCCAACAAACGTCCAATATATAAGAATGTATCTAATGTACTGGTGATTCCAAGAAAACCCTGACTGAAGCATGGTTTCAACTTTGCTCATTTTTGTACAACTCACATGTACAGCAGAAGTCTCAAGTCAGAGTATTTCAAAATATTATGGCTGGAAGAGGCCTTAGAGATGGTCCTGCCCATGGCCCTCATATTGCACACACAAAGCCTGGGGTCCAAGGAGGAGGAGTGCCTGTCCAAAGTTATAACGCCCAAAATGGCAGAGCACTGGCTCTCTATTAATAACTCAATATGTTTGTGATCAGTTCTGGAAACTGTCAGCTAGAAAGTAAGCCGTTCCTCACTCAGTAATTTTTAGACCCATAAAGACCTGTTTACATAAAAGTTAAAACTTTAACTGTCCACGCAGGAAAAAGATTCCCCATCCCTCCAAAAATAAAATCCAGCAGGGGGCAGAAAACTTAAATGTGGATCTCAACTTAAATAGAGATGCTTAAAGTAATTTTCAAATGCAAGAAGATGCAGCTTCATCTCTAGATTTGTCTGCCACCACCACCTTAGTACCACTTGGTGCTTTACTAGGCATATGTACTCTGTGTTATGTGTCTCATTTAGTCCCTACAACAGTGTATCAACCTCTTAGTTATACGTTATCCCCATTTTATAAGGGAGGTAATTCAGAGATATTAAGAAATTTGCTTAAGCAAAATTTGCTAGAAAGCAAAAAATGCCAGAATCCAAAACAAGGTAATCAGGACTATAAAGATAGTGCGATTCCTCAGGGGCAATCTCTTGAATGTCAGGAGGTAGGGAGTTAGAGGAAGAAAAATAAACGTATTTTGTTAATGAATCATATGAAAACAGAATCTAAAAATAGAATGCCTATTAATTTTTTTTAAACTTTGTATTTTGTATTGGAGTATAGCCAGTTAACAAACAATGTTCTGATAGTTTCAGGTGAACAGGGAAGGGATTCAACCGTACATATACATGTATCCATTCTCACCCAAACTAAATGTCTATTATTTTTCAATCACCACACTGAACTATTCCCATCCAGGTTAGTAGTGACTTCTGTGTAGCTAAATCCTTGGTCATTTTTGAGTTCTCGTCTTGTTTGGCCTACTGGTAGCATATGACACTGCTGATCATTCCTTCCTTAGTTTCCAGGACTTCACACTCTCAGGTTTCCTCCTAACGCACTGACTGTTTCTTCTCAGTGTCCTTCATGGGATCTGTCTCCCCTCCCAGAGCTCAATTCTTCGTCCTCTTCTCTCCTGTTTCTATACTCATTTCCTTAGTGATCTCACCCCATGTCATGCCTTTAGGATGGCACTTAGATGTATATCTCTACCCAGATCTCTCTCCCCTGAGATCCAGATTCTCATATCTAGCTATGTCCTGAGCATCTCCACCTTGACATGGACATCTCAACCTCTGGATTTAACATCCCCAAAGACAAACCCCGGATAACATCCCCTTCCAAGCCTGCCCCATTCCCAACATATTGTGTCTGTTGATGGCAAAATCATCTCTTACTCATTCAGGCTAAAAGTCCTGGGAAAATGCTTGGCTTTTCTTCCCGCTCATAAGTGAGCCTTCAGGAAATCATCTTGGCCCTCCCTATCTTCAGAATGTAACCAACTATAACCACTTTCTGCCACTTCCTCTACTACCACTCTGGTTTGAGTTTCCATTATCTCTCAAAGGGTACTGCAGTAAGTTATCATCCTGCTTCTCCCTGTGCCCTCCTATAATCTACTCTCAACACACCAGAGGGATCTTAAAAAAAAAGGTAGTCAGGTCATGTCACACTGTTTTGGACTCTACATTGGCTCCCTGTGTCAAGGTTAAAACCACGGGACCTTTTTTTCTCGGTTTGTTGCTTTACGTACTGAATTGCAAAATCAATCAGCCATGCGTATGCATATATCCCTCCCTTTTGGACTTCCTTCTCATTAGGGTCACCACAGTGCATTAAATAGAGTTTCCTGTGTGTTGAGGTCCTTTAATGGACCGGAACCCGGTGGTCCAGAGTCGACGATAAGAAAGTAAAGGAGAGAAAGAGGCTGATATTCCTTGGTTTACACAGAAAGCCAATAAAGCCCCTGTACAGGGCTTGCTCTGTTTACGAAGGCCTCAGGCGCCCTCTCAATGGAGTGAAGGCGCAGGGCACCTTCTCGAGAGGGTCTTAGAAGCCCGGGCAGGAAAATGAACTCATAGAGCCTCTTGCTCCAGGGGATCAGCCTGAAAAACAGGGGGAGAGAGAGAGAGATAAAGACATGGGGACCAGAGCTCTGATGGAGCAAAGGTGTTTTATTCAATATTGTGTAGGTATTTATACTGTCTTACAAGATAGCTATTTTTAGCAGAGATAAAATCAAAACTTACAAGTTATCAAGAAAACATGAGGTCATCCATATGAAAGAGGGAATTGTAAATAACCACTTTTACCATATGATTCATAAAAAGGAAGAGGGTACTTATCACCGTATAGAAAAACTAATGAAGGAAATGCCTGGATTCCTCAGTCCCGGGAGAGGCTTGCCTCTCCTCTTAATTCGGGAATATTCAGGAATTAATAAGGAACAAAGAATTCCTGACAGATCCAAAGGAGTACACAGGAAGCCTCCTGTTAAATGCTTCCTGACACCTGTACTATACAGTATGTCCTCACTGGTTCCCTGTTTTATTCATAGTATCAATAGTGTATATGTGTCAATCCCAATCTCCTAGTTCCCCTCACCTCGCCCCCTTTTCTCTGTCTCTATTTCTGATTTGCAAATAAGATCATCTATACCATTTTTCTAGATTCCACATTCTCTTCTGTTCAGTCCTCAGTTGTGTCCGACTCTTTGCAACCCCATGGACTGCAGCACACCCAGGCTTCCCTGTCCATCACCAACTCCCAGAGCTTACTCAAACTCTTGTCCATTGAGTGGGTGATACAATCCAACCATCTCATCCTCTGTCGTCCCCTTTTCCTCCTGCCTTCAATCTTTCCCAGCATCAGGGTCTTTTCCAATGAGTCAGTTCTTCACATCAGGTGGCCAAAGTATTGGAACTTCAGCTTCAGCATCAGTCCTTCCAATGAATATTCAGGACTGATTTCCTTCAGGATTGACTGATTTGATCTCCTTGCAGTCCAAGAGTCTCTCAAGAGTCTTCTCCCAACACCACAGTTCAGAAGCATCAATTCTTTGGCACTCAGCTTTCTCTATGGTCCAACTGTTACATCCACACAAGACTCCTGGAAAAACCATAGCTTTGGCAAGATGGACCTTTGTTGGCAAAGTAATGTCTCTGCTTTTTAATATGCTATCTAGGTTGGTCATAACTTTTCTTCCAAGGAGCAAGTGTCTTAATTTCATGGCTGCAGTCACCATCAGCAGTGATTTTGGAGCCCAAGAAAATTAAGTCTGTCACTGTCTCCATTGCTTCCCCATCTATTTGCCATGAAGTGGTAGGATTGGATGCCATGATCCTTTTTTTTTTTTTTTAATGTTGAGTTTTAAGCCAGCTTTTTCACTTTCCTCATATATGTGTTACTATACAATCCCTGATGGCTCAGATGGCAAAGCGTCTGCCTACAATGTGAGAGACCTGAGTTCAGTCCCTGGGTTGGAAAGACCCCCTGGGAAAGGAAATGGCAACCCTCTCCAGTACTCTTGCCTGGAAAATCCCGTGGAGGAAGGATCCTGGTAGGCTACAGTCCATGGGGTTGCAGAGTCAGACATGACTGAATGACTTCACTTCCACTTTATACAATGTTTATATTTCTCTTTCACTTACTTCACTCTCTATGGCACTCTCTCTAGAACCCCAGGACTTTGTAGTAGCTTATATGAAGCCACAAGGCTGGCTTCCATTGCCTCTCTAACCCTCACCTCCTCCTGTTCATCTCTTCCAGTCAAGATGGCCTCCTGCTCTCCTTCCAGGAACACTGAACTCTCACCCTTGCCTGGGGGGCCTTGGCTCCAGCTTCTCAGTATTCTGGCACTGCTCTTCTCCCGGGGTCCTGGCTAGCCTCTCAGGACCGTCAACTCTGTTCACATCTCACTTAACATTAAGGCTAACCTTGACCATCTTGCTTACATTGCAGCCTCCTTCCACACTCTCCCCTCCCAGCACCCTCATTCCACTTTACTTTCCTCTGTTCTTCTATAGTTTACTTATGTTCATTGTTTATCTTTCTTCCCTATCCTGCTCTAGAACATTCACTCCATGACACAGAGACCTGTTTTGTTCACATACTTATTTCCAAGCACCTAGAAACTCTGCTAAATATATATTTGTGGAATGAATTTAAAAATGAGAAAGCACTATACCAATTAAGACTAAAATACCTAATAAGACTAAAGTGCTAGTTATTCCAAGTTTCAGAATACCTTGCCACACAATGGGTGCTCAATAAGCATTTGATGAATGAAGGAATTATGTACTGTAGTTTGAAAAGGAATCTCTGCACACATTTCCACAGCATCCATTTTGTGTGTATGAGTTGGAGTGTATCTTGAGTTCTGCCTATTCAGTATCTGAAATTCATCTTGCCATTTTCTACTTCAGGAAAAAGTCCTTTAACATATTCTTCTACTATTCAGTAGAATATTTCTTTTTTAAATTGAAGTACAGTTGATTTACAATGTTGTGTTAGTTTCAGGTGTAAAGTGATTCAGTTATCTATCTATCTATCTATTTCAGATTGTTTTCCCTTACAGGCTATTGCAACATACTGAGTATAATTCCCTGTACTGTACAGTAGTAGGTCCTTGTTGATTATCCATTTTGTACATAGTTAAAGTGTTAGTCTCTCAGTCCTGTCCGACTCTTTGCCACCCCATGGACTATAGCCCACCAGGCTCCTCTGTCCATGGAATTATTCTCCAGGCAAGAATCCTAGAGTGGGTAGCCATTCCCTTCTCCAGGGGATCTTCCCAACCCAGGGATCAAATCCAGGTCTCCTGTATTGCAGGCAGATTCTTTTTTTTTTTTTTTTTGATGTCTGATCTTATTTATTTGTTACTCTTAGAACATCTCATTTTTGACTGGACTCAGACTTAGAAGCTCTCAGAGAGGACAGCCTCCGTCTCTTGGCAATCTGTTCCTGCCATTTTTCTTTGGCCTCCTTCATTCTCTTGGCCAAAAGTTTAGCATATTCTGCAGCCTCTTCTTTATTTTTCTTAGTACGCTGTTTCTTCAGAGCAATACGCCAGTGTTTGTGTTGCAGAACTCGTGGAGTCATGAGACGCTGAATCTTGGGTGCTTTAGTCCTAGGTTTCTTACCGTCTTTGTTTAGGGGCTTTCGCACAACATATTGGCAGACATCATCTTCTTTAGAGAGATTGAAAAGTTTGCAGATTCTGCTAGCTCTTTTGGGACCCAGGCGACGAGGCACTCTAGTATCAGTGAGTCCAGGAATATCCTTCTCCCCTTTTTTCACGATGACCAAATTGAGAACACTCAGATTGGCATCCACAATGCAACCCCATACAGATTTGCACTTTCTCTCTCCAGTCCTCCTTGGGCTGTAACAGGAACGCCCCTTACTCAGAAGCAGGCGAACTTGGCCATGGGTCAGGACACCCTGCTTCATGGGGAAACCCTGCTTATCGTTCCCACCACTGATTCGTACCACATAACCCTTCCATTCTTCACCCAGAGCGTCAGCAGCAACTTCTGTGGCCATACGCTTCTCGTAGAAGGTACGAAGTTTTCGTTCATTGTCCACTTCAATGAGCTTCTGGCAGCCAGTGCCCGGGAAAGAGATGTTCAGCTTCATTCTGAAGCAGCCGACAGGCTCCGAGGCGCCACGAAAAAGAGCTGGCAGGTTCTTTACCATAGTGTGTACGTATTAATCCTAAACTTCAATTTGTCCTTCCTCTCCCTTCCCTTTATGTAACCATAAGTTTGTTTTCTATGTCTGAGTATTTCCATAAATTCTATCACTCAGAGGTGGCTGAGGAATTTAAGAATTAGGATAACATGATGAAAGGGTTGCAGGAAGGGGAACCCCTTCCAGCAGTCTAACACTGAGAAATGAATCATCCAAGGAGACACACGTACTTATTATTGAAAGGTAGGGTCTGGCTGCTCACTGCCCAAAAGTCAATAAACAGGCCTCGTTGATAGGGCGTTGGCTACATACAGAAACAGCATAGTCAGCTCTGACAGTCATCTTCAGATTGGTCATTGGTAGTCTGACTAGCATCATCTTGATTGTTTTAGGTAGTTAATCTTCAGTTCCAGAGTCTGTTTGTTTCCATTTGTTTGAGAACAGTTCTTGGAATTGTGGCAGCTCATGTCCTGGGTACAGTCCAGTCATCATGTAGTTAACTTTTCCACCTGAGATTTCAGTATCTGTAAGAGAGCTCACAGGATATGTCTCAGAATATTATCTGTAATCCTTGAGAAGGAACTAAAGGTCCTTGACTATGCTTAGTGACTACATTATTATTATTTGATCTCCTTTGACTGATTTCTTATGTTTCTGCATTTCTCACTTCTCTGATGAAACGTATTCTTTGCTAAAGTTTTCCACAGACAACAGGCAGGCAGAGGACATGGCTGGGGGGAAGGACCATAGGGTTATGCTCAGTTTCATGCTGACAGAGCAAGAGATTTTACTGAGAAGGGGTGCCTCGGCAGAGAGCAGGAGGGTAAGGGAGCCCGGGAGGTCTGCTCTGACACATGGCTCACAGCCCGAATTTTATAGTAATGGGATTAGTTTTTGACTCAGGGTCTTTCCAGGAGAAGGCAATGGCACCCCACTCCGGTACTCTTGCCTGGAAAATCCCATGGATAGAGGAGCCTGGTGGGCAGCAGTCCATGGGGTCGCTAAGAGTCGGACACGACTAAGCAACTTCACTTTTCACTTTTCACTTTCACGCACTGGAGAAGGAAATGGCAACCCACTCCAGTGTTCTTGCCTGGAGAATCCCAGGGATGAATGGCTGGGGGGAAGGACCATAGGGTTATGCTCAGTTTCATGCTGACAGAGCAAGAGATTTTACTGAGAAGGGGTGCCTCGGCAGAGAGCAGGAGGGTAAGGGAGCCCGGGAGGTCTGCTCTGACACATGGCTCACAGCCCGAATTTTATAGTAATGGGATTAGTTTTTGACTCAGGGTCTTTCCAGGAGAAGGCAATGGCACCCCACTCCGGTACTCTTGCCTGGAAAATCCCATGGATAGAGGAGCCTGGTGGGCAGCAGTCCATGGGGTCGCTAAGAGTCGGACACGACTAAGCAACTTCACTTTTCACTTTTCACTTTCACGCACTGGAGAAGGAAATGGCAACCCACTCCAGTGTTCTTGCCTGGAGAATCCCAGGGATGGGGGAGCCTGGTGGGCTGCCGTCTGTGGCGTCGCATAGAGTCGGACACGACTGAAGTGACTTAGCAGCAGCAGCAGCAGCAGGGTCCTTCCTGGTGGTGCCCACATCACACAGTCAGGATGGATTCCAGCAAGGAGGATCCTGGGAGGTTGGTAGGACAGGAGGCATCTCCTTTTGAACTTTCCTGAATTCCCCCCTTTGCTGGTGGCTTGTAAGTTTCCTGTTCCTTACCAGGATCTCCTGTGGTAAAGTAATTCACAAGAATGGTTACTATGGTTCCTGGCCAGGATGAGCGGTTCCCTTAACACCTCCACACTCAGACATTGCATACTCAAGATACTTCTTGGTAATCAGGACAGAGGTCTCTTTCTTCTGTAATTACTCCCTGCTGAGATTCTGAGCTGGGGCTTTCCAGGTGGCTCAGTTGGTAAAGAATCAGGCTGCAATGTGGGAGACCCAGGTTCTATCTCTGGGTGGGAAAGTCCCCTGGAGAAGTAAATGGCAACCCATTCCAGAAATTTTGCCTGGAAAATCCCATGGATGAAGGAGCCTAGGGGCTACAGTCCATTGGGTCGCAAATGGACTTTATTTCTACTTTATTTGTAGAAAACAGAAAAAAGTCTCCCAGGCCTTCCTTGAGTGCCAAAGAGCAAGTCCAAGCAGTTACTGATTAGGACAACAGAGTCACGGAGTCTGTTGCCAAGGATTCCTAGTTCTTCCTGAAGCCAAAAAGATAACAACCTGATGCATTATCTCTGAGTGGTTCTACAAAAACTAAGACACCCCCACCCAGGAGGATGTAACTACAAGTCCACCGAAAGCCTACAGACTCCAGACTGGTTGGAACCAGAAGGTTAAGATTCTGGAAACACCACCTTGTTACCTCAGCACCAACCCATGAGAAGGTCCGGGAGCTGGTCAAGCAATCTATGATCCGTTTGGAAAACAGTCTTGCCTGAAAGTGATTGGAGGGTTCAGGTCATTTGTACACCCAACATCTATTCTTGCTTTTAGCCTTTGCAATAAATCTTTCTCTGCTCCAAACCTCCAAGTTCTGGATTATTTGGTTTCAGTGTGCCAGGGACACAGGAATTTGGGTTCCATAACAAAGAGTGGTATATTTAGGGTGAGGCAATGCAAGGCACTGAGGGCCTAACTCGCTCCAGCTGTGTGACCTGCAACTAGTTGAATTACTCTAAACCTGTTTCTTTATCTGTAAAAATGGGGGTAAGGCACAGCATTTATCTAATGAATGACATGTGATTAACATTGTTAAAACAAACAACTCTGCAAAGTAAGCAACTGAAAAATGAAAGCTATTATATGCACTTGTCAGACTCTTTGAAACCCCAAGGACTGAAGACCACCAGACTCCTCTGTCCATAGGCTTCTCCAGGCAAGAATACTGGAGTGGGTTGCCATTTCCTACTCCAGCGGATCATCCCCACCCAGGGATCAAACTTGCTTAACTTGCCTCTCCTGCATTAGCAGGCAGATTCTTTACCACTAGCAACACCTGGGAAGCTGGGGTTAGTATAATTAATCCCGGGCAGGGGAAAAACTGCTTTTGCACCAGATGGAAGGAGTTTGCTGTTAGGAACCGAAAGGTTCGTTTAAAAGGAGGTGGGAAAACAACGAAAGAAAAGCAATAAAAAAGGTGAGATTCAGGATTCCAAGTTGGTTTGTGGTGATTAGGGCCTGGAATGGGAAACCTTAGGGCTTCCTTCTTGGAAGTCCCTCAACTGCAAGAGCTACGGGCGCCGGGGTTACCCGCGGTGGAAGCGGCCGGATCGTGTGGGAGGTCCTGATTGGGGGCTGTGCGGCTGGCCCCTGGGCAAGGCCACCTAGGCCGCCCTCGAGTCCAGGGTCGAGGGTCTGGAGCCCGGGGACCGGGCGGGCAGCGAGAGGAGCCGCGCCCGCAGGGCTCTGCGGCCGCGCCTCCCTTTACCTGGCGCCTCTCCTCGCTTAGCCCAGTGCGTCCCCACCCTTCGCCTCGCTTCTCTTTCCAGTCGCCGAGTGCATCCTCTTCCTCACCCCACCGGCCCATTCTTTGGCCCCTGGATGCCTCCCCGCTTTCCTGGTTCTTCTGGCTGGGTCCGTAGAGTTTGGTTTGAACTTTTGAACCCACCAATGAGGCCGTGCGCCCCTCCTCTCTCCGCCCGGAGGGTAAAACCCGGAGTAGGGCTGGGAGGCGGGGCCGCGGAGGCCGGGGCGGGGCCGGGTGCCCGCCCTCCTGACACGTGGCCCGGGTAGGGGTTTATAGGATCCCTCGCGGGCCCGGGCCTCTCACTACTTCTCCCCCGGACTCCTTAGTAGTCTGTCAGTGGGAGATCTTCGCGGCCGTCCCCGCCCCTGTTCCAGTCCGCAAAGCCGTACAAGTCTCCGTCATGGTGAGTGGGGGTCCCTGGGCGGTGGTGTGGGGTCAGAGTGCGGAGTCCGAAGGGGCTTTGGGACCCCAGTGCGAGTGCAGCCACGTCCACGCCTCCGGGCAAACTGGCTTCTCGTGGCCAGGTTGGGAGAGTCGAGTTCAGCTGGCTGACTCCTCGTCGGGCTCGAAGACGCGGCCTGGGTACGCTTTGAGTGGAAGTGGAAAAGCCACCTGATCCTAGAGAGGGGCCACTCATTGATTCCTTCGGGGGCGCTACTGCCCCAGGAAGGTGGGAGAACCTTCGTACTGGCTCCCAAGGACTTGTGAAAGTTACAAATCCCTCCCATTTCCTGAAGTGATCTCACCTTCCCACAGCCTTCAGCAAAGGACCCCTGGAGCTTCTCGTGTGCTCCAGCATAGTAGGTGCAGACGTTTCCTGGCGACCCCTCTCCTGTGCCCTGGGATTTGGTGCTGAGTCCACCTGTGGCCAGACTCTGGGAAGAGCTGCCAATCGCCCCATCGTCCCCTGTGGCCGGGATGGCTGGGAGTGGGTGGGCGGGGGGAGCTCTTGCATTTGCGCCAATCCGCTTGAAGGACGAAGGCAGGCTCCTCCTTGAAGGAAATTACTGTCCCTTGTGTAACCCTTCATTTCTAGTGTTTCTAGTGTTAATTTAGCGGGATGTTTAATAGCTGAAACTTTCTTCTTAGAAATGTTAAAAAGTCCACAAAAGAGATATTTACTTATAAAGTCACAGAGTAATATAGTAATGACATAGTATTCTTGCTTTTAAAGAAACATGAAATTTCACACAACTTGAGTATTTTCTATTTAGTTGCCACAGGTTTTGGAAACAAGTATTTTAGGAAACATCCGTTGGAGGTCTACCTAAAGCAGGCCATGAGTATCAAATGTTTCAAAATATCTTTTTTTAAAAAAGGAATATAGTGAATAAATAGTTAGCCCTTTTAGGGACTACCACAGTTATCAAAGGATGTCTGACTGTAACACTTGCTTGAGTGCTTTTTACTAAGCCAGACCAAAGGACACTGGTAAATGTGTTATTGAGAAAAGAGTGGGAGTGTTTAAAGGGCAGGAAATCAGCAGCAGCAGCAAACCTATTGAGACATACACTGGTTAGACTCGTATTTCACAAGGGACAGGTGCTGATTCTCCCGTTAAGGCTAGACTAAGTGATGCCATCACCAGTATCTCACTTCATCCCCCAAGTGGCCAGGGGAGAGTGGAGGGCAAGCAATGGCCACAGCCTGAGCCATACTGTTGCACAATATGAAAAGTTTTTTAATTCAAAAACTTCATTAGAAATGCTTCATTAGGATGGCAGGGTCTTCTCAGATACTTTTATCTCTTTGGACCTGGGACTGTCATGGGCAAATATCTGGTTCTTTCCTGGTTTCTAGGGCTGTGAAGTGTCCAGAGTCCAGTTAAAGGTAAACACGATGCAATGGTTAAAAGTCACGGGTCCGTCAGAACACACTCCCCTTTCTCCCACAGCCTCAGAGCTGGGCAAGTAGATGCAGGTAAGAGTGAGCTTGCTGATGAGGTCAGCAGAGCATAATTGCTTTATGGGGAGTATGATGAGGAGGGAACCATAAGTCAAAGGTTATGAGTTACTGGAGGTTTTGTCTTGGGGTTATGAGACTAGGCCCTTTGACATCTTAGGTGATGTTGAATTTTCTTTAGATTCCGATTGTTCAGTTGCTAAGTCACGTCTGACTCTTTGCGACCCTACAGACTGCAGAATGCCAGGCTTTCTGGTCCTTTACTGTCTCCTGGGGTTTGTTCAAACTCATGTCCGTTGAGTCGGTGATGCTATCTGAACATCTCACCCTCTGCCACCCCCTTCTCCTTTTGCCTTCAATCCTTCCCAGCATCAGGGTCTTTTCAAATGAGACAGCTCTTTGCCTGAAGTGGCCAAAGTATTGGAGCTTCAGCAGCAGTTCTTCCAATGAATAGGGTTAATTTCCTTTAGGATTGACTGGTTTGATCTCCTTGCAGTCCAAGGGACTCTCAAGAGTCTTCTCCAGCACCACAATTCAGAAGCATCGATTCTTCGATGTTCAGCCTTCTTTACACTCCAACTCTCACATCCATACATGAATGTTGGAAAAATACAACTTTGACGATATGGACCTTTATTGGCAAAATGATGTCTGGTTTTGAATATGCTGTCTAGGTTTGTCATAGCTTTCCTTGTAACAAGCAAGTGTCTTTTATTTCATTGCAGTCACCCGTCTGCAGTGATTTTGGAACCCAAGAAAATAAAATCAGTCACTGTTTCCACATTTTCCCATCTATTTGCCATGAGGTGATGGGACCAGATGCCATAATTATAGTTTTTCTGAATGTTCAGTTTTAACATTTACCGCATCTGTTTGCCATGAGGTGATGGGACCAGATGCCATAATTATAGTTTTTCTGAGTGTTCAATTTTAACATTTACCGCATCTATTTGCCATGAACTGATGGGACCACATGCCAGCTTTTTCACTCCTTTTTCACCCTCATCAAGAGGTTCTTTTCTTTAGTTCCCATTCACTTTCTGCCTTAGAGTGGTATCAACTGAAGTTATTGATAGTTCTCCTGGAAGGCTATTTGTCACAGCTTTCCTTCTAAGAAGCAAGCATCTTTTCATTTCATGGCTGCAGTCACCGTCTGCAGTGATTTTGGAACCCAAGAAAATAAAATATGTCACTGTTTCCACATTTTCCCCATCTATTTGCCATGAACTGATGGGACCACATGCCAGCTTTTTCACTCCTTTTTCACCCTCATCAAGAGGTTCTTTTCTTCAGTTCCCATTCACTTTCTGCCTTTAGAGTGGTATCGTCTGAGGTTACTGATAGTTCTCCTGGGAGGCTTGATTCCAGCTTGTGATTCATCCAGCCTAGCATTTCACATGATGTACTCTGCATAGAAGTTAAATAAGCAGGGAGATAATGTACAGCCTTGACATACTCCTCTCCCAGCTTTGAACCAAGCCATTGTTTCATGTCTGTTTCTAACTGTTGCTTCTTGACCTGCATACAGGTTTCTCAAGAGACAGGTAAGGTGATCTGGTATTCCAGTCTCCTCAAGAATTTCACATAGTTTGTTGTGATCCACAGTCAAAGGCTTTAAATTCCTATTAGCAGCTTTCAGAACCCTGAAACTCTTATTTGGAGAACATGTAATAGGAGATATTTGATGTGGATACTTGAAAGACTCTGTCTCAAGCAGCTAATTTGATTTATGATGGAAACACAATACAAATCCTCTTTGTTTTCCTCTTAAGTCTGTGGGTTTTGATTCTGTGTTCACTGCCTTATTTTACCAACCAGGAATGAGTTTGGTAAATGACCTTGTTCAGCAAGTAAAGGAAAACAAACGCTTGCCTAACATCATTAAATTTATGAAATTATAGACTCTTCTTCCACAATGCACGAGCGAGATGTACATTTTACTAGAAAACAGCTGATTCCTTAAACTATTAGTGAAGTCTTGGTGAGACTTCTCGCTTTTGTTACCCTGTCTCCATCTGCCGACCCTCCTCCACTCTCCCCTCAAGGTGTGTGGACAGTGAAGGAAAATGACACTGCCTTATTTTACCAACCAGGAATGAGTTTGGTAAATGACCTTGTTCAGCAAGTAAAGGAAAACAAACGCTTGCCTAACATCATTAAATTTATGAAATTATAGACTCTTCTTCCACAATGCACGAGCGAGATGTACATTTTACTAGAAAACAGCTGATTCCTTAAACTATTAGTGAAGTCTTGGTGAGACTTCTCGCTTTTGTTACCCTGTCTCCATCTGCCGACCCTCCTCCACTCTCCCCTCAAGGTGTGTGGACAGTGAAGGAAAATGT
The DNA here is from genome assembly GCA_006408695.1 of Aepyceros melampus. NCBI lineage: Eukaryota > Metazoa > Chordata > Mammalia > Artiodactyla > Bovidae > Aepyceros > Aepyceros melampus. Next base: position 240,192 of record SJXQ01012964.1, on the reverse strand, counting down.
TTTTCCTTAAGACTAAATACTTCCACAGAGATAAAAGGATGCCTGTGACCAGTTTTTAAAGTCCAGGTAACTGCTGCTTATCTGCTGTTTTCTCCATGAGTCATACAGCTGTAGTTTGCTGGTTTAAGCTGGTTTCAAAGGGAGAGGCAGAAGCTGTTTAAAGAATAGAATTAAAGAGGGATGGGAATGAGCTGTAGTTACACAGTCACACAGGGAATGAATCAGAGCTGAAAGGAGGAATTTTGCATGCCTCTAAGGAGTCAGCAGGCATATTTCCCAGGAGTTGGGGAAAATCTATTGCTAGAGTAGCCTGTGTCAGACCAGTTTTTAAAGTCCAGGTAACTGCTGCTTATCTGCTGTTTTCTCCATGAGTCATACAGCTGTAGTTTGCTGGTTTAAGCTGGTTTCAAAGGGAGAGGCAGAAGCTGTTTAAAGAATAGAATTAAAGAGGGATGGGAATGAGCTGTAGTTACACAGTCACACAGGGAATGAATCAGAGCTGAAAGGAGGAATTTTGCATGCCTCTAAGGAGTCAGCAGGCATATTTCCCAGGAGTTGGGGAAAATCTATTGCTAGAGTAGCCTGTGTCATTCTGAAGGTAGAAACCTGACCATGAATATCTAATGTGGCTGTAAAGCGAAAGTCTGCTCTCTGGCCTTGTCTAGTAGTTCATTAACATACCTGTGGTTTTCCAAAGCCTTTTCTCTGAATTGGCCTGTTGTTTGTGAAATAGTGCCTGGGCAGGCATGGCCTCCAGAAAGGTGCTGATTTGTCTTGAAGGTTAATAGTCATTTCCGTGTGAATCATTCCTGAATGTCCCATCCTATGTGTCACATTCTGACACTTTCTTTCTTCCTTCCCACAGCGTGAGTGCATCTCCATCCACGTTGGCCAGGCTGGTGTCCAGATCGGCAATGCCTGCTGGGAGCTCTACTGCCTGGAACATGGCATCCAGCCCGATGGCCAGATGCCAAGTGATAAGACGATTGGGGGAGGAGACGACTCCTTCAACACCTTCTTCAGTGAGACAGGTGCTGGCAAGCATGTGCCCAGGGCCGTGTTTGTAGACCTGGAGCCCACAGTCATTGGTGAGTTGACCTCAGTCACTTCAATGAGAATCCTGGGGGTCTGGGACAAGAGGTGTGTCCTGGGAATTCCACTGATGCCCTGGGGTGGAGCAGACTTGTGTGGGTTGTTAATGATGGGTGGCTGCTTCATTTTCCTTTTCCAGATGAGGTTCGCACTGGCACCTACCGCCAGCTCTTCCACCCTGAGCAACTTATCTCAGGCAAAGAAGATGCTGCCAATAACTATGCCCGAGGTCACTACACCATTGGCAAGGAGATCATTGACCTCGTCTTGGACCGAGTTCGGAAACTGGTATACAAAGAACTTTTTTTAAAATAGGATGAGCGTTTTCTCTTAGAGTTTTGAGAGACCAGACTATGAGAATCATTCTTTGCAGACTAGAGTGAGCTTTATACTGCCCACTATAACTTGACTTCTAAACCAAATGGTCCTGTGCTATGGGACAACTTTTTGAGGCTGAAGTAGGTGCTGCTTGGCCTCCTCCTATGTCTTCTAAGGCAGATTTGGGCAATTGCTCACTTAGGGAGGGCAGTTTACCTGAAGTCAAGTGAGTACCAGGAAGCCTTAACAGTTTTACTGATACTTAAGCTCGTTAAACACCCTTGTTCATTTTAATCAGGCAGCTTCCTGCCTCCAAGCTGAGGCATCCCTTTTTAGGTCATCGTAGTCTGAGTGGTAGGTGGCTGGCTCTGAATGTAACTAATTGATCAAACTCATAAAAATCGGACAGCTGCCCTGTGTTGCTACAGAAAGTTACAGCAAAAGAAGCCGATGGAATACCGACTAGAACTAGCTGCCATTGGGAACTTCCAGCAACACTGAAAGTGGAGTCAAGGGAGCTCCCTTGTTACAGAAGCAAGTATAAGTCACTGGAACTTTGAAAGTGTTAAGATATAACCCCCCAAAGCGGTACCCTTGTTTTTCTACTCGAGCTCAGGGCAGTGTAGACTAACCTTGAGGCAGAAAAATCGAAGGTAACTATATTCACATCAGTAAGGCTGACAAGGGTTCTGTTCAGATCATTTTAATTAGGAGTCTGGCAATCAGATGAGTCTGTTCCTTAGGCATCCGGGCAACTAGTAAGTAATTAACTAAAATCAAGAATGAAGGTCTGGGTGCAAAGCTTGTCAGGAAAATCATATAACACTAAGGTCAGCAACAACAGGTCTATTTTCAAAAGAATGGCCTTTCATCGTTCTTGGCTTCAAACTGTTTCAGATATTCATCATAGCCTTCACAGCAAAATTGGGCTAATGGTTCCTCTGTTTGCAAGTGAAGCTTCAGCTACAAGCACTGAGTTGGAAATCGGGACCTGCCTTAGGGACAAATGAACTAGTGAAAGTCATTGAGGGTTCTGGAGTAAAGCTCATTAACCACCAGAACAATTGCACTGGTCCCTGGTGTGTATTACTGTGTCCACAAGCGCCTGAATGGGTGGAATCTGGTAAACTAGAGTCTGCCCCTTGCTTTGATCTCTTTCAGAGGGTGGACCCAGAGAAGTGACTAAGGGCTCAGTAGAGAATGTCCACAATCTTGGAGCACCTTAAAGTGAAGATTGTCCTGAGAGTACTCTGTCAGGTTAAGATCATCCTCTCACAGAACAGCAGTGTGTTAGCCAGAAGAGCTCAGTGAAGTGGTGGAAAGCCCCTGTGACACAAGGACATGGCTTGGTGACAGCAAATCACCTTTCCTGGAATGAATAGACTTGCTGCTAACCTGTGCTGACTGTGCCAGGCACTATTCCAGTACTCATTTAATTCCCAGCAACCTGAAGCAGATTACTGTTCTCCTCATTTAACAAATGAGAACACGGAGACTGAGAAAGGAATTTGGTCAAAGGCACGTGGCAAGGAACTGGCAGAGCCAGAGCCAGCCTTATTCTAGCACCAGGGCACTAGCTCTTCACTCTGATGCTGATTCCAGCTCAGAAGGCAGCTGCCAGCATTTCTCTAAACATCCATTGTAAGGGGCCAATGTGGTCTCAGGCCTGCTGTTGGGAGATCTCCAGCTGATGAGAGGTTGCCTTTGGTCTGTGGTCATGGCACGGGCAGCAGAGGTGAGCCTCCCGGTCACCAAAACTTGGGCCCTGCATCCATTCCAGACTTGGTGATTCCTCTGCCTGCAGAAATGAAAATAATTCATTTTAAATCGCCTTTTCACAGATCCCCTCCATCCAGGCCCCAAGAGTTGACTGAAAAGTTTCTCTGAATCACTTAGCACTTAAACGCTCTTTAAGTGTCTGCTTTCTTAGCAAGTATTGTTCAGAAGTTTTCTGTTTGTTTTTAAGATCTTGATCAGTGTGATTATGGATTCAAAGACATCACTGCAGCTGTCACCAAGGCTAAAATTAAAACTTTTTCTTTTTTCAGGCTGACCAGTGCACGGGTCTTCAGGGTTTCTTGGTTTTCCACAGCTTTGGTGGGGGAACTGGTTCTGGGTTCACCTCCTTGCTGATGGAACGCCTCTCTGTCGACTATGGCAAGAAGTCCAAGCTGGAGTTCTCCATTTACCCAGCCCCCCAGGTTTCCACAGCTGTCGTTGAGCCCTACAACTCCATCCTCACCACCCACACCACCCTGGAGCACTCTGATTGTGCCTTCATGGTAGACAATGAGGCCATCTATGACATCTGCCGTAGAAACCTCGACATTGAGCGGCCAACCTACATGAATCTTAACCGCCTCATGAGTCAGATTGTGTCCTCCATCACTGCTTCCCTGAGGTTTGATGGGGCCCTGAATGTGGATCTGACAGAGTTCCAGACCAACCTGGTGCCCTATCCCCGCATCCACTTCCCTCTGGCCACATACGCCCCTGTCATCTCTGCTGAGAAAGCCTACCATGAACAGCTTTCTGTAGCAGAGATCACCAATGCTTGCTTTGAGCCAGCCAACCAGATGGTGAAATGTGACCCTCGCCATGGTAAATACATGGCCTGCTGCCTGTTGTACCGTGGCGACGTGGTTCCCAAAGATGTCAATGCTGCCATTGCCACCATCAAGACCAAGCGCAGCATCCAGTTTGTAGACTGGTGCCCCACTGGCTTCAAGGTTGGCATTAATTACCAGCCTCCCACTGTGGTACCTGGTGGAGACCTGGCCAAAGTACAGCGAGCTGTGTGCATGCTGAGCAATACCACAGCCGTCGCTGAGGCCTGGGCTCGCCTGGACCACAAGTTTGACCTGATGTATGCCAAGCGTGCCTTTGTTCACTGGTATGTGGGTGAGGGCATGGAGGAAGGAGAGTTTTCTGAGGCCCGCGAGGACATGGCTGCCCTTGAGAAGGATTATGAGGAGGTTGGAGCTGACAGTGCAGAGGGAGATGATGAGGGTGATGAGTATTAGCTTGTCTGCTGCAGTTTCATCTTGGGACTGTATTACTTGTGTTCAGTGGAGTTGCCCACTGTCGCCCTATCTTGACAATAAAGGTGATATTTCCACTTCCAAAGTCACGCTGTATCATAGTAAATATTTACTTATTGAAGGCCAGTTTGGGATGGAGGCGGCTAGCAATTTTGATCTGATCATTTACTCAACATTTTAAGTGGTTTCTGTGTACTGTGCTAAGGGGTTTGTCTATTTCACTAAGACCTGCAACGATGACTGGTGATAAAATCATAAGTGAGGCAATAGGCTCATTGGGCCAGTGCTTTTCATTCTTTAAAATGGATGTGAATCTCCTCTAGATTTTAAAAAGGAGAAGTGAATATGTAGGTCTGAAGTGGAGTTTTAACAAATATAATACTGAATTATTTTTTTTCTTTGTTTTTTGCCTTTTTTTTTTTAAAGCTCTCAGGTTTGCTATTGTTTTTCTTTTCAATTGGAGGATAATTGCTTTACAATATTGTGTTGTTTTCTGCCATACATCACCATGAGTCAGCTGTAGGTAGACATATGTCCCCTCCCTCTTGAACCTCCCTCCCGCCCCCCACCATGTGCTACCCCTCTAGGTTGTCACAGAGCACTGGGTTTGAGCTGCCTGCACCAGACAGCAAATTCCCACTGGCTGTTTTACATATGGTAATGTATGTTTCAATGCTGCTCTCAACTCATCCTCCCAAAGCTCCCGGGTATTCTTGGTCTGCTGTGACAACATATGGAGTAGCGAGGGGTTAGGTAACATAGCTAATAAATGGTGTATCCATAAGTCAAGTCGCCAGGCTGACTGCCAGAACTAGTGCAGTCTTTATTTCATGAAGTGTTGGAATCACATGGGGAGGGCTTGGCATTGGACTGATTCTTTGTCCTGGCCAAAATCTACAATGGCAAACTAGGACTGTGCTTTAAGAAGTCACTGTTTGGAGAAAGTAGAGCAGGCTGAGACACACAGTACAGTAGTCTCAGGTTGTTATGGTATTGGTCCTTGACCCAGTGTATGTCACAGGGAATATTTGAAGTAGGGGAATAATAAGGATAATTGAAGGAGTATGTATGTAAGAAAGGTTGAAGACCAGGGCTCCCTAATTTGGATGCTTTTCTGAGCACCTGCTGGAAGCTGTGTGGTTCTTGAGCGGGGCAGGAGGCAACTGTGAGAAGCTGAGGGTGGGGAAGAATGCACGGGTGGCTGGAGAGCTTGGTGCTCAGGGACCAGTGGTGTGGCCTCTGAGGATGAACTGAGCAGTGAAAGGACAGCGATCATGAGGGCCAGGGCATGCGGAAGGGAGGAGCCAGTTTTGATGCTTAGGTCCTGGCCTGAGTGGGAAGGCCAAGCAAGTGGCAAGAGGTGAGGGTGAGTGCAGGTCTGTTCACCTTTGCTCCAGGACTGAGCTTGTTCAATGGCGCTCAGCTACCATCTTTCTTTTCCCACTGGTGTTTTCACCTCTTATTGCTAACCTCTGCCCCCTTGCTCTTTAAGGAGAGCATTTTAAGCATGCACATTCTGGGAATTCCCTGGTGGCCCAGTGGAATTGGCGTTTTCAGTGCTGAGGGCCCGGGTCCGATCCCTGATTGGGGAGCTAAGATTCCACAAAGCACATGGCACAGCAACCCCTCCCTCAAATGCACATTCTGTCTTGGGGCACAGCTTCCAGCCTGAGCTGTCTCAGCTTTGTGCTCGGAAGGGTTGTCATGAGAGCAACTGTTGTCTCATGCTTTAAGGGTGATGCCCAACCCGCCCCATCCTTGAGTTCAGCCAGCCACTGCTACTCAAAGTGATGGGCTAGATGGCTTCTGCAGCCTGAGCATGGGCTCCTGGGCTGAAACAGTGAACCTGGGAGAAGCTGGCCACTCCAGCTGCACTCAGACCTTCCCAACGTGGGCTATCCGCCGATGCTACAGTGGGAGCTCTGGAGGGAACAGGACATCCAGGTGAGAGAAGGAAGAGACAGATCAGCTTCAGCTGAGCACAGCACCCACGACACCTGAAAGAAAGGTCCATTCTCGGAGCCTGCATGTCCCAAGCTGGAGACCCTGAGAATGGGGTTCAAGGCTTGCCTTTTATCCTCCTCCTCCCTCAGCCTTCAGGAGAGCCTGCAGAGCCTGAAGCCCCGGGGCCAGTGCACACCCCCACCCCCGCAGCCCTCTGGCCAGGAGCGAGCCCCTCCAATTACCTCCATAAGCCTTACAGGTGAATAATCTGCCAAGATGTGGAATGGGCTGGAAACCTTTAAGCAGCTGCAGTGGAGTGGGGGTGAAAGGTGAAAGAGTTTAGCTGAGAAAAATGATTCCGATTTAGAACAGAGCCTGGGGAATTGGAAAGGGCAAAGTGCCGGAGCTTGGAGAGGGATCTGTCCTTGCAGTGATGATCCCCCCACCCTTCCCCGTCCTGGAGAGAGTGAATAGAAGTGAGCCTGCAGCAAGAACAAATAGACCTCAAGGTCTGTCACTGCTTTGTGGCTGACAATCATTCCATCTGCCCTTGAGCACAGATGGAAAGTCTGCACTCAGAACTGCCGCCAAGGCTGAGGCCACGGGGCTTAATGGGGATAAATGGAGAAAGCCTAAGAGGGTGCAGCCCCCAAAACTGGCTGGCACCCCAGACTCTGGGCGTCCCTGATAGCTCAATCGGTACAGAATCTGCCTGCAATCCAGGAGACGAGTTTATCCCTGGGTCGGGAAGATCCCCTGGAGAAGGAAATGGCAACCTACTTCAGTATTTTTGCCTGGAAAATCCCATGGACGAAGGAGCCTATTGGGCTACAGTCCATTGAGTCACAGACCGTTGGACACAAGGAAGCAAGTTAGCACGAGTGGGCGTAGGCATGGACCTGAGGCCTAACAAGGCCCAAAAAAGGCAAGCAAAATTTGGGGTGAATTTTGAATGTGGTGGATGCACAATGTGTCACTTTCTTCTATTGGTTGGTGGTGAGGTAATAGGGCAGTGCTTCAGGAATCTTGTGCTCAACCTGAAGTTACCATCCTCCACCTGGGTAGGGGCCCTGGTTCTACAGAACTCAGAGACACTGTTACCCATATTCCTTGAGTAGGAACCAGGCTCCAAGGCTGTACAACCACTTGACTTCTCCTATTTCTGCATCCCCTCCCTTCCCTGATAAGCAACTGTTTGAATCCACCCTTTGGATTTCAGGGAAGGTCAAGGAGGCTGAATGAAGCCTATATCCTATGAACAAGAAAAGCAAATGAAATAAAGCATGCTTCTGTGGAATAAATCCTTGCATGGAAGTCAGAGTGAAACTGAGCCAGGCTTTGCAGGTCCTGCCCAATTTGAAAAGGCCCTCTGTGTACCCTGTATCTTATTTGTAGAAAACAGAAAAAAGTCTCCCAGGCCTTCCTTGAGTGCCAAAGAGCAAGCTCAAGCACTTACTGATTAGGACAGTAGAGTCACGGGACACCTAATTCTTCTGAAGCCATAAAGATAACATTTGATGCATTATCTTTGAGTGGGTCTACAAAAAACTAAGACCCCACCACCCAGGAGGATGAAACTACAAGTCTACCACAAGCATACAGACTCCAGACCGGTTGGAACCAGAAGGTTGAGATTCTCGAAACACCACTCTATTACCTCACCACCAACCAATGAGAAGGTCCAGGAGCTGGTCAAGCAATCTATGACCCTTCTCCATAACAGTCTTGCCTGAAAGTGATTGAAGGGTTAGGTCTTTTGGGCACCCAACATCTATTCTTGCTTTTCAGTACAGTTCAGTCGCTCAGTCGTACCCAACTCTTTGCAACCACATGAATCGCAGCATGCCAGGCCTCTCTGTCCATCACNCAAGAGGTGAGGGTGAGTGCAGGTCTGTTCACCTTTGCTCCAGGACTGAGCTTGTTCAATGGCGCTCAGCTACCATCTTTCTTTTCCCACTGGTGTTTTCACCTCTTATTGCTAACCTCTGCCCCCTTGCTCTTTAAGGAGAGCATTTTAAGCATGCACATTCTGGGAATTCCCTGGTGGCCCAGTGGAATTGGCGTTTTCAGTGCTGAGGGCCCGGGTCCGATCCCTGATTGGGGAGCTAAGATTCCACAAAGCACATGGCACAGCAACCCCTCCCTCAAATGCACATTCTGTCTTGGGGCACAGCTTCCAGCCTGAGCTGTCTCAGCTTTGTGCTCGGAAGGGTTGTCATGAGAGCAACTGTTGTCTCATGCTTTAAGGGTGATGCCCAACCCGCCCCATCCTTGAGTTCAGCCAGCCACTGCTACTCAAAGTGATGGGCTAGATGGCTTCTGCAGCCTGAGCATGGGCTCCTGGGCTGAAACAGTGAACCTGGGAGAAGCTGGCCACTCCAGCTGCACTCAGACCTTCCCAACGTGGGCTATCCGCCGATTGCTACAGTGGGAGCTCTGGAGGGAACAGGACATCCAGGTGAGAGAAGGAAGAGACAGATCAGCTTCAGCTGAGCACAGCACCCACGACACCTGAAAGAAAGGTCCATTCTCGGAGCCTGCATGTCCCAAGCTGGAGACCCTGAGAATGGGGTTCAAGGCATAAGGAGAGCATTTTAAGCATGCACATTCTGGGAATTCCCTGGTGGCCCAGTGGAATTGGCGTTTTCAGTGCTGAGGGCCCGGGTCCGATCCCTGATTGGGGAGCTAAGATTCCACAAAGCACATGGCACAGCAACCCCTCCCTCAAATGCACATTCTGTCTTGGGGCACAGCTTCCAGCCTGAGCTGTCTCAGCTTTGTGCTCGGAAGGGTTGTCATGAGAGCAACTGTTGTCTCATGCTTTAAGGGTGATGCCCAACCCGCCCCATCCTTGAGTTCAGCCAGCCACTGCTACTCAAAGTGATGGGCTAGATGGCTTCTGCAGCCTGAGCATGGGCTCCTGGGCTGAAACAGTGAACCTGGGAGAAGCTGGCCACTCCAGCTGCACTCAGACCTTCCCAACGTGGGCTATCCGCCGATTGCTACAGTGGGAGCTCTGGAGGGAACAGGACATCCAGGTGAGAGAAGGAAGAGACAGATCAGCTTCAGCTGAGCACAGCACCCACGACACCTGAAAGAAAGGTCCATTCTCGGAGCCTGCATGTCCCAAGCTGGAGACCCTGAGAATGGGGTTCAAGGCTTGCCTTTTATCCTCCTCCTCCCTCAGCCTTCAGGAGAGCCTGCAGAGCCTGAAGCCCCGGGGCCAGTGCACACCCCCAACCCCTCAGTCCCCTGGCCAGGAGCGAGCCCCTTCAATTACCTCCATAAGCCTTACAGGTGAATAATCTGCCAAGATGTGGAATGGGCTGGAAACCTTTAAGCAGCTGCAATGGTGTGTGGGTGAAAGAAGGTGAAAGAAGAGTTTAGCTGAGAAAAACGATTCCAGTAGAACAGAGCCTGGGGAATTGGAAAGGGCAAAGTGCCGGAGCTTGGAGAGGGATCTGTCCTTGCAGTGATGATCCCCCACCCCTGTGCTGGGAGAGAGTGAACAGAAGTTAGCCTGCAGCAAGAACAAATAGACCCCAAGGTCTGTCACTGCTTTGTGGCTGACAATCATCCCATCTGCCCTTGAGCACAGATGGAAAGTCTGCACTCAGAACTGCCACCAGAGCTGAGGCCATGGGGCTTAATGGGGATAAATGGAGAAAGCCTAAGAGGGTGCAGCCCCCAAAACTGGCTGGCACCCCAGACTCTGGGCGTCCCTGATAGCTCAGTCGGTATAGAGTCTGCCTGCAATCCAGGAGGCTGGAGTTTATCCCTGGGTCGGGAATATCCCCTGGAGAACCAAATGGCGACCCTTCTAGTATGCTTGTGTCAACTACAGATTGGCACAAGAATAATGCCAACAACTAAACAACAAAGGCACGTGCCTCTACAGAGATTGGGATCTTCCCTGGTGGCTCAGAGGGTAAATCGTCTGCCTACAATGCCTACCATGTGGGAGACCCGGGTTCAATCCCTGGGTCGGGAAGATCTCCTGGAGAAGGAAATGGCAACTCACTCCAGTATTCTTGCCTGGAAAATCCCATGGATGTTGGAACCTGGTAGGCTACAGTCCATGGGGTCACAAAGAGTCGGACATGACTGAGCGACTTCACTTCTAGAGATTGAACCCTATGCTGCGTCCTTCAACAACCCCTGAAGGAGTTCAGGGTGGAGGGAGGCACTCTGTGCTCCAGGAAATCAGGTGGGACAGGTCTTTAGACAGTTCAGTGTTTTTAGGAACAGATTTTATGATCTCAGTCCTTGTATCTCCTCATATTAGAGAAGCGTTAATCCCTTCATGGTGACATCAGATCCTCATAACTAACAAAAAGCCTTTTGTCAAAGGAGTGCTTCATGTTATTGAACTCCCCCTTCACCGAAACCTCATATATTGTCTTTCTCCCACTGCTAGCTTGGAGCAGGCTCTCCGAGTTTTCTGAGATGCTGCCTCCCGAGCTGCAGTCCTCATTTTGCCCCAAACAAAACTTTAGTCACAACTCTCAAGTTGTACATGTTTTTTTAGTCAACACTTGCCTGGAACATCCCATGGATAGAAGAGCCTGGCAGGCTACAGTCCATGGTGTCACAAGAGCCGGGCTTAGTGACTAAACCACCGCCAGACCCTGCGTGTGCGCTCAGTTGCTTCAGGTCCAACTCTCTGCGACCCCATGGACTGCAGCCTGTGAGGCTCCTCTGTCCATGGAACTTTCCAGGCAAGAATACTAGAATGGGTTGCCATGCCCTCCTCCAGGGCATCTTCCCAACCCAGGGATCAAACCCACTGCGCAGCTAATATGCTGCTCTCACCTGACCTGGCTGAGGAGCAGTCTGCTTCCACCCCATGGAGGCTGCCCACCCTGGGGATCGTCCCGTGGACACCCCGGCAAGAGCTGCGATTCAAGTTCGGGTGAGGAGGAGAGAGTAACTGGGAGGACCAGCGATGCTGGCCGGCGTGCCGGTTGTCCTGTTTGGGAAGCAGCTGGCTGGTGTCTCTGCACTAGTGGAAATCTTTCAAACAGGCCCCTTTCAGGCCAGAGGTGGCCAAGTGGGGTTAAGCTCAGAGAGAGTGTGTCTTCAGGCCTCTAGGTGCGTGGAGGCCCCGCCTGGGGTTGTGGGAGGAGGAGGAAGCTCTGTTAGGGTGGGGGAACGCCTTTCCCTTCTTGGGTGTTTCATGATCTTCACATCTGTGAGGAGGGGATGTGCTCACGCCCATTTCCACAGCTGAGGAAATCTAACCTTGGAGAGATTAAGCGTGTAACTTAAGGCTACAGAGCAAGGAGCCAAACTGAAATCTGATCCCAGAACTCTGACTCAAAGCAGTACTCCACTCTGCCCAGCAGCCCCGGGGAGGTCGTCACTGTGCCTGGCAGTCTTTCCAGTTCCCTGGGAGGAGGCCAGCCCTCCTGTGGAGCGCTGGGTGGAGCCACGGTTGGAGAACAGAAATCTCATCTTGCTGTTGTCTGGAGCCTCATTCCTGGGACCGCGTGACCCAGAGGAGCAAAGTTAGCTGCCCTCCACTATCCAGGTTGTAGCTTCCTGAGTGAGGGGGCCTTTTTTCAGGTCTTCTTCTGACCTCAGTGAATCAGCTCTCAGATCATACAGACACAGAGTCTGTCCTTGGAGGGTAGCTGCTGTCGCCTGGCTGGACTTGTGGTGACAGGACGCCAGCCACCACACAGACAGGAGAGCTCTCACCTGGAGCACTGCCCCCCTGAGCACCGGGGCAGGGTGGTCAGCTCCTGCCAGCCAAGGCCACACAGTGAAGTTGGCAGAGATGACCCAGGCAGATGGCTCCTGGAGGCCACTGCCAGAGTTCCTGTCTGGGAGGCCCAGGGCAGAAGAAGGTGAAGGGAAAATAAACCCAGTGCGTCAATGTGGGGAAGGTTCCCATTTTCAGCCCTGTGGAGAAAGTCCCCTTAGCTGACATCTCATTAGCCTGTCACTGCCCCATTTATTCCTCTGAGTTTGTCAGCCCTGAGCAGGTTCTGGAAAACGGTTATTTCCTCCTCTATCGCTCCCTCTGACTGCAGCAGGAGAGACCTGTTCAGCAGCGAGTAGTCTTACAGATTTAGAGATGTGTCTTCCGTAGTCATAATACGGAAAATGCTTTTGAACACTTGCCTCACCACCAGATGACTTCTTTTTCTCTCTCTTATTAAAATGAGAACAGAATATCAAGCATTCCTAATTACATGAGAATTTTATCTACATTCACAAATTAGTTTAACTCATTGGGAAGGTGAGCATAAATATACAATCTCTTTGCTGTCACCTTTCCCCTCCTCCCACCTGGGCTAGCTCTTCTCTGTTCATATCAAATATCTCATTTGGCTCAGGGAGATGTCTAGCTCAACAGTAAGCTGATACTGAAATGCCTTTGACAAAGGTAATCATGTCCAATTGTACCATTATAAAAATTATTGCACTTTTTAAGTTTAATTCATTTTTTTTCAAACTTTAAATTTTTAATTTTGTATTTGGGTATAGCCCATTAATGATGTCATGGTAGTTTCAGATGAACATGGAAAGAACTCCACCACACATATACACGCATCTATTCTCTTCTCATTCATTTTTTAATTAATTTTCACTGGAGTATAGTCACTTTACAGTGTTGTGTTAGTTTCTGCTGTACAGCAAAATGAGTCAGCCATACATATACATATATCCCCTCCCTTTTGGACTTTCTTCCCATTGAAGTCACCATAGTGCATTAAGTTGAGTTCCCCGTGCTCCACAATATGTTCTCATTAGTTATCTATTTTATGCATGCATACTAAGTCGCTTCAGTCATGCCCAACTCTTTGCAACACTATGGGCTGTAGCCCACTCACCAGGCTCCTCTCTCCACGGGATTCTCCAGGCCAGAATGCTGGAGTGGGTTACCATGCCCTTCTCCAGGGGATCGTCCCAACCCAGGGACCGAATCCATGTCTCTTACGTCTCCTGCACTGGCAGGCGGGTTCTTTACCACAGCACCACTTGGAAAGCCATCTATTTTATACATAGCATCAATAGTGTATATTTGTCAATCTCAATTTCGCAATTCCTCCCACCACCACCACCACTCCCATTCATTATTTTTAAAGAGCCTATTTGGTTCAAGTCATTATTCTAGGTTCTACAGGGAATATACTTAGCTTTATTGTCCCCCTCAGTTTTTAGAGATAGATCACAAAGGCACAATCCTAATTTGAGGCAGAACAAACCACGTGTCAGAAGAGGCAGGCACATGTGCGGCCACCATCGCATGTCTACTCCCAAGCCATTCCTGGCTGGTAGCTTTTATCTGCCAACAGAACCTCTGGGCCTCTCCAGCTCCAGGGTGACTCCTAGTCTAAGCTGATGGAGGTCACGAGTCCCCGCGCCAGGTCTGGCTGAGGAAGCAGGAGATGATGCAGTTATGCAGGTGAGAGGTGGGGTAAAGCTGGCTGGATGGAGGCTGGTGGGGAGATGTTCTTGGAAGAATTTCCTTGCTCTTAAAAAAAGGAACACTGGGAAACGATTTTCTTTTTTTGAAACTTTAACATTATTTTGTGAGCACATAACACTTGAAGTTGCTGCAGTTATCTTGTGACCACGAGGAAACTGACATTGTGGTAGCCACACGTTCTGGGAAACAAACTCACTCAGAAGGACAATGCAGATAGTGGAGTGCAGTTTATTACCCCTGCGGGCCCAAGGCAGAGTCTCCTCTTAGCCAAGGACCCCGACCAGTTTTTCTGAAAACTTTATACACCCTAAGTGTACGTGCCCAAACTCACCTCCCCAAATTCGAAACTAGTCTGAACAAAGGAAAAGAAAGATACAAAGTTAACCCGTGATTCATATGCCTTAAGCCTAGGTAGTTAACAGTGGACAATTATCAATAGGCCTATGGTCATACCCCAATAAGCATAATAGGACTTATGATTCTATTGGGTTACACAGATAATTAGGGAGTTCTTTTAGGCAACAGAGAGTCTAGGTACGAGCCCGGGGGCTCTTCCATTCAGGGGGCCTGGTTTCCCAGTTGGTATGTCATTTCCATAGATACTGGGCATAGAGCTCAAAGTCCACACTCCCGGCCTGAGATGGAGTTCTGCTTTCAAGAGGGAGCCAGTTCTGTCTGTTTCCTCCTTCAATGTGAGGACAAAAGCGAACATTCCAAGCCTGACAGAACAGAAAGATGTAAAGACCGTGGGTCCTTGATAGGATGCTGAGAGCCTCAATTGACGAGTCCTGAAACTTCTCTCCACAGTGCATTTTTCATTATGTGAGATTCTAAACCTTTTATTGTTTGGGGGCATTTTGAGTTGGGTCTTCATTACTTCCTGTCAAAAGTATCAATGTTCTAATATAAAAGCCTTATGCAATAGTTCATGGAAACTTTTAGCAAATAATAATAAAAATATTAAGACTTTTAAAAAAAAAAATTGTGTAATCCCCTTGGGACTTCCCTGGTGGGCCAGTGGCTAAGACTCTGTGCTCCCAATGCAGGGGGCCTGGGTTTGATCCCTGGTCAGGGAACTAGATGCCACATGCTGCAGCTAAGAGTGTGCATGCCACAACTGAAAAGATCCCGCGTGCCGTAACCAAGACCCGGCACAGCCAAATAAATAAGCATTAATAAAATAAAATGGTATACTCCCCTGTGCAGTGCAAGCACTGGCCTGGGAGAGTAAAGATTCCATGCCTCCCTTCCTTAGTTTGGTTTTTGCCTCTAGTGCCTGGTCAACGGATCTGCTGCTGCTTTTCAGTCTTCCCAGGAGTTCTGTAAATTGAAAGCACACAGAGAATATCTGCAGGCCTGAGAAAACCTCCTTCTCTTTTACATGCAGCAGGGAATGGAGACATAGCCTGGTCTGCGGAGATCAGGTAGAAGATCTGGGGATCTTGGATACAGAAGACCAAGGAGGCCCCTCTGGAAGGAGCGTCTCCCTCCAGGAAGCCCAGCCGGAAGGAGCCAGGGCAGTCCTAAATCTTCCAGGGCCTGAGGCACTTTGAGCTGCCCTTTGAGACATCGGAGTGGTAGCAGGGGACTCAGCACAAGAACCAGGCCAGACTCTAGGGGCTCCAGGGTGTGAATAGGGGTCACTTGACCGGTTGTTTCCTTGTGTTGGGGGGCCCTCGGGTCCTCTCAGGCTTTCTCTGGCCCACTTGGTTTCTGCTGCTCTCCCCTCCTGCTCCCCTCTCTACCCCACCCTCATCTTCTCTCTCCACTTCCATTTCTCCCTCCCCTCCCCCCTCCCCATCTCATTTCCTCCATCACCTCCCTTCCCTCTGCTCAGGCATCAGCACAGTAGTGTGCAGCGGAAAGAACTCGCCTGGAGACCCAGACAGCATCTAACAGTGGCTGACGGTCAGCCCTCAACAGCTGGGAGACCCAGAGGCTCTGAAAGCTCGGGCCCAGCCAGACTCGCCGTCAGACGAGCGCCTGCATGGCCTGCAGGCAGAGGGCAGGCAGGGCAGTTTGTAGGGCATCAAACGCTTTGAACTTGTCTGTTCAGCTGCCACCTGGCCTCTCCCTGCAGGAGGTGGGGGACGTGGACGGCAGAACGTCATGATTGCAGAAAAGAGTCTCCTGGTGGCTGGCCTGAGGGGCAGGAGCCCTTTGTCGGCCCATCTCATGCACGTGCATGTGCTCACGAAATTCTTATCAGACACAGTCTCTAATAAGAGAGCTGCAGAATCAGGTGGAGACCAGGGTGAGAAGCCCGGCTTCTATTCTGATAAGCGGTAGCTCCTTCTCGGTCACACTTACTCAGGAGCCAGAGTCACTGCCTTGTACTGAAATGACATCAAGGACAACAGAACTGACTCTCTAGAAAGAAGGTCGTGGACATCATGGCACCTCACCCCTGAACACTCCTGCAGGCTCCTCCTAAGAACTAGAACATTCTCTTACCAACCAATTCCTGTCTTCACATCTAAAAACAGGAGTAGTCATTCTGTAGTATATAATCTACCCAAATTTCTCCAGTAGCATTTTTCTTCTTCAAATCCAGGATCCAACTTAAGTTTGAACAGTGAGTTTAGTTGTTATATCTCTAGGTTTCTTGTCCAGAACAATCTCCTACTATAGTGGGCTGAGTGGTGCCCCTCTTCCTCCAAATAAGATATGTCTACATCCCAGAACCAGTGAATATGACCCTGGGAGAAGGGTCTTTACCAGATCAGCTGGGCTTCCCAGGCGGCTCAGTGGTAAAGAATCCATCTGCCTGCCAATGCAGGAGACACAAGAGATGCAAGTTTGATCACTGGGTCGGGAAGATCCCCTGGAGGAGGAAATGGCAACCCACTCTAGTATTCTTGCCTGGGAAATCCCATGGACAGAGGAGCCTGGTGGGCCATAGTCCGTGGGGTCACAGAGTCAGACATGACTGAGTAGACTCGCATGAAGAATGAAACAAGATCAGTTAAGGACCATGAGATCATTCTGGTTACCTAGGTCCGCAAATTCAGTGACACATGTCTTTATAGGAAGGAGCGGAAGACACAGACACGGAGGAGGAAAGGCCATGTGAAGGCAGAGGCAGAAATCAGATCTCTCAGCCGCAGCCAAGGAACACCTGGAGCCCCTGGAAGCTGGAAGAGGCAAGGAAGGATTCTCCCCTAGGGCCTTTGGGAGTAAATCTTACCAACATCTTGATTTCCAATCTCCAGAACAGTGAAAGAATCAATTTTTATAGTTTAAAACCACCACATTTGTGGTAATTTCTTATGACATCTCTAGAAAACTCATACACTCACTTTTCTTGGAATCATAGAATGTCCCAAATCCGAAATTGTCTTCAGATTGACCTTTTAAAGTAATAAACCTGATCAAATCATTTGCCTGCTTAAAACCCTCCAATATCTTTTCATGGCATTTAAAGCAAGCTAGAGGGGAGACAGAAATGGAAACCCACTGCAGTACTCTTGCCTGGAGAATCCCTTGGACAGAGGAGCCTGGTGGGCTACAGTCCATTGGGTTGCAGAGTTGGACACGACCGAGCAACGGACACACACAGACAAAACTGAAGAGATACTTGATGGTGCAAGGGCGCACTCTACACTCTCCCATCTCCTGCAGGAAGCAGGACGGCGCAGGCAGCACCTGGGAGGCAGGATGGCTCGACTGCCCCCCATCCCTTCTGGAAGTCTTGGGGCCTCAGTGCCTGCAGCAGCTGGCCTTGAGCAAATAAAGACTAAGTTGTTTACTGTAAAATAATAATAATAATAAAGTAAGCTAGAGAGAGAGGGAAATGGCAACCCACTCCAGTATTCTTACCTAGAAAAGTCCATGGTTAGAGGAGCCTGGCTCGCTACAGTCCATGGGGTCGCAAAAGAGTCGGACATGACTGAGCAACTAAACAATAAAAACAACAAATCTTGGTCTCTATGCACATATGTAAAAGAAAAGAAATTTGCACCCTTACCATTAACAAACTACTAAATATAAAATATTAGATAACCAAAAAGGCCACTCTAAAGCACAGGGAACTCTATATTCTATAATAATCTAAATGGGAAAATAATTTGAAAAGGAATAGATATGTATATGTATAACTGAATCACTGCTGTACACCTTAAACTAACACAACATTGTAAATCAACTACACTCCAATATAAAATGAAAATCAAGTAAAAAAAAAAAAAAAGGAAACAAAAAAGGTAAGCTGGAGGGAATAGCCTAGTTAAGAATCTGCCTTCCAACGCACAGGATGCAGGTTTCGATCCCTGGTCACGGAATCAAGATCCTACATGCTATGCGGCAACTAACCTCTGACTCCACAACTACTGAGCCCACGTGCTCTACAACCCGAGCACCAAACTAGAGAAGTCCTGGTCACAGTAAAGACACAGCGCAGCCGAAACAAACAAACAAATAAAACAAGCTGCAAACTTTCCCCCCTGATTTAAAAAGCCCAAAGTGGTCTGACTCCTCCTCACTCCTGTTAACTCACCTTTCTTTTTCTCCTCCTCACCCATCTCACTCCAGCCTCACCTTTCTGCAGTTCTTCAAACATGCCAAGTTCATCCCAGACTTATCCTTGCCCAAGTGGCAACCCAATACAATTTTTCATCTTTGAATCCTGGGTCAGGGGAAAACAATTATGAAGGGCATTACTGGGATCTTTGTGGGGAGGGCAACTATGAATATGGACCACATATTAGATGACATTTTATCAATGTGAAATTTCTTGAGTGGGTTAATAGTATCGTGGGTGTGTAGGAAAATGTTCTTATGAGATGCATGCTGAAGCATTCAGGGGTGAAATATAATGTCTGGAACTTACTGTCAAAAGAATTATGGGGAAATATTAACAATTGGTAATTGTTATAACCTGGGAAAAGGGTATTGCGTGCGTGCTCATTCATGTCTGACTCTTTGCGATTCCCAATGGACTGTAGCCTGCCAGGCTCCTCTGTCCTTGGGATTTCCCAGGCAAGAATACCAGAGTGGGTTGCCATTTCCTACTCTAGGAGATCTTCCTGACCCAGGATCGAACCTGAGTCTCCCGCATCTCCTGCATTGGCAGGTGGATTCTTTGCCACTGTGTCACTTTGGAAACCCTTAGCATCCTGTGGCCATAAGCTGCTCTCCTGTTCTCCAGTTGACAGGTAGCTGGTTGGAAGGTTCAGGCAGGTGGATGGAGAAGCAATTTTACCATGCGGGCAGGCCTGGAGATAATGAACAG
Source organism: Aepyceros melampus (assembly GCA_006408695.1). Classification (NCBI taxonomy): domain Eukaryota; kingdom Metazoa; phylum Chordata; class Mammalia; order Artiodactyla; family Bovidae; genus Aepyceros; species Aepyceros melampus. The sequence continues at coordinate 221,129 of SJXQ01012964.1, read as the reverse complement.
AGTGGAGGATGGTGGCGGGTGGGGAGTTGAGGACTGACTGCTTACTTCCCTGGCTTTTGGCTTCTGGGGGTGCAGGTTTCTAGAGCCCAGGGGAAGAATGAAATCAGGGCTTGGGACCCCTAATATCAGTGCTGCTATTTTAACTTACATACTCTTTGATAACTCTCATCTTTAAGAAGGAGGTGATAAATAGTTTTGGAGCATCCTCCAAATTTCAATGTTCCTGAGCTTTGAGTGTCAATATATCTGGATGGTTCAGACTGCAGACATGTCATTCTAGCATCTGGCCAGAAGGTGGCAGCAACACACCTCTTTATTTTTCCAGACTCCACAACCATGGGAAATTTTTTTTCAGGCGCCTCTGGGTTCCCTTAAGTTGAACAGTTGTTTGACTCAGATCCTGTACTAGACACTGCTGCTGCTGCTGCTAAGTCGCTTCAGTCGTGTCCGACTCTGTGCGACCCCATAGACGGTAGCCCACCAGGCTCCCTCGTCCCTGGGATTCTCCAGGCAAGAACACTGGACTGGGTTGCCATTTCCTTCTCCAGTGCATGAAAGGGAAAAGTAAAAGTGAAGTCACTCAGTCGTGTCTGACTCTTAGTGACCCCATGGACTGCAGCCTAGCAGGCTCCTCCGCCCATGGGATTTTCCAGGCAAGAGTACTGGAGTGGGGACACTAGGGACACGAAAGTGAATGAGATTTGATTGCTGCCCTCAAATATTGTATTTTCAGGGAGCAGGAGAGTCAGACATATAAACAGATTACTAGTTTACTATTCGTAGCTGTGTGACCTTGGGCACGATGCTTAACCTCTCCATGCTTCATTTCCTCAACTGTAAAATGGGAATAGTGTCAGTACTTATGTCATAGCATTATTGTGAGGATTAAAAGTGATCATGTGTAAAACGCTTAGCATAGTGCTTAGCACATAGGAAATGAACTGTGGGCTTGAGAAGACTTGAGAGTCCCTTGGACAGCAAGGAGATCAAACCAGTCAATCCCCAAAGAAATCAACCCTGAGTGTTCACTGGAAGACCTGATGCTGAAGCTGAAGCTCCAATACTTTGCCCACCTGACGCGAAGAGCCGACTCATTGGAAATTATTCTGGTGCTGGGAAAGATTGAGAGCAGGTGAAGAAGGGATTGGCAGAGGATGAGATAGTTGGATGGGGTCACTGACTCAATGAACATGAGTTTGAGCAGATTCCGGGAGATAGTGAAGGACAGAGAAGCCTGGCATGCTGCAGTCCATGGGGTCACAAAGAGTCAGACACAACTTAGCGACTGAACCACAACAGTGAGAGAAGTGATGAGATGGAAAAGATCCCCAGGGTGCTCCCTAACTGGAGGAGTGGAGCTCTGAAATGGAGATCATGGGGAAAGGATTCCACTTTGGTGGAGCCACTCTGTCAATGGGGATCCTGAAGCTGGACCAGCCTGGGAGAGCCCGCCTGGAGTGGAGCTGGATTCCTTCTGGCTGGGGCTCATCTCACTCCTGCATGCCCAGAACACAGAACACCAGCAGGCCCTGAACCACCAGGACGTGCCTTCCTGGAGAGGGAGCCATAATCAGCTCACTGTACAACCTCAGACCGGCAATTCTGTCCCTCTGGGCCTGAGTGCTTACCTAAGTGATGGGGTGGGTATCACAGGAACCAAAGGATGGTGCCAAGTTCCACATGTGGAACACTGTGAAGAGTCGGCTGTATAGTCAGCCAATTCAGGGACACTAGGGCTCTGCATCTAGGGATGTAAAGACGAAGAAAGCAGGAAGGCAAGGAGATCTGGGGGAGGACACTGAAATTTTCCAGATGTGGAATGCAGGTTGAGCCAATCCTAGACCTTGGGGGCAGGGAGACCCCAGCTGACACTTAGATAAAACTAATGAGGGTTGTGTCACTGCTTCTCTATGTCTGTTTCCTCTCTGTCACGTAGGAGGGGAAAAGGCATTCAACAGTGTTGAGCGCCTACTATGAGCCTCACAACATGTTAACTGCTTCATGTACAATACCTCAATTAGATCTCATGACACCTCTGCGAGAAAGGTATCATCATTCCTGTTTTACTGATAAAAAAAACCGGAAGCTCAGAGAGGACATGTAACTTGCCCAGGGTCACACAGCTAGTAAGTGGCCGGTCTGGTGACCTGATCTCTTCTTCCATGACCTTTCCCTCCATTCCACCTTAGCCTTAGCTGCCCACTCTCTTAGAAACACCCTGAGAACCTTATCCATAAATGTCCCAGCTCCAGAATCTCGAATTCAGGCATCCTACTCTCTGAAAACAGCATCCTACCCTCTCAGTGCCTCTTTCGACCCCTTTATCCTGTGACTGTTCTTTGGTCTCGCCTGAAAGTCCAGCTGTGGACCTCTTTACTCTCCCAATACCCTGCCTTCTCTTGCCTGCACACCCTTCCTCATCCAGCTCTGAGACCATGGCCGGTCATTCAGCAGCTATCTTGCCAGTAACCTAAACTTCATTGCATACCTGCCTTGCAAACCTCTGAATACATCCAATTGGCTGTTTTGAGTCTTCACCAGAGCAGCCAAGGACAGCAGAAGGAGGAGGGGTATTAATAACACTGGCTAATTCTTATACAGCATGTATTACGTGCCAAGCACTAAGTGCTTCACATACTGGAATCCATTTACTTTTCCAACACTAGGGGGTTAAGGTACCATTATTATCATCCCCATTGATGGATAAAGAAAATGGGGTGAACAGAGGTTAAATCACTCAAGCAAACTCAAAGCATACAGCTAATTAGGTTGAAGAGCCACGATCAAACCCACGCAGCCAGTCTGTCCAGCGTCCGTGTCTTCATCAGTGCGTATTTGCCCAGGGCACTGAGGTTACCCTTTCCTCCTGCATCAGCCGGGAAGTACTGGGCTCCTGCCACCCTGTCCCCACGCCACTGCTCTTAGTGGGGACAATCCAAAGTAAGTCCAGATCCTTCTTCACTGTATTTGGGGGCTGAGAATATCCCTCCAGAGATTTGTAATAGGAGCACTGGTAGTAGTAAAATTAGCTTAAAATTTCAGCCTTTATTATATACGTCCTAAGTATTTTACATGTATTTATGTAACCCTCCCGACAACACTGAGGTGGAAGCCACAATTATCCCCCTTTGGCTGGAGCCCATGAGAGGACATTACAATAATGAGCCTGTATTTGTACAGCAGAGTGTTGGAATCAGATGGGAAGCGTGGCGGCTGGACTAGGGCCCTGGTTCTTAGCCGTGACACTTTCCTTTCTTCTGACTCTTTCTGAGTGTGGGGGAGTAGTCTTCTTCGAGTTGCCAGCAGGCCTGGTTCTCAAACCCAGGTCAGACCCTGGCCTAACAGCTCGCAGGCCCTGCCGAGGTGGCTCTGCTTCCCTCTACTCTGAGGCTTCTGGGTGGTGAGCTGGGAGCTGAAGCAGGGGAGGGGATGGGAACACCATCGGTAAC
>SJXQ01012964.1:173007-212629 GCA_006408695.1 Aepyceros melampus | reverse complement strand
ATGGGGGCGTGGAGGAGAGGCGGGTGGAAGGCCAGGGTCCCCCTCAACCCCAGCCGAGTAGCTGACTACAGGTTTCGTCCCCAGGATTTCCGTGCCAGTCCATTCCTTTGCATCCTTGAGTATAAAGACGACTGGTGAGTCTTCCGCGTCTGACTTCCAACCTGTCTGTCCCCTTCTCCATTTCTATCCTGACTGGACTCTTGATGTGTCTCTGCTCAGGGATTGATTCTTGCCTGAGTCCTAGTCTGTCCTTGCCCCTGATCCTTGGGCCCTACCCCTCCCAAAGAGATATTTAGCTCAGTTCAGTCACTCAGTCGTGTCCGACTGTTTGCGACCCCAAAGAGATATAGGGGCTTGGATACCCCAAGACTCCTCCCCTCAACCTCACACCCTGCCTTTTTCAGTACCTGAGGTGGAGCCTCCCCAGGAAACCCACAGCCGGAAGATGGTTCTGATCAGGACCATTGAGACCCGGGATGGGGAGGTGAGATGGGCCACTTGAGCCCAGGACCCCATCATTTCCCATAGTATTTCTGAGCCCCAGCCTGGTGTAAGTAATCTTCGGGTGTTTGTGGGTGAGTGATTCTTGGGGTGAGAGTGAGACAGGGAGATGGAGGTGGATGTTCAGACAGGAGCCTCAGCTGGTTGAGAGGGAGGGGGTACACTTTGCCACAAAGGAGCTAGAGGGAGGGTGGTGCTGAGTGGTCTGTGCCCCTCACATGCCTCACCCCCAGCAGGTGGTGACAGAGTCTCAGAAGGAGCAGCACAGTGAGCTGGACAAGTCTCCTCAGAGCTACTGAACTGATCAGAGCTCCCTGCCCTGCCCCAGGCCTCTAAGGCCAAATCCTAAGGCCAGACCGGAATTAGTCTCCTCCCCTCTGCATGTGTCCAGGGGATGGCGCCAGTCACCCCTTACCTGGCCGGTGGCCAAGCCCTACCCAGCACTGTAGCTGGGCCTCTCCCTGCCTCTCTATGCCCACATAGGCATGATCCACATGTTCCCCACTTCTATTCCTGCTGAGGTCTCTATGGTCCCCATTTCTTGTCCTGGTAAAAGTCTGTATGTTCTCCCATTTCTCATTCTGGTAAGAAGCTGACCAACCCCAGGACGAGTCTATTCCTGCCGCAACTCCAAGGTTAGTGGGTGGGTCAGGGTCTGAGTTTCACTTTTAAATCAAATAAAACTGTTATCAAGGGAACCCTCTTCAGTGGTGATTATTTTGTAATGTATAAATATATGGAATCACTATGTTACATACCTGAATGTAATATAATACTGTCAGTTAGTTATATTTCGGTTTTTTTAAAATCATGGAATCGTAAAGAGAGAGAGAGCCCCAGTGCACTTATGTTTGTGTTATGGGAGCATCCATGCAAAGGAGGCTCAGCACTATTTCCCCCTTGCCTCAAGTCATTTCTCCTCTGACTCTATCTCGCATCTATGACTCCTGTCGACCCTCCTGATTTTCCTCCTACCTCTCTGTTCATTCCTTCTCAACCTCCATTCCCCACCTGCAACCCTGAATGACCGAAGCAGAGCCCGTCATCTTGCTCTCCACGGTCTGCAGGCATGTTCTTCCTTACGGATTCTCCATCACAGATGAAGATACCACTAGGACCTCCATTGCCCAAATCACAGCTCACCGCATTTTATACCCTTTCTTTTCTTCACATGCTCCAATTCTGTTAGTTCTGCTTCATAGCTGTTTCAAACTTGTCTGGCTCTCCCTGTCCCCACTGCCATGCCACTGGTCCAGACCACTCTCAGCTCTTGCCTGGGTTACATTTTCTGCCTCAGTAGCCCTTTCCCCTGGCATGGCCCTGCCACCCACACGAGCCAGTTCCACGCACTTAGCAAGCAGATCAGATTCTGCTGCCATCACTCCTCCCCATGCTTGGAGTATCTATTTCCATGCTGTCCTCCACCCTATTCCATCCCACCCTTGTCTTGAAGTCAAAATCCACTTCTAAATTTAGACTGATTTTCCTCACTTAATTACAGTGCGAGGTGCGAGCCAGAACTCACAGTCTGGGTGGGGGACATGACAAATAAGCATATAATTCAACCTTGTGATGAGTGATGTGACTGGGATAAGGAGATAGTGTTGGGGGAATATGAAGAAGAACACATCACATAATCCAGTATTGGGGTAGGGATGGCTTCCCAAAGGAGGCACCATTGCAGTCAGCACAGGAGAACAAGTAGGAGTTACTCAGGTGAAGCAGGAAGAGGAGGGCGACTTTCTAGGCAGATACATAAGCCAGAAGATGAGAGAGAGGGAGTTTGGAAAGTAAAAGTAGTTCTATGTTGCTGAAATGAAGGCTAGAAAGGAAGGAATGGTGTTGGGGTTGGAAGGACAATGAGGGCCAAGTCACTGAGGACCTTATATGACATATTAAGGCACTCAGAATTTATTCTAAGGAAAAAGGGAAAAAAAAGGATTTAATGGTTGAAGTATTTAGACCTGTATTTTAGAAAGATCACTCTGGCTGTGGGGTGCAGAAGGAGTTAGAAGGAGATGGAAAACCAGCTCAGAAGCTGTTTCAGTGAAATATGCAAGAGATGATTGTGGGCAAAGAGGTGGATAGATTTGAGAACTGTCACCCTAAGGGGTGATTTTCAGTGTGAGAGAAAGGGAAATAGCAAAGGTGACCCAAGGTTTTAAAGGGAACAAGCAGACAGATGGTGGGACGTTTCATAGAAACAGGGAAGATTGGTGTAGGGCAAAGAGGGGGCCCTAGACAGCAAAATTAGTTTTAACTCACTGAGGGTGAGATGCTATGAAACAGCCAAGGGGAAGGGCTGGCAGGCAGTTGAGTCCACAGGTTTGGAGTTCACGTGTGCTCTTGGCTACAAGTGACAATAACCTCATTTTTTAAGAAAAAGAAATTAAACATGTATCTCATGTAACCAGAAGCCAGAGGTAGGTGGGCGCTGAGGTTGGTTCAGTAGCTTACTACAGTTAAGTCCTCTACATATGAACTTTCAAAGATGTGAACAGGCCAGCTGTTGTACTATACTCTGTACTTTTCCAGGTACTGTACTGTAAGATTTAATGTTTTCTTATTTTTTTGTGTTTTTCATGTATTATTTGTGTGAAAATATTAGAAACCTGTTATACTACAGTACACTACAGCTGATTGTTTTAGTTGGGTTTCTAGACTAACTTTGTTGGCTGCTAAGTCACTTCAGTCATGTCCGACTCTGTGCGACCCCATAGACGGCAGCCCACCAGGCTCCCCCGTCCCTGGGATTCTCAACAAATCAGACTTAGGAATGCACTCTCTGAATGGGACTCCTTGGTATGTATGTAGGGGACTTACTATAAAGTCAAGGACCCAGGCTCTGTCCATGGTTCTGCTCAGCCTTCCTCCTTGGAGGGCAGTTTCATCCTTGGGATGGTTCTTTTCGTGGTCCAAAGCAGGGTGCCAGCAGCTACTGGGTGATGCTTCTGTTTTCACATCCAGTGAAGGAAAAAGAAAACCTTCCTCCCAGGTATGAGATTTAAGTCCTTTCTTTCAGGCTGTCTGGCAAGGATCATGGGTATGTCTGTTCCTAGAGCAGTGACATTCACCAGGGGAAGCCACTTACTGACTTGGGCTAATCGTCTAATATGGAATGGATGCTGGGGATTAACCACAACAGCTACTGCAAATATTGCAAGGTTCCCATCACTGTCACCCTTCACACACATTCCTTATACCCCTTGCCTTCTCTCCTTTTCATTCAGTGGTATTTATAACATCAGAGGAGAAATATCACTGCAGAAAAGCAGACAAAAACTTTGGAGTTTCAAATGTTTAGATTTTCAAGTGAGCAAAAATTCCAATTTGGAAACTTTCACGTCAAAGTCTGTGGCCTGGGTTTGTACTGAATAGAAGGAAGGGTTTGTGCTGAGGAGAAGCCTCTCAGGTGTTCCATATGAGAGAAAAATGAAACCACTCAAGAACAGTGTATTGGGACTTCCTTGGTGGTCCAGGGTTAAGAATCCTCCTGCCTATGCAGGGGACTTGGGTTCGATCCCTGGTCCAGGAAGATCCCACGTGCTGTGGGGCAACGTGCCCTAGAACCTGTGCTCAGCAACAAGGAAGCCACCGCAGTGAGAAACCCGTGCACTGCAAGGAAGAGTGGCCCCCACTTGCTGCACTTAGAGAAAGCCTGTGCGAAACAACAAAGACCCAGCACAGCTAAAAATAAAATCTTAAGGAAAAGAATGGTGTATTAAGTGAGAAAAGAGAAGGGCCTTGGGGAGATGCAGAGAGGAGCAGAAGAAGTGACTCTTAAGTACTAACTGGCAGAAATGGTAGAAGGCCTTACTTAGGAAGCCACAGCAAGAGAGAACTCTCAGGAGGGAATGGCTAGTCACATGGGAGGATGCTGGGGACACAGGTTAGCTAATAGCTGGGAAATTCAGGCTTATCGTCAAGGAAGATGTTAGACCTCCTGAGGGCAGCTTCAGGCCAGGGTACCATCAGAGACAAAACTGTCAACTGAAAGTGAATGAGAGCTGAGGAAGTGAAGAGCAGACCGCTCTCTCCCGAGGTGTTTGTTAAAAGACAAGAAACACCATGACCAAATGGGCTTTATCCCAGGGATGCAAGGATTCTTCAATATCCGCAAATCAATCAATGTAATTCACCACATTAACAAATTGAAAAATAAAAGCCATATGATTATCTCAATAGATGCAGAGAAGGCCTTTGACAAAATTCAACATCCATTTATGATAAAAAAAAACTCTCCAGAAAGTAGGAATAGAAGGAACATACCTCAACATAATAAAAGCTATATATGACAAACCCACAGCAAACATTCTCCTCAATGGTGAAAAACTGAAAGCGTTTCCCCTAAAGTCAGGAAAAGACAAGGGTGCCCACTTTCACTGCTACTATTCAACATAGTTTTGGAAGTTTTGGCCACAGCAATCAGAGCAGAAAAAGAAATAAAAGGAATCCAAATTGGAAAAGAAGAAGTAAAACTCTCACTGTTTGCAGATGACATGATCCTCTACATAGAAAACCCTAAAGACTCCACCAGAAAATTACTAGAGCTAATCAATGAATATAGTAAAGTTGCAGGATATAAAATCAACACACTGAATTTCTGAATTAGAAAAGACACTTGCTGATAAGAAAGGAAGAAAAAAGAAGTTAGGAAATTGGCTACTCTGCCAAGCTTCAAGAAGAGGACTTTGAAGGAAAATAGTTAAATGAAACAACGGACTAAAATATATGTAATAATTAATTGAACATCACTTAATCATTGTTCATTATCTTTGTTCCCTTGTAAAGGAAGAGACACTCAAAGAAGTCTTCATTTAGATGTGGCTAGAAGCTGGAGTACAGAGTGGAAATTGCCCATTTAGGCAATTATAAGCTTTGGCTCAGAGATTACATGTGAAGTTAAACATTAGAAATTAATGAAGACATGTTTCTCTGATTCTATAAATCAGAAATTAATTTAGTTAACAAAAGAGCCTGGAGAGAAATATACTACATAACTAGATATAATATAACTTCTAAGACCTATGATGTATTTCCTAAGTAGCATGGGATTTGCTGCATTTTTATATCTGGAAACTGCTATGTATTTATTACTTGAATAGGGAAATTTTGTTTAGCATACTTTGATGTAGATGTGTATTTTTCACAGATAATGTGAAGTTAAACATTAGAAATTAATGAAGACATGTTTCTCTGATTCTATAAATCAGAAATTAATTTAGTTAACAAAAGAGCCTGGAGAGAAATATACTACATAACTAGATATAATATAACTTCTAAGACCTATGATGTATTTCCTAAGTAGCATGGGATTTGCTGCATTTTTATATCTGGAAACTGCTATGTATTTATTACTTGAATAGGGAAATTTTGTTTAGCATACTTTGATGTAGATGTGTATTTTTCACAGATATGTGTATAGACTACACATATTTTTTTTCCAGAATTTTAAAGCTTTTAAAGGAAACCCACATCTCGCTGAGTTAAACCTCTCTGTCTTTATGTAACATATGAGAGAATTAGGCAGCAATGAACATGTGTACAAAGAAGTCCTCCAGTTCTGCCTCTTACTATTTTGACAATATCACACTCCAAAAGAGAAAGGCACAAAGCACCAGAATTGTGCACATGAATACATACCTTTATAGAAGACACAGGGATATATGTACATATATACCTATAGTAATATCTGTATTTCAGCATGTGTCTTAGAGCAAACATGTGTGCATGTGTGTATGTGTATATTACTAAGGTTATCACTAGGGAATTTAATGTGAATTAACTAGAAACTGAACCAAAGCATCCTCAAAACTGAATCCCAATCCATATCACAGTTCAAAACATTTTCATAGAAATGTTAAAAATGCTAATGTAATATTAATATGCCAAACCTAAACATTGCCTAAATAGTTTCAAAATCTATTCTGAGCCAAAATTATCCTACGTGAGTGAGTAAATCTAATTCCCTTGCTCAAATTCAGTTAGTCCAAACCATGTTATGCCCAGTCATCAGAGAGAGCCAGACTCATCAAGGAACCAGCATTAGGACTGGAATCAAAAGTCTGAAATTAGGTTAGAGGATGATTGCTTTTTGTTTTTCTTGAGAATTCAAAAGAGATATCCAATATATTCAATCTAAAAATATTTATTGAACACCAACTGTTCTTTCAGCACTGAAAAGAGGTCTGGGAAGTACTAAGGAAAATTTGAAAAGGGATTTGCCCTTGTGGAATGTACTAGACTGGGGCTTCTCTGGTGGCTCAGATAGAAAGAATCAAACAGCAATGCAGGTGATATGGGTTCGATCCCCAGGTTGGGAAAATACCCTGAAGAAGGGAATGGCAAACCTCCAGTATCCTTGACTGGGAAATCCCATGGACAGGGGAGCCTAACAGGCTTTATAATCCATGGGGTCACAAAGAATTTCAGACACTGAGCGACTTAACACTTCACTTCACAATTTCTAGATTAGTAGAAGAAAATAGATATTAAGCAAATACTTTCCCCAAAAATGTATTCAGTAGATTGTGAGGTGTGTGCAGAAGCAGCAGCAAAAGCACTTATAAGAGAGGCTATACAGGATTCTCCTTAGCAAATGGTGCAGTCAGAAATTTGAGACTGAATCAAAATGCTCTCATCTGTTAAACTAAATTTGGCTGGTGAGTGAATTTTTTCTGGATGTGTAAGTGATGCAAATTTATGCAAATACTTTATATCCTGACTCTTCACACCCCTTTTCATATAATTTCCTTATTGGGCTCACTGCAGTTAAAATAATGTTTATACTATAGAGAAAGTCTTAAGACTGCATGGGATTTGACATGCTGAAAAAATTTAGAACTAGCTTTTTGTCTTTGCAGCCTTATAAATCTGCCACTTTTCAGACTGTTTTAAAAGGTGAATATATTTATTTTAGCAAATTTATTCTTTTAGTCTGATAAAAATCTCTGGGTTATATTTAATTGTATGATTTAAATAACTTCGCAGTATTCAGTTCATGTCTAATTTGTTTTATTTCTTATTTTGTTTCATTTCTCTAACTAGGAGAGGGGCAAGTATGTATTATAAAAGACATAGAAATATGCTTGGAGGAAAAAGTACAAAAGGAACAATAAGAAAAACATAAACCTGGAGTGTTATTCTATGCTGAAAAAAATACAGTAAATTTAAAATTATCTGCTACCCCTAGGGTACTAATTCGAAGATTCAAACTTATGTACAATTCAATATCTTTTAAAATGTGTGGCATGACAGCAGACTTTGCTGAATTCTTTCTGCATTTGTTTGTTTCCATTCTTCAAAGTGACTTTTTTCTTTGAATTAATTGTTTTTGAATTGCAGACTGCTTTTCATTACACCTTGCTTTGTAAGGTTTACAAAAATCTCCCAACAACAGGAAAATAAAGAGGGATGTAATTTGGGAGGTTATAAATGACATCCCTTAACTGTAGTAAAATATAAGCAAGGATAAATAAAACTGGATTAAATTGAAGCCCATTAGTGAGATACGAAACAACACAGAAAGGGACTGGAAGGATTTAGCAGCAAACCTTCAAAGATGTTCCTTTGTGTGATAAATGGCTGATTGTGGTGGGAAGCCTCCTCCAAGGGGCCTTGCACGTGCCAAGTGATGCACTGCCCTTGCAGCTAAGAGGAGAAGCACCTGTTGTCTGTGTACACAACAGTGGCTCACTTGCATCTTTGAGAAAGAAGTTAAAAGTTCTGAACCATTGAAATAAAGTCTAATTCTACAATAGTTTGCTGTTAATTCTGTCAGTGACTTCCATTATGTAGACACTGGCTTCTCTCGGTTCTTATCTCCAGCTCCCAGTACCTGAGTTCTGCTGTTACATGGTAGTAGGTGGGGAGCAGAAGGGAAGGAAGAAGGTTAAGATGACTATGGAAGCTTAAGTCAGGTAGACAGGTATCACACACAAGTGGCATCACTTCAGGCAAGTTACTTCACTTTCCAAACCTCAGTTTCTAAATCTGTGAAATGGTATAATAATAGTCCTACCAGAGAAGTTTGTTGTAAAGACAATGAAATGTCGCCTTACGTGCTCTAGACAGTGCAGCATATAACAAGCTCATAATTATGAGGAAAATTAAAATAGAAGAAAGTATATAGTAACATTGGATAAGGAGTGGAAGTAGATATAAGCATAAAGAGAAGCTCAGAGAAAAGAGGGCTGTAAATACAGTATCACTGATACATAATGTTTGGGAGATTCACACGTAAATGAAGGCAACACCATTAACAGTCTTATGAATTACAGTCAGATTCTGGTTTCAGAACCCAGGTAAACTTGAGTCTGCCTCCTTTGATTCCTGAATTTTACATTATAGTCACAATACAAACATTTGCTTTATAGTCACTTAAAGAGCATTTTATTGGTTTAAAAATTCACAGGGGTGTTACTCGTCATTACCAGTTGTTGGAGATACTGAGGAGGTTTCAAAGCATCAATTTGGGATGAACACTGTAACAGTCTCTTAGTAACTGTCATGCATAAAATCCACCAATGGTATTTATTATTTTAACTGATACTAGAGGAAGGTACAGAAATCCTGGTGTTTAAATTTCTCAGTTTGTGGAATCCTTATGTTAATTCTTATGTTAAATACTTTCATTCCAAACATATCAATACGTCTGAAAAATGCTTAAGTGCTATCAGTGAGTTGGGTAAACCAGAAGTGACCAATTAGATGGGAATGTAAAATAAATTGTTCTGTTTGCCCCAAACATAAATGCAGCTGACTCTCCTTAGTGACAGAGTATAAATAGATCATGTTATATAAGGCACACTGCGTTTTTTTTACCCTTCCAAAGAATTAGCATTGCACATAGCATTACTATTTAAGAATTTCCTCCACACAGAACATGGTGTTTGAAAATCTACCCCCACTAACTCTCTCCAGAACCAGGAGAGCAAACAAAGATTGAGAATCTGCATCTTGAGAGTCAGATGGACATAGACTGGTGAACATAGTATATGAACATAGACTGCCGTAGGCTTTGTCACGAACATTGAACAATGCTGAAAGTAGGTATCTGGTTATTTAAATTTCTATTTAACAGAGTCTAGCATAAATCTTTGGAGAAGGCAATGGCACCCCACTCCAGTACTCTTGCCTGGAAAATCCCATGGATGAGGAGCCTGGTAGGCTGCAGTCCATGGGGTTGCTGGGAGTCGGACACAACTGAGCGAATTCCCTTTCACTTTTCACTTTCATGCATTGGAGAAGGAAATGGCAACCCACTCCAGTGTTCTTGCCTGGAGAATCTCAGGGACAGGGGAGCCTGGTGGGCTGCCATCTCTGGGGTCGCACAGAGTCGGGCATGACTGAAGCGACTTAGCAGCAGCAGCATAAATCTTAGTTACCTGTCACCAAAGTAAGGTGGAGAAGGGAGAAGGGAATGGCACAACACTTCAGTATTCTTGCCTTGAGAACCCCAAGAATAGTATGAAAAGGCAAAAAGATAGGACACGGAAAGATAAACGCTCCAAGGTGATAGGTGCCCAATATAATACTGGAGAAGAGTGGAGAAATAAATCCAGAAAGAGTGAAAGACAGAGCCAAAGTGAAAACAACATCCAGTTGTGGATGTGACTGGTGATGGAAGTAAAGTCCAGTGCTATAAAGAACAATATTATATAGGAACCTGAAATGTTAGGTCCATAAATCAAGGTAAATTAGAAGTGGTCAAATAGGAGACGGCAAGAGTGAATAGTGACATTTTAGGAATCAGTGAACTAAAATGGACTTGAATGGGCAAATTTAATTCAGATGACTACTGTGGGAAAGAATCCTTTAGAAGAAATGGAGTAGCCCTCATAGTCAACAAAAGAGTCCAAAAGGCAGTACTTGGGTGGATCTCAAAAATGACAGAATGATCTCTGTTCGTTCCAAAACAAATCATTCAACATCACAGTAATCCAAGACTGTGCCCAAACCAGTAATGTTGAAGAAGCTGAAGTTGAATGGGTTCTATAAAGACCTACAATACCTTCTAGAACTAAAACTCAAAAAAGATGTCCTTTTCATCATAGGGGACTGGAATTTAAAAGTGGGAAGTCAAGAGATATCTGGAGTAACAGGCAAATTTGGCCTTGGAGTACAGAATGAAGTAGTGCAAAGGCTAATAGAGCTTTGCCAAGAGAATGCACTATTATAGCAACACGAGAGAACAACATGAGAGAAGACTACACATGGGCATTACCATGTGGTCAATAGCAAAATCAGATTGATTACATTCTTTGCAGCCAAAGATGGAGAACCTCCATACAGTCAGCAAAAACAAGGCTGGGAACTGCCTATGGCTGAGAGCATGAACTCCTAATTGCCAAATTCAGACTTAAACTGAAGAAAGTAGGGAAAACCACTAGACCAATCAGGTATGACCTAAATCAAGTCACTTATGATTATACAGTGGAAGTGACAAGTAGATTCAAGGGATTAGATCTGATAGACAGAGTGCCTGACATTGTACAGGAGGCAGTGATCAAGACCATCCCCAAGAAAAAGAAATGAAAAAAGGCAATATGGTTGTCTGAGGAGGACTTACAAATAGCTGGCAAAAGAAGAGAAGCTAAAGGCAAAGGAGAAAAGCAAAGATATACCCATTTGAATGCAGAGCTCCAAAGAATACCAAGGAGAGATAAGAGAAACCCTTCCTCAGCGATCAGTGCAAAGAAATAGAGCAAAACAATAGAATGGGAAAGACTAGGGATCTCCTCAAGAAAATCAGAGCTATCAATGGAACATTTCATACAAAAATGGGCAGAAAGGACAGAAATGGTATGGACCTAACAGAAGCAGAAGATATTAAGAAGAGGTGGCAAGAATACACAGAAGAACTATACAAAAAGGACCTTCATGACCCAAATAACTACAGTGGTGTGATCACTCACCCAGAGCCAGACATCTTGGAATGTGATGACAAGTGGGCCTCAGGGAGCATCATGATGAACAAAGCTAGTGGAGGTGATGGAATTCCAGTTGAGCTATTTCAAATCCTAAAATACGATGTTGTTATTAAAGTGCTGCGCTCAAAATGCCAGCAAATTTGGAACACTCAGCAATGGCCACAGGACATTCTAATCCCAAAGAAGGGCAATGCCAAAGAATGTTCAAACTACTGCACAATTGCACTCATCTTACACACTAGCAAAGTAATGCTCAACATTCTCCAACAAGCCTTTAACAGTACGTGAGCCAGGAACTTCCAGAAGTTCAAGCTGGATTTAGAAAAGGCAGAGGAACCAGGGATAAAATTGCAAACATCCGTTGGATCATCGAAAAAGCAAGAGAGTTCCAGAAAAAAAAAAAAAACAAAACCTACTTCTGCTTTATTGACTATGCCAAAGCCTTTGACTGTGTGGATCACAATACATTGTCAAAAATTCTTTAAGAGATGGGAATACCAGACCACCTTACCTGCCTCCTGAGAAATCTGTATGCAGGTTAAGAAGCAACAGTTAGAATCGGACATGGGAAAATAGACAGGTTCCAAATCAGAAAGGAGTACGTCTAAGCTGTATATTGCCACTCTGCTTATTTAACTTATATGCAGAGTACATCATGAGAAACGTTGGGTTGGAAGAAGCACAAGCTGGAATAAAAATTGATATTTGGGAGAAATATCAATAATCACAGATATGCAGATGGCACCATCTTTATGGCAGACAATGAAGAGAAACTAAAGAGCCTCTTGATGAAAGTGAAAGAGGAGAGTGAAAAAGTGGGCTTAAAGCTCAACATTCAAAAAGCTAAGATCATGGCATCCAGTCCCATCACTTTATGGCAAATAGATGGGGAAACAATGGAAACAGTGTCAGATTTTATTTTGGGGGGCTCCAAAATCACTGCAGATGGTGACTGAGGCCATGAAATTAAAAGACGCTTGCTCCTTGGAAGAAGAGCTATGATCAACCTAGACAGCATATTAAAAAACAGAGACATTACTTTACCAACCCAGTCTGTCTAGTCAATGCCATGTTTTTTCAAGTAGTCTTGTATGGATGTGAGAGTTGGACTATAAAGAAAGCTGAGCCCTGAAGAACTGATGCTTTTGAACTGTGGTGTTGGACAAGACTCTTGAGAGTCCCTTGGACTGCAAGGAAGTCAAACCAGCCCATCCTAAAGGAAATCAGTCCTGAATATTCATTGGAAGGACTGAAGCTGAAGCTGAAACTCCAATACTTTGGCCACCTGAGCAAAGAACTGACTCATTGGAAAAGACCCTGATGCCAGGAAAGATCGAAGGTAGGAGGAGAAGGGGCCAACAGAGGATGAGATGATTGGGTTGCATCACCAACTCAATGGACATGAGTTTGAGCAAGCTCTGGGAGTTGGTGATGGATAGGGAGGCCTGGCGTGAAGCAGTCCATGGGGTTGCAAAGAGTTGGAGATGACTGATCAACTGATTGAACTGAACTGAACTGAAATCAAGGTGGCAATATTTTCTGGCTTAGAAAATCAAGTCGTATGTGAAAGTGTCCTTAAACTACACAACTACCTTAAAAGTTCCGACTGTATTTTTATTTGCTGTTAGTAGCATGATAGCCCAGAAATGTCAATCTGGTTAATTTGCATTGGAAAAGACCTCAGATTGACTGAAGTCTCAGCTTTCTGAGGATGGAATGTTTTAGAAATTCATTATTTAGTAACATACGTGGTCCACTGTTATTTGATCCAGTGAGCATTCAGGCTGCTGTTGCTGCTAAGTCGCTTCAGTCGTATCCGACTCTATGTGACCCGATAGATGGCAGCCCACCAGGCTCCCCAGTCCCTGGGATTCTCCAGGCAAGAACACTGGAGTGGGTTGCCATTTCCTTCTCCAGAGCATTCAGGCAAATGTCTCAAAATTCATTGGGAATATCCAGAATAGGGCAATCCTTCTTCATCCCATGCCAGTCAATTTGATAATGATAAGACCAAGATTCTTGAGAGGATCTTTACATTGTATTGTGGATAACTGACAGCTGGGCATCGTTATGCACATGTGAAAACATGGGCAATTTGCCCTTCCTCCCCAGTTCAGCTCTTGCCTGCCCTCTGTGAGCCAGGTTGGAATTGCATCCACCTCAAAGGACATCAAATCATTTCTGAGAGAGGAGTGTGAAAAAGTTGACTTAAAGCTCAACATTCAGAAAACGAAGATCATGGCATCTGGCCCCATCACTTCATGGGAAATAGATGGGGAAACAGTAGAAACAGTGTCAGACTTTGTTTTTTGGGCTCCAAAATCACTGCAGATGGTGACTGCAGCCATGAAATTAAAAGGCGCTTACTCCTTGGAAGAAAAGTTATGACCAACATAGATAGTATATTCAAAAGCAGAGACATTACTTTGCGGACCAAGGTCTGTCTAGTCAAGGCTATGGTTTTTCCTGTGGTCATGTATGGATGTGAGAGTTGGACTGTGAAGAAGGCTGAGCACAGAAGAATTGATGCTTTTGAACTGTGGTGTTGGAGAAGACTCTTGAGAGTCCCTTGGACTGCAAGGAGATCAACCCTGGGATTTCTTTAGAAGGAATGATGCTAAAGCTGAAACTCCAGTACTTTGGCCATCTCATGTGAAGAGTTGACTCATTGGAAAAGACCCTGATGCTGGGAGGGATAGGGGGCAGGAGGAGAAAGGGACGACCGAGGATGAGATGGCTGGATGGCATCATGGACTCAATGGACGTGAGTCTGAGTGAACTCTGGGAGTTGGTGATGGACAGGGAGGCCTGGTGTGCTGCGATTCATGGGGTGGCAAAGAGTCGGACAAGACTGTGCAACTGAACTGAACTGAACATGTATGGGTTTCCCTGGTGGTTCAGACGGTAAAGCGTCTGTCTATGATGTGGAAGACCTGGGTTCGATCCCTTGGTTGGGAAGATCCCTTGGAGAAGGAAATGGCAATCCACTCCAGTACTATTGGCTGGAGAATCCCATGGACAGAGGAGCCTGCTCGGCTATAGTCTTTGGGGTTGCAGAGTTGGACATGACTGAGCAGCTAACGTTTTCACTACACTTTTCAGGTTTATGGCATCTTTCCGTCAATCACTCTCACCAGTGCATGGAACAGTTACTTGTGCGTTATCTGGGGAATTTGTTGGGGTCCAGATATTGTACTGTTCTCCCATCATCTCACAGGCCTGGCAACTTCACTATTATGAGACAAGTGTTAATTGTGAATACAGGAATATTATAAGCTGAGATGGTTATATTTTCTCACCCAAAGCATATTTTAATAACACTTGCAAATATTGAATGGACATATTTAACTTCATAACTTTTCTGCCAGAAAGTAAATTGGATGATGCTTTAGAAAACATAAGGCCAAAAAAGGAGGGAGAATGAACCTAAATCTCATTTCATTTTGAAATCTGGGCTGACTAGCCATATAATTAGCTAACTAATTAGGAAAAATAATTAGCATCTTAAGACTTTTACTTCATCTTTTGTACTTTGGAGACTTTACTTCCCTGGAACTATTTGTCAAGAGTTTTCGATTCCTAAGAAAAAGTGTATTAAACCACACTGAGGGCTATAAAATATCATCTTATAAGAAACTGTTAGCACCAGTTATTTATTTAAAAAGTAAGAATGAGTAGTCAACAAAAAAGTTAGTTAGATTATGCTCAAAAATTTTTTGGATAATTAATCTAATATAAATGCATTTATTTGTATAGGAAAAAAACAAAGGAGAAGAAAATAGAACATTTTAATACTTTTTGTCAACATATTTTTTTAGCTAAACTTGTCCTGAGCAAGAACATGATAAGAAAGTAACTGAACAACTTTGTTGATTGCCAGAGGGTTAATTTTGTCATTCCAAAGACCTATCCTCTCTTGTTAACGGACCTGAAATAAAAGAGGGGAAAAAACAAAAGAAAGAAAAAATGGGCTAATGCTTAAGAATAAAGGGAATACATTTTTGACCTGATAAAAGAAATCGTCTTTATGTAAAAGAAATTATAAAATTACAAGACAATAGAAAAATAAATTAATTGATAAAACATCCCAGTTACTTTTGCAGTTTTTCTTTTAAAGACCACCACAAAATATTATCCTGAGACTAAAATAAATAAACAAATGGTATTTTTATGTGCTTTTGCTCTTCATCTCTTGAATATCACAAGATACAGCAATTTTGGAATCACTGGAAATCAGTTCAGTTCAGTCGCTCAGTCGTGTCCGACTCTTTGCGACCCCATGAATCGCAGCACGCCAGGCCTCCCTGTCCATCACCAACTCCCAGAGTTCACTCAGACTCATGTCCATCGAATCGTGATGCCATCCAGCCATCTCATCCTTTGTCGTCCCCTTCTCCTCCTGCCCCCAAGCCCTCCCAGAATCAGAGTCTTTTCCAATGAGTCAGCTCTACGCATGAGGTGGCCAAAGTATTGGAGTTTCAGCTTTAGCATCAGTCCTTCCAAAGAACACCCAGGACTGACCTCCTTTAGAATGGACTGGTTGAATCTCCTTGCAGTCCAAGGGACTCTCAAGAGTCTTCTCCAACACCACAGTTTAAAAGCATCAATTCTTTGGTGCTCAGCTTTCTTCACAGTCCAACTCTCACATCCATACATGACCAATGGAAAAATCTTAAGTGTTGCCTATTTATCTGGCCTCTTTGAATTTAGCTAGTATCCAATCTAAACTATCTCATATGTGGATACAAGTTAGAACCAAAACAATCAGGGAAGTGTGAAACAATTTTAGAATGGATGTCTGAGCTCTTTCTTCTCACTCTGCTGATGACAGAAACCTGACCCAAAATGGTTCTAAGCTTTATCTGAGGTCAGATACCTACATTAGAAGTAGAAAAAAGAAACCTATGTCTTCTGACACTGGCTCCTGTCTCCCTTCCAATATACCATGCTGCCAACGTTTAAAACGTAAAATATTCATCAATGAACTCTTTAATGGATTCATTGGTGATTTTACTGGAAATTAAAAGTTCATTTTCTCAGGGAACAGTGAAAGAGCATATTATTAGTACTTCTTAAAATAATATTTCTATTTTATGTTTTAAATACTTTATTAAATATCCATTATTTAACTACAAAAACATATAAAGTAAAAGTGGAAAACTCCTTTCTCTTTTCCTAAACCCACTTTTTCCATTATTTTTCTTTGTTAATTGATATGCATTCATCCTATCTTTTTTCAATGAATTGATGTGCTCACGTGAGAGTGCATGCTCAGTCGGTTCAGTCATGTACAACTCTATGCGACTCTATAGACTGTGTCAGGCTCCTCTGTCCATGGGATTCTCCAGGAAGGAATACTGGAGTGGGTTGCAATGCTTCCTCCAGGGGAACTTCCTGACCCAGGAACTGAACCCATGTCTCCTGTGGCTCCTGCATGGTAGGCAGATTCTTTACCGCTGAGCCAACAGGGAAGCCCTGATGTGCTCATACACATACACAAACATGTAAAATCTCAAAATGATTTTGGGTGCAACAAACTAAATGCACAAAAGAATCCAACTTGAGCACTAATGACACTTATTGACTCACTTTACCAAAAGTCTAGGTAAATGTAAATTTCTAAGTTGACAAGTGCTTCTGGCTGCTTTTCCTGTGATTCCTTGTTGAACTCTACTTCCTCTGTGCATTGAGCTTTTAGTTGGATAGGTTCAGCAGTTCTTAGACTTACACCTGCATACAAGAACATCCTAAGAAAGACAGAGCTGCTCTTCGAAAAGACCCCATAGGGATTGTTTTCCTAGGGAAGAAGAGTTTTCCCAGAAGGTTCCCAGAAAACTTCCTCTCATAGGGCTCTATTGGGTCATATTCCTGAACTAATCACTAGTAAAGAAGGAGGATATGGAGGCTCTAAGGTCCATGGAGACATGTGGGATGAATGGAACAAATTTCTAAAGACAGTTCGTATTCTGGTAAGAAGAAGGAAGGAGAATACAGACACTAAGTAGACATTTTACAATGTTTACTACACACATACAGATAAATGTCTCTCTGAATGTGTAAACATAATATACATATACAAACACACATACCTTGAACATCTTTTATGCCATCATACAGCTCCACCTTATTCTCTTTCACTGCTTCATAATAGCTCATAGTACTGTTGTGTTATAATATTTAACTGATACCCTAGTGATATGCAGAGAAGGCAATGGCACCCCACTCCAGTACTCTCGCCTGGAAAATCCCATGGACGGAGGAGCCTGATGGGCTGCAGTCCATGGGGTCGCTAAAAGTCGGACACGACTAAGCCACTTCCCTTTCACTTTTCACTTTCATGCATTGGAGAAGGAAATGGCAACCCACTCCAGTGTTCTTGCCTGGAGAATCCCAGGGACGGGGAGCCTGGTGGGCTGCCATCTATGGGATCGCAAAGAGTCAGACACAACTGAAGTGACTTAGCAGCAGCTAGTAATATGAATCCCTTTTTAAGTTATCAACTGTGTTCCTAAATTTGGATGAGGCTTGAGTAAGAAATTTTTAAATAACTTTTATCACAAAGCAAAAGCCAAACACTGAACTGAGCTGAAAGCCAAACAAAAAGCACATTCCTAGGTTAGGTATTCATGTGAAACTACCTTAGGGAGTAGCGCTATATGCCTAGTCCCAGGAGCTTTGCATGTAACCAAATAGTAGTTAATGAAGTTTCATATACCATGTTTCTCTGTTGTGGCAAAAAGGAAAATGAGAGTGGCAAAATATTTTATTTGAAAAACTTAAAGTTCCAACTGAGACCAGAATTTCTTCCCAGTAATTTTTTAAATTAAAATATGGTGAAATTGGATCTTAAACATTTGAAGAATATCTAACTTCCCAAATTAACTGAGTGATGTTTAATTTAATCTTCATTCAATGTTATACTTAGAATTTACCTTCCTGCACTGGACTGCAAATTTCATAAGATCAAAAACAATATTTTTCTTATTATGTATCCCTAGAACTTAGTACAATGTTGGAAAAAAGGAGGCACTGGATAAATAACTGCTGACTGAATAAATAAATGAATAAAATGAACTCTGGGAGTTGGTGATGGACAGGGAGGCCTGGCGTGCTGCGATTCATGAGGTCGCAAAGAGTCGGACACGACTGAGCGACTGAACTGAACTGAACAGAACTGAACTGAAAGAATGGCATAGAGCTTGCCTTTTACTGGGACTGATGATATAGAAACAGTTGCATTGCAAGATCAAATATCCTAAGCACTCTAAGAAATGATTAGTCTTATGTGACAAGTGAAATTAATAACAGTAGGTGAGGTCAGTAGAAATGATGACTCAGTAAATCTTTAAATGACCAACAGTCCTATATATCTTTCCTACATGAATATGAAAAGCCTCATGTTATTTAGGATCATTTTAGTTCAAGGAGCTGTGATACTAGTGATTTCAAGGAAGGAGGAAGAGGGGATTTATTTAATTTGACATATATTTCTTTGAGTACTGAGGTACAGAAATGACTACAAATATTAACTGGGAAGCATAGGAACAGGAAAACTGCCAGAACTAGACCTTGCTCTTTCTGTTCCTCCCAGGAACTGAACATGATGTGTGATCCAGTCTTGTTAATCTGGACCAGTCTGGTCCAGTTTAGGATCAGATTATAGACCAATCTGGACCAGTTTTCTCTCAAAGCTCTGCCTCTGCTTCTTTGTGTTCTTAGTGTATCATAACTGCAGTTTCCTTCTACCTCCTTGGGTTCCATTGTCTCTTTATTTATTATAACGCTTGTATTGATTCTTTGGTTCCAAGTGCTAACTGATTCACACCCGGATATCTTATTTTTAAAATACCAAATGAAATATCTCCTTTGTCAAGTTTCTGTCTTCTGTTCAGACAGTAAGTAACTAGTCACCCAATATATAGACTAAATTGAGGGCAATTTGTGGCTCAGGGTTATGTGGCATGTGACCTTGCAGCAGGGGTGTAAATAATTACAGATTCCTGAGAGGAAACCTTGAAAGAGTGGAAGGCACAAAATAGATCTAGTGCAAACATTTATTGATACTTATCAGCTATCCTTTTCAGATTAAAAGATAAACACAGGATTAAAAATAATTCATTTTATCTTTATAACACTGAATCATTCCATGTATCCCAGTGTATTTTCCTCAGTCTATTCTTCTGCATTTATTTCCAATACTGTGTACTATTTACATTTTTTTTGGGGGGGGGGAAAGAGATGGGATCTCACACTGTATTTTGATGGAGCTCCCATTTTCCTTATTTATATTACTTACTTTCTTTAGGAAAACAACACTGATTTCAATGACTATATAATATTCATTTTTAGAATTCATTATCTTTATTTACTCCCCCTGCTCTCAATTCCTACCAAGAGATCTGTAGACCTAATGATACTGCAGCAAATATCCTTTTACCTAAATTCTCTTCATATTCTGATTAGATCCTTAGGTTAGATTCCTACAAATGAAATTACTGGATAAATTGACTTGAACATTTAAAAGGTTATTTAAATTTATTGCCAAATTGCTTTTAAATGTTTGTGTTTACTATTACTCTCAGTAATTGTATAAGAAGATATCATTTATTTCTCATTAATTATCCCTAGCGTGGGGCTAATGATTGTTCCTATGAAGTTGAAAGACAGGATTTCTAAATAATGAAGAGTGGGCTGTTAATGCTTGAAGTATTGAAATCTAGAATCAAATGAGTATATATTTCCTCTTATGGAGCTGCTTTGTAATAGTCTAGGCAAACGACATAAACTAAATTGTGTTACAGTTTTAATAGCATAGGATATTGGGCCATAAACCATCAATATAACTCCCCACATTTTAAAATTAATTCATTTATTTGGTCTGTTATTTTTTTGTTCTCAAAAATATCAAACGTCATCTGTAAGCTTAGGTTGTGCTCAGATGGCTGTGATGGTAAAGCGTCTGGTGACTCAGATGGTAAAGCATCTGCCTACAATGCGGGAGACCCAGGTTTGATCCCTGCATCAGAAAGGTTCCCTGGAGGAGGAAATGGCAACCCACTCAGTACTCTTGCCTGGAAAATTCCATGGACAGAGGAGCCTGGTAGGCTACAGCCCATGGGATCACAAAGAATCGGTCACAACTGAGCAACTTCTCTTTCTTTCTATTTGTTCTATTATTTTTTTTCTCAAAAATATCAGATATCAACTGTAAGTTTAGCTTGTGCTAGGCACTAGGGACAAAAATATGAATAAAAGGTCTTTTCATACCCCCAAACCCCAAGATGGTAGAAAGACATGGAAGCAATCTATTACAATGCAATATTTTAAATGATATGAAAGAAGAAAATACACAGAGCTGTGGGTTCCACAAGGAAGAGGTGGCTAACTCTGCAACAAGAAACAAGCAAGGGAGGTTTCACAGGGAAATGATAATACTTTGATATTAACACTGAAATACTAAGCAAATCATGAACCAGTTAAGCTTACAGTTGGAGAAGAGAAAAAAAAAAGGAGGTAGATTTGGGTAGTGAAGCTTCTTTCATATAGTTCTGAATTTACCTTGAAAGCAGAAACAAGCCACTGAAGGCTAGAGAAAATTAGAAGTTATTGGACTGATCCAGGGAAAGATGAAGAGTTGCTAATAATGCTGAGTCCCTGGGGAGCAGTGTAGAGAACTTGGTGATATTTGAGAGATAAAGTCAATGATGTTTATCAACCAATTAGATGTGGATTTCAGAGAAAAGGAAGCTGAGTTGTTTCAGTGGATTTTTTAGTACATGGTGGATCTGTGGATTTATATGTCAGAGTCAGAGTCAGTTTGAGCTCTATTCAGTTTGAAAAGAATGAAAAATATGAATTTGCATATATAAAATTGGAACTTTATAAATAAGTGGAAACTGACTATTAAAATTTGAGAGTTAAGAGCATATAAATAGGTCATAAATCATATTTGAAATTATCAACAGGGGAGAGTATAAAAAGTAAGAAGAATGTAGGGTATAAAATGGAACCCTAGAAGCAATGATTGTTTTTAGAATTGTTTGGGAGAAAGGAGCAACTAAAGGAGACCAAATCTGTGTTTCTAAAGGCTCAGTGCTAATATCAACCAATTAGATGTGGATTTCAGAGAAAAGGAAGCTGAGTTGTTTCAGTGGATTTTTTAGTACATGGTGGATCTGTGGATTTATATGTCAGAGTCAGAGTCAGTTTGAGCTCTATTCAGTTTGAAAAGAATGAAAAATATGAATTTGCATATATAAAATTGGAACTTTATAAATAAATGGAAACTGATTATTAAAATTTGAGAGTTAAGAGCATATAAATAGGTCATAAATCATATTTGAAATTATCAACATGGGAGAGTATAAAAAGTAAGAAGAATGTAGGGTATAAAATGGAACCCTAGAAACAATGATTGTTTTTAGAATTGTTTGGGAGAAAGGAGCAACTAAAGGAGACCAAATCTGTGTTTCTAAAGGCTCAGTGCTATTCAAGAAAAGAGTAAGTGCTTTAGAAGCTCAGAAGAAAAGGAATGGACAAATTTGTCAAACACAGCAGAAAGATCAGGTAAAATAAAGACTAAAATTGCCCAGAGTACTTTGTAACTGAAGGTCACCATAGACCTGGGCCATTTACAGTGGCTTTTGTGGAAGTATAAATCATATTGGGGTATAAAAAGTAGAGAATGGTAGTGGAGAATTAGCTAAAAGATAGACTACTATCTTCAGAATTCAATAGTGATGTAAAGACTATACATAATCATAATCATAAGATATTTCACAGTGGAATGAAGTTATGAATAGCAAAGTCTCTGAGAATGGAGAGTTTGAAGATAAAGGAAGATATTTAGTGATAAGAAATAGACTATAAAGAGTCTGATGACCCACTGATTTAACTTAAAATGACAAAAGTAAGAGCATATTTTGATTCTATATTGCAGCTATATGTTTTCAATCATTTTTAAACTTTTTACACAACCTTTAAAGATTACTTTTCATTTATAATTATTACAAAATATTGGCTATATTCCCTATGTTGTATAATACTTCTTGAGCCTGTCTTATATTCAACAGTTTGTATCTCCCAGGCCCTGACCTCAATCCCTGTTTTCCCACAGATAACTACTAGTTTGTTCTCTATTTATGTGAATCAGAAGTTATGAATAGCAAAGTCTCTGAGAATGGAGAGTTTGAAGATAAAGGAAGATATTTAGTGATAAGAAATAGACTAGAAAGAGTCTGATGACCCACTGATTTAACTTAAAATGACAAAAGTAAGAGCATATTTTGATTCTATATTGCAGCTATATGTTTTCAATCATTTTTAAACTTTTTACACAACCTTTAAAGATTACTTTTCATTTATAATTATTACAAAATATTGGCTATATTCCCTATGTTGTATAATACTTCTTGAGCCTGTCTTATATTCAACAGTTTGTATCTCCCAGGCCCTGACCTCAATCCCTGTTTTCCCACAGATAACTACTAGTTTGTTCTCTATTTATGTGAATCCACTTCTTTTTTGTTATATTCACGAGTGTGTTGCATTTTTTAGATTCCATATATAAGTGATATCATAAAGTGTTTGTCTTTCTCTGACTAATGTCATTTGGCATAATGGCCTCCAAGTCCATCCATGTTGCTGCAAATGGCAAAATTGTGTGTCTTTTTGTGGCTGAGGAGTATTCTATTTTGTGTGTGTGTAATCTAAGGAACCACTAGTGTCATCTTTCCAAATTGAAACTGATGTCCTGCTCTAAAGATGTAATGGCTCCATATTGCTCACAGAAACAAGTTCAAAATTCTATGAGGTTTTTTAAGTCCATGTTTAGTCTAGCCATACCTGACTCCTAGTTATTAGTTCACGTCCCTTTCTCTCTCCCTCACTGTGTTGTTCTATTGTTGCTATATCTCTTCCCAACGAGAGTCTTTGGGCCAGCAGTGCCAGAAATGATCTTTCCAACCCAGTTCCCCTTTTCTTGCAACTAGCTGGTGCTGGCTACAAAAACCACAGCTGTTTTCCTAGTTCAACTTGTTCATGACAGGCTGTGTTCTTTGTAACAAATATCATATAGTTGTTAATAAACTTCCCCCCCCTTTCTTTCTCTAAAGAATATATATTCCACAAGGTCAGAGATTTATCCATTTGTTTATATATATGTTCCCATTGTCTGACACTCTCACTGAATATAATTGGAAAAGTAAATGAATGATGAATATTGAGAAAAATGTTAATTATCTCTCACAATTAGTACAATTTTTAAGTGATTTTTTAAGGATAAGTATCTGGGTCCATAATACAGAGAAAAAATCCAATTCTTTTTCAGTCTTCCACCCATGCAAGTCTGATGGTCAATATCGTGGTGAGAAAGTTATGAATATGAAACTTTGAATAACTTCTCAATGTTCTCAAGTTAATGATCTTTTAAGGGTTTATGTTAATTAAAGAACAAATTTTAGCTCAATATTGGCATCTGTCTCCATTTAATGTAAAACAATCACAGGTTTTTTTCCACTGTATTATATAGCTTATATAATCTAGCATAAATTCCCAGAATTAAATATTTACAAATTCACAATTTTGATACTGAATAATAATTTATTTTTCCTTGATTTACCTTTTATTTATTGTTCATTTTTACTGAAGTATAGTTTATTTCCATGTTTGTGTTAGTTTCATGTGTATAACAAAGTAATTCAGGTATATTTTTCAGATTCTTTTCCGTCTAGGTTATTGCAAAACACTGAGTATAGTTCTCTGTGTTATACAGTAGGTCCTTGTTAGTTATCTGTAATTATTTATTTTTTTGATGACTAAAAGTTTTAATCAGCCTCTGGACCCACAATCTGGATGTCAGAAACTGCAAACCATGTTATACTAAATAATCAAGAAAATAAAGCAATTGAATGTTACTTTCAACAATGAGAGCAGGATCAACAAAAGAATTTTTTTGGTAAATATCAATGAACCAGAAATCAACTATTTTTGAAGATCCAACTATCTCAATATTTTTTGTTGTGGTTGTGGCAAAATACATGCAAAATAAAATTTACTATTTTATCCTCAAATGTTAAGGTTAAATAAAGATGTAACATACATGGCAGAGACTACTTTGCTGTTCTCCAGATCTGTGTCGTCTATCCTTGTACCTATAGCTATCCTTTATTTACAGCTATGCTATTAGTTTAGTGTGGCCATATGGCTCGATCGTAGCTCTTATAATGAGGTCTGAGCATAAGTTAACATTCTCCCCATCCACACTTGCTCTACCATGCTTTTTGCTCATCTAGTGGTTGAATGACAAGACTGAAAGGCCATAGAGGAGAGTAAACTCATAAGGGAAAAAGATGCTGGTTTCCTGAATGATCACTTGGAAGGAGAACTGACACAATGGAGCATTTAATGCCACCACTTAATGTGGTGTAGAATTAGCAATTTTGATGGTCACAGATATAGAATCCAGTATTATCCCAGCAAATACTATGTGCTCTCCATAGCAGATACAAATATGGACTGCTAGACTTTCCAGGTATTGAACTAGCAAAACATATAAGGGGTGCCTTTTCTTTTGTTTGCTTTCCTCTTAAATGACTAGTTTCTGGAAGTTGATGGTAGCAGTTAAGGAGACAAATAAAGTGACCTGATATTACTAATAGCAGGAAGAAAGGCTGGGATGAGCAGCACATCCTTTAGGGGATGGCATAATTCCCTACAGAATGCCTGAGGCTGACCTGAGTTCACATCAGAAGTAATGATGGTTGCAACAGCAATGGGGTGGTAGCATTTATTTCTGTTGAAAACATCTGAAGCCCATGATGCACCTTTTCCAAAGCGAATGCTCTACTTAGAAGTCATTTGCCCAGATTCTCTATCCTAAACTGCTATGATTCCCTGTTGAGCTCCAGTCCTTACTATAAAGGGCAAAGGGCCTCATCTCATATTTCCAATGTGACTGTTCACTCCATTTTCAGCTTATCAGGAAGACTGGAGGAGAATACAGAAGGATTCCTTTGACTGGGGAGGATGTGCACCATAAAGGTGATAAGGTATAAACTGTTCCCTGTGAGAAGAAGGAAGGACTTCCTTCTTAATCACTACACATGGATGTGTTTGATAGTGAGCCCTGCTAGAGTAACTTAACAGACAATATAGTTCTACTTTCTCTTCTTAAAGAGTTAAAACAATACTCTTAGGAAGATCTGGGGGATGGGGAGATCTCTGGATTAATGAAGCTCACCTAAGGTAGGTAGGTAGGTAAAGTCGCTCAGTCGTGTCCAACTCTTCGTGACCCCATGGACTATAACCTACTAGGCTTCTCCATCCATGGGATTCTCCAGGCAAGAATACTGGAGTGGATTGCCATTTCCTTCTCCAGGGGAATCTTCCCGACCCAGGGATCGAACCCAGGTCTCCCACATTGGAGGCAGACGCTTTAACCTCTCAGCCACCAAGCTCACCTAAACCGACTTGTTAAAGTAGCTGGATTAGCAGAGAAATTACTCTCTTGTTTAAAATATGTCAGTGGCTCCATGTTGAGATACCAGACATGGAACAACGAACTGGTTCCAAATGGGAAAGGAGTATGTCAGGGCTATATATTGTCACCCTGCTTATTTAAGTTGTATGCAGAGTATATCATGCGAAATGCCAGGCTAGATGAAGCACAAGCTGGAATCAAGATGGCTGGGAGAAATAACAATAACCTCAGATACACAAATGACATCACCCTTATGGCAGAAAGCAAAGAGGAACTAAAGAGCCTCTTGATGAAATGAAAGAGTGAAAAAGCTGGCTTAAAACTCAACATTCAAAAAGCTAAGATCATGGCTTCCAGTCCCATCACTTTATGGCAAATAGGGAAACAATGGAAACAGTGATAGACTTTAGTATGGGGGGCTCCAAAATCACTATAGATGGTGACATCAGCCACGAAATTAAATGACACTTGCTCCTTGGAAGAAAAGCTATGACCAACCTAGACAGTATATTAAAAAACAGAGACATTACTTTGCCAACAAAGGTCTGTCTAGTCAAAGCTGTGGTTTTTCCAACAGTCATGTATAGATGTGAGAGTTGGACCATAAAGAAGACTGAGTGCTGAAGAAGTGTTGCTTTTGAACTATGGTGTTGGAGAAGACTCTTGAGAGTGCCCTGGACTCCAAGGAAATCAAACCAGTCAATCCTAAAGGAAATGAACCCTCAATACTTCCTAATGTGAAGAACTGACTTATTGGAAATGACCCTGATGCTGGGAAAGATTGAAGTCAGGAGGAGAAGGGGATGACAGAGGATGGGTTGGTTGGATGGCATCACTGACTCGATGAACATCGGTGTGGGCAAGCTCTGGAAGTAGGTGATGGCCAGGGAAGCCTGGGGTGCTGCAGTCCATGGGGTCACAAAGAGTTGGACATGATTGAGCAACAGAACTGAATTGAACTCATGCTGGGATAAATGTTTAAATTCTTAAGAAGCTACAGATGCCTGAATCATCATGCCCTTACTCTCTTCTACATACCCATCTCAGAACAACCTTCTCATCTCTCTTTACTTCAGCTTTGTTTCTTGCAGTTTTATAAATCGTCATGTTTACTTGCATCTCATAACACGTTCATTTGCTGTTTGTATTGCATAGAATGTTCACTGTGGGACAACAGTTTTTAGTTAAATACATCTCATTCATTAGAATAGTACTGAGACAGTGCTACCCTCAAGCTTTCCTTGTCTCCTCAACTAAGTTGAGGATCCTTTCACATGTCTATTGTGGGTTGCATTATTTGTTTAAAATATCCTCTGTGAGACTGTCCCTTTCTGTCTCCTCTTAGTGGAGAAGTGTATTTCCTTCCTCATTGATGCATGATTTTACTATGAGGCTCCCTAGTGGCTCAACTGGTTAAGAATCCACCTGCAATGAAAGAGACCTGGGTTCAGTCCCTGGATTGGGAAGATCTCCTGGAGAAGGGAAATGCTAAGCACTCAAGTATTCTGGCCTGGAGAATTCCATGGACTGCACAGTCCATGGTGTCACAAAAGAGTTGGACACAGCTGGTCAACTTTCACCTTCACTTAGCTTTCTATAATGTAATGAGAGTGAAAGTGATAATATGTTCATGAAGAGGCTTCAAGGCTGGTGTAGCTAAGATAGGAAATGATAGTTTCTCCTGGATTCCAGAAAGAAAGCATATGGAGGAGAGTTGCAACTGACCCACAAGGAATATTAACATAAGCAAAAAATAAGTAATTAAATCTTTATCGTTTAAGTCACAGAGACTTGGAATATGTCTGTTATTTGAACATAATGTAGCAAAAGCTGACTGACGCACTGTCATATTTCACTTTTTTTTAAATAAGAGAAAGTATAGCAAAGTAGTATTAAACAGGCTGTAAACTCAAACTCCTATATTCAATGTCCATTCTGCCACTTGATGCTTTGTGGTTTTAAACATCACAATTAATGTCTTTGGCCTCTGTTACTTTACTTGTGAAATGGAGATGATACTAGTATATACTTCATAAGGTAGTGGTCAGGATTAAATGAGTTAATATTAATAAGATTCAGTTCCGTTCAGTTCAGTCACTCAGTCATGTCTGACTCTTTGCGACCCCATGAACCACAGCATGCCAGGCCTCCCTGTCCATCACCAACTCCCAGAGTCCACCCAAACCCACGTCTATCGAGTTGATGATGCCATCCAAACATCTTATCCTCTGTCACCCCCTTTTCCTCCTGCCCTCAATCTTTCCCAGCATCAGGGTCCTTTCCAATGAGTCAGCTCTTCATATCAGGTGGCTAGAGTATTGGAGTTTCAGCTTCAGCTCAGTCCTTTCAATGAACTCCCAGGACTGATCTCCTTTAGGATGGGCTGGTTGGATTTCTTTGGAGTCCAAGGGACTCTCAAGAGTCTTCTCCAACACCACAGTTCAAAAGCATCAATTCTTCAGCGCTCAGCTTTCTTCACAGTCCAACTGTCACATCCATACATGAAAAAACATAGCCTTGACTAGATGGACCTTTATGGCAAAGTAATGTCCCTGCTTTTGAATATGCTATCTAGGTTGGTCATAACTTTTCTTCCAAGGAGTAAGCTGTCTAGGTAGGTCATAACTTTCCTTCCAAGGAGTAAGTGTCTTTTGATTTCATTGCTGCAATCACCATCTGCAGTGATTTTGGAGCCCAGAAAAATAAAGTCAGCCACTATTTCCCCATCTATCAGTATTACCTTCTCCAAATTAAATATCACACCAGTGCCTAGAAGAGAACAAGCCCTCCACAAGTGTCAATTATTAGTATTCATAGGACTTAGCAAATTTTTCAATCACAAATTCTCTATGATTATTTGATTAAAGTCTGTTTCCCCTATTAGACTGTTTGAATCCTGAGAGCAGAAATCTCACCAACTTGATTCACTTTTATCTCGCCAGTGAATAGCATAAACTTGGCACATAATGAGCACCTGACAAATATTTGTTCTATAATGAATTTTTAAAAATGAGTGAATAAAAATAATAGCTCAAAGCTAACATCAGTCACTGTATTGAAAGGAAGAAAAGATAAATACTATTAATATTTTAAATTACTTGTAAGATGAGCAATATTTCAAGCAATTCCAGCTTTGTCCACTGAAATTATATAAAATCTATACTGATGGAAAAACCATATTTTTGGATGAAATTTGCAGAATAAAATTTCCTATGGTAGATTGCACTGCTGCTATTACAAAAGTCATAATTATGTGAAATATGGGAAGGTTGTCATTTGTTTATATGTTTCTCAAAAAAATACTTCAAAAATGACTCATCTAATTATTTAATTTTATGATGAATAAATTCACTTCTAATGTCTATATATAATGCCTGTTTTCATATTCTTTCACTGCCCCTTTCTGCCTCTCATAGAAGGCATTGCCTAGTACCCTATGTTGGCCATCATTTTTATAACATCTGATGTGACTGAAACTTCATGTCCATCCATCTCTGAGAACAGGTCTCTATTTTTTTTAGGTACTTGCTTTTCATTTCAAAATTGTGTACCAGGCAATGTCCTGTCACAGAGGCTTGAAATTAAAAAATTAGATTGTATGCCATAAGATACATGACTAGACTGGTAAATTAAATTGGACTCTGATGTAGATGAGTAACCTGGGAGAAAAGACTGGGATACAAATTGTAAGGCTTAGTGAAGTTAGACATTTGGAAGGTAGGATGAGCACTCCATGAGAAAAGAGCTGGCAGCAAAACTCTTGGTATTGAGAGGTATGTGTGAGCCAGTGAACCAGTGGAACACTGGTCTGCTGTTAATAATCCTGGAGTGAACATGAGAGGGTAGACATCTCTTTGAAATTCTGATTTCATTTCCTTTGGATTTACATATATACAGAAGCAGGATTGCTGGGTCACATGGCAGTTCTATTTTTAGTTTTTTTGAGAAAGCTCATATTGGTTTACATAGTGGCTATACCAATTTACATTCCTTCCAAGAGGGCCCTTCCCCCCCATATCCTTCAGTTCAGTTCAGTCGCTCAGTTGTGTCCGACTCTTTGCGACCCCATGAATCGCAGTACGCCAGGTCTCCCTATCCATCACCAACTCCTGGAGTTCACTCAGACTCACATCCATTGAGTCCGTGATGCCATCCAGCCATCTCATCCTTTGTCGTCCCCTTCTCCTCCTGCCCCCTATCCCTCCCGGCATCAGGGTCTTTTCCAATGAGTCAACTCTTCGCATGAGGTGGCCAAAGTATTGGAGCTTCAGCTTTAGCATCATTCCTTCCAAAGAAATCCCAGGGCTGATCTCCTTCAGAATGGACTGCTTGGATCTCCTTGCAGTCCAAGGGACTCTCAAGAGTCTTCTCCAACACCACAGTTCAAAAGCATCAATTCTTAAGTCACCATCTGCAGTGATTTTGGAGCCCCAAAAAATAAAGTCTGACACTGTTTCTACTGTTTCCCCATCTATTTCCCATGAAGTGATGGGACCCAATGCCATGATCTTCGTTTTCTGAATGTTGAGCTTTAAGCCCGCTTTTTCACTCTCCTCTTTCACTTTCATCAAGAGCCTTTGTAGTTCCTCTTCACTTTCTGCCATAAGGGTGGTGTCATCTGCATATCTGAGGTTATTGATATTTCTCCCTCCTGGCAACCATTTTTGGTAACAAACAGGTATGAGGTGGTATCTCATTGTGGTTTTGATTTCCATTTCCCTAATGATTAGTGATATTGCACACCTTTTCATATACTTATTGGCTATTTGCATGTCTTTTTTGGAAAAATGTCCATTCAGGTCCTCTGCCAACTTTTAGTTGGATTTTTAACTTGTTGCTATTGAATTGTATGTGTTCCTTATATATTTTGGGTATTAACCTGTAATTAGAAAGGAAGTTTGCAAATATTTCTCGTATTCTGTACATTGCCTTTATATTGCATTGATTATTTTTTTTACTTTTTACTTTACAGAACTGAAATGTGCAGAAGCTTTTTAGTTTGATGTAGTCCTGCTTATTGATTTTTGCTTTTATTGCTTGTACTTTTTGTGTACAGAAAGTTGCTGCCAAGACCAATGTCAAGTTTGTTCGTTTTTTTTTTCTGTTTTCTTCTAGCTTTACAGTTTCAAATCTTATGTTCAAGTCTTTAATTCATTTTGAGATAATTTTTGTGAGTGGTATAAGATAGGAATCCAATTTATTTTTTGCAAGTGGTAATCCAGTTTTGCCAGCAACATTTATTAAATAGACTATCGTTTATCCATTAAGTATTTTTGGCTTGTCAAAAATTAATTGACTGCTAATGGAAGGGTTTATTTTTAAGCTCTCTATTCTATTCCACTGGTTTATGTGTGTATTTATTTATTTATTTTTGGTGGTACCATACTTCTAAATTACTCTAACTTTGTAATAAGTTTGAAATCAAAAGTATGATAACTCCAGTTTAATTCTTTCTTAGACTGCTTTGGCTAGAAGAGGCCTTCTGTGATTCCATACAAATTTTAGTTTTTTTCCTCTATTTTTGTGAAAAATGCCATAGGAATTTTGATAGGTATTTTACAGAATCTACAGAAGGCTTTGGGTATTATGGACAGTTTTACAACATAAATTCTTCTGATCCCTAACCTTGGATATTTTCCCATTTATTTGTGTTTTCTTCCTTTGCCAAAGTCATATAGTTTTCAGTGTAAAAATCTTTAAGCTCCTTGCTTAAATTTACTAAGTATTCTACATTTTTGAAACTATTTTAAATGGGATGGTTTTCTTTACTTCTTTTTCAGATATTTCACTGTTAGTATTTAACTGTGTTTAAGTTAAAGCATACATATGACCAAGTGATTTTAATTCTTAGAAGTTCTTTTTTAAAACCTTGGTCTGCAAGCCCTTGAGATAGAAACTTGGAAATATTTCAGTGGTAGTTAGATTAAAAACATGTGCATGTTTTATTACAAGAGATACTAACATAATAAACACTTAACAAGTCAGGTTTATTGTTTTTGTTCACTTTCTTTGCCAATGAGTGTTTTTGAACTTCAGAGATGACAGCTGGAGATATCTTAAAAGGGACAAGATTTTCTTAAAAGACACTTTGATTTTCAATTGATGGTATTTGTGGATAAGAATTTTGTAGATTATCTTTCCTTAATTTGTCAAAAATTAATTACATCATGAATGCATGAGGCTGGGAAGGGACAGGCAAGGCAAAAATGTCTAGGAGGTAGAAAAATGGTAACAATTTATTGATCCATTAATTAAATGATAAGGCATAATAGCTCAGTTCACTTCAGTTCAGTCACTCAATCCAGTTCAGTTCAGTTGCTCAGGCATGTCCAACTCTTTGCAACCCTATGGACTGCAGCACACCAGGCTTCCTTGTCTATCACCAACTCCCAGAGCTTGCTCAAACTCATGTCCATCGAGTCAGTGATGCCATCCAACCATCTCATCTTCTGTTGTCCCCTTCTTCTCCTACTCTTAACTTTCCCAGCATCAGGGTCTTTTCCAATGAGTCAGTTCTTTGCATCAGGTGGCCAAAGTATTAGAGTTTCAGCTTCAACATCAGTCCTTCCAGTGAATATTCAGGATTGATTTCCTTTAGGATAAACTGGTTGGATCTCCTTGCTGTCCAAGGCACTCTCAAGAGTCTTCTCCAACACCATAGTTCAAAAGCATCAATTCTTTAGTGCTCAGCTTTCTTTATAGTCCAACTCTCACATCCATACATGACTACTGGAAAAACCATACCTTTGATTAGAAGGACCTTTGTTGGCAAAGTAATGTCTGCTTTTTAACATGCTCTCTAGGTTGGTCATAGTTTTTCTTCCAAGGAGCAAGCGTCTTTTAATTTCGAGGCTGTAGTCACCATCTGCAGTGATTTTGGAGCCCCCCAAAATAAAGTCTGTCACCATTTCCCCATATATTTGCCATGAAATGTTGGGACCAGATTAGCATAGTAGCTAATTTATAAAAAACTGTATGTTTTTAGATGTATTCAGAAGTAGGTATCAGTTTCTGTTCTCAAATTATTATATTTTATATTTTTCAGTCAAGAATATCCATGAGTTACAGAGAACACACTTGTGGTTGCCAAGGGGAAAGTGGAGAGGGATAGACTGGGAATTTGCGGTTGGTAGATGTAAATTTTTATGTTTAGTATGGACAAATGACCAGGTTCTACTGTATAGCACACAAAACTATATGCAGTCTCCTGGGATAAGTCATAATGGAAAAGAATATTTAAAAAAGAATTATATATGTCTATGACTGAGTGACTTTGCTGTACAGCAAAGACTGGCACAGTGTTGTCCATCAAGTATATACTTCAGTGAAAAAAAGGAATATTCAGGAGAAATTTAAATGACTGAGTAAAATGTGTTCAAATTAATGAAGACTACATTCATAAGATGATGAAATTCGTGTGGCAGTAAATGTTTTTTCTTGAATAAAGAGCAGAGACAGTTTATAACAATAAATAACAATATTTAATCTAATCAAAGTTTACAGTATAGTAAGCTTTGGAGTCTAAATTTCTTGCCATGTTATCCCTATAAATACAGACCTGACTTCCTTAGAAAACCCAGGTGCTTGTTATACTATATAATATTTTCTTGAATTATATTTTATTCTCCCAAAGAAAACTGTGATATCTCTGAAATATAACGCAAGCATCCAGTGCTCCTGTTTTTGTGAGGTGCTATCCCTTGTGTGCTTCATTCCGCTAGCCCTGAGTGGATTGTGGGCACACTTAATCTGGGCAGGAAACCAAATGGACAAAAACACATTTCTGAGTTTTTACATAAAGCACTTCATTTGTCTAGACCTGGCACCAAAGAATGAAATATCAATTATTACAAAACAGATTTTGGGCACTTAGAGGCACATTATTCATTCTTCGATGTGGAATGGGAATTTGTGTTTCCAGAAGAGAGAGAGATGGCAGGTGCAGTGAGAAGTACTGCAGTAAAAATTCCCCTACAAAGAGAGATGCTGTGTGTAGAGAATGTGTGCAAAACCTCCTGCATTGCTTAAACCATTTTACTTGGGTAGAGAAGCCAGTTTACATTTTCCACTGAACCATATCCATTGACGATTGCTTTGATTTCATTGAACACAAGGCTTAACAAACAGCCAACGGATTTATGTTTTAAGGGAAAGCCTGGCATAACCTTCATCAGAAAAACCTCCTTCAGAAAGAACTGATGTGCTTAGACTGCCAAATGCATTTAAGTGTTGCAACAGTCTAAGAAAACAGGACATATGTGTGCCTCGTTCACCAGGCTGAGTGTCCTCTGAATAACCCCTTCGGGGACAAGTCCACACACAAAAGATTTCACATGCTTCCTGACCTTAGCAACTTCTGCATCTCTCTAGTTGGTGCCGTAGAGGCTGAAAAAAATCTATTTGATGGTAAGATATTTTTTTCCCCTATTTTAGTGATTTGTACCTTTAAGAGCTGTTCATTTTTAATTCATCCATTTTGTTCTCTGTTGAGGGCAAAAGCAAGATATGCTTTTAAAAATATGGTAGATAGTACAATGTATCAATTAAAATATCATTTTCCCTAATTGTAAGATTTGAATTGCAAACAATGACAATTTTAACTGCTTTATTGAAGTATGATTAACAAATAAAAAGTTGTAAATATTTAATTTATACAACTTGATATTTCAAGGTAGCTGGCACCCCACTCCAGTACTCTTGCCTGGAAACTCCCATGGACAGAGGAGCCTGATGGGCTGCAGTCCATGGGGTCGCTAAGGGTCGGGCACGACTGAGCGACTTTCACTTTCAGTTTTGACTCTCATGCATTGGAGAAGGAAATGGCAACCCACTCCAGTCTTGCCTGGAGAATCCCAGGGACGGAGGAGCCTGATAGGCTGCCGTCTACGGGGTTGCACAGAGTCCGACACGACTTAAGCAACTTAGCAGCAGCAGCAGCATACACTCTTGACGGAGAAGGCAATGGCACCCCCACTCCAGTACTCTTGCCTGGAAACTCCCATGGACAGAGGAGCCTGGTGGGCTGCAGTCCATGGGGTCGCGGAGGGTCGGACATAACTGAGCGGTTTCATTTTCACTTTTAACTTTCATGCATTGGAGAAGGAAATGGCAACCCACTCCAGTGTTCTTGCCTGGAGAATCCCAGGGACGGGGGAGCCTAGTGGGCTGCCATCTATGGGGTCGCACAGAGTGGGACACGACTGAAGCGACTTAGCAGCAGCATACACTCTTGAAGGGCTTCCCAGGTAGCTCAGTGGTAAAGAATCCTCCTTTAATGGTACAGGAGACACCAGTTCGATTCCTGGGTCAGGACGATCCCCCAGAGAAGGAAATGGCAACCCACTCCAGTTTTCTTGCCTGGAAATCCCACACACAAAGGAGCCTTATGGGCTACAGTCCATGGGTTCACAAGAGTCAGACATGACTGAGCAACTGAACACCACCACCATTACACTCTTGAAACCATCAGCACTGTTAATGCCATAGTCATCCATCACTTACATAAGTTTCCTCTTCCCCTAGTCTGTTATTTTGTTGTTGTTTGTTGGTTTTATGGTTTTCCTTTTTGTGTTAAGAGCACTATGCCATAAGATCTAGCCTCTTCTTGAGTCTTTGGGCCTCAATGAGAAATAACCCAGTTGCCAAAAGTGACACATTTTGGGGCAGCCAGAACCCCATCACATCTTAAGGGTCTGCTTTGTTTTTCAAGCAGGGATACTGCCTTTGGGGAAGTTTCAGGAAAAAATATGGTATTGAATATGATTTCTGTGGCTGATTTCTATGTGGATAATACAGAGACATTATTTTCTGCAGTATAGATGGAGGGAGAGGAAGACTGAAGCCAAAAACTTGTTGATCTTTGATTTGCAAGACTTTGTGCTCAAGCAGGTTCTGTGGACTTTATCCAAGCTCTGCTTCATTAGTAGTTATAATTAGAAAGTAACTGTTCTCCGTTCCTATGGTATTCTGATATAAATTTTGGGAGAGACACATGCTTTATTGATTTTATATTTGTGCAGTATATGAGACTTTAAAAAATTATTTAATTGGAGGATGATTACAATATTGTGATGGTTTTTGAGATTTTTAACTGAAAAATCTTTCCTTATTCATAAGTAATCTTTAAAATTCTATTGAAAGGCACTCATTCCTCACATATCAGCCCGGCATCTTCAACCTGTGAGGCACCATGCACTTGAACTTGGCCCCTGCTGTTCCTTTCATTCAAAATGTCTCCTCAAACAGCACAGGTCCTTCTCCCTCATGTCACGATGCTGCTCAGATATCACCTGCTCAGTGAGGTCTTCTACGGTCACTCTATTTAAAATGGCACCTCCATATTTATACTTCCTATGCTTCTTCCAAGCTTTATTTTTCTCTCCAGGATTTAACACCTTATAGAAAAGGATATAATTTTACGTTGCTTATGTGACCTCCATTCACAAAGATGAAAGCTCCATGTGGGCAGAGGTTTTCAGCTGCTTTTATACTAAAACTAACCAGCTTAGAACACTATCTTACACCTAATATATACACATTTGTATATGTACAATATAGCATTGGGTGAAACTATTAATACAAAAAAATTAGCAATATATAAATACAACTACATATATCTTAGATCTATTTTTGTAAACGACACATAATTAGGGACTATAGTAGGAATAACCAAGGATCCTTGTCTAAATATTTATAATTCCATATTTAGATAATTATTTAAAAATAAAAAAGGCTGTATTAATTTTAAATGGAATAATTTATCATAGATTTAAACATTTGTTCCTAAAATCTTTCAAAATTTGTTTTGCAAGGTGTATTTTAACCTAAACGATATTATTGCTTTCAAAATATTTTCCCAATAACAAGAGAAAAAAAATTGCTTACATTTAAGAAGAGTCCATAAGAAATTATAATAGAGATTTAACTTGATTTCATTCATTAACTGAAAACTCCTAAAACAGGAAAGTGAAAGTAAAGTGGCTCAGTGGTGTCCTACTCTTTGCGACCCAGTGGACTGTAGCCTACCATGCTCCTCTGTCCATGGGATTTTCCAGGCAAGAGTACTGGAGTGGGTTGGCATTTCCTTTTCCAGAGGATCTTCCCGACCCAGGGATCAAACCCAGATCTCCCTCATTGTAAGCAAGACACTTTACCGGCTGAGCCACCAGGGAAGTCCTAAAACAAGAAAGACCAGGACCAAAACGAAAACAAAATTTACACCCTGAGAAGAATAACAGCATTGCAATCTAAGATACTATGGACTTTTTTTTTCCCCCTTTCCCACCTGTGTTTATTGGCAGTGGATCCAGCTTCATAAGATCTGTTTTCAAAGAGATATTAGCGACCTGATATATAAGTTAGTTTTCCATGTTAAAACTGACGAGGAATTAATTGCCAAATAAAGGATTGCATATTAATTCATCATTCATTTATTCACTCAGCATGTACGTATGTGTGTACATATTTAGCAAAAGCCCACTATGTAAAAACATTAGGCTTTGTGCTACCTACAAGAAGAACAAAACACAGTCTTGTCTTCAGGCAGCGTGCATGCTATGGGAGAGAACCGGAAAATCCAAGCTACGTGTGTGATACCCTGAAAACGCCCATGGGGGCCTTCATAGTACTGCTCCCTCCATGAGGATCTCTAGAGCACAAGTGAAGAGCTGTGAAGGGCACAAGTCATAAGGTCAGGAAGTATAGGCTGTGATGGAGACAATTTTATCAAACAAGGCAGGAGAGTATAGGTGCTAGTCAGGAGGTGCAATCAATGTGTGTGGGAGTAATTAATTCTAATTCAAAACTGGAGGGTGGGAAAGGGGTGACAGGAACTGCAAGTGGTGTCATGTGAATTTTTTTCCAAAGCTAGGAAGGTTATTTGGCTTAAGTAGACTCTCACTTTCACTTTCTTCAGTTACAGTAATTAAACATAAAAAAAAATAGAAAACTTTTCACAGATAATTTCTACCTCAATATCTTTGTTTTATTGATCCAGAAACTGAAGCTGAGAGAGAGAAAGTGATATGTCCAAAGTTACAGAGTTAGTTAAATGCAATATGAAATTCTAATCTCATTTATTAGTTATTACTTACTATTTGATATTATTTTCAATCTAGAATTTTTTTTTATTTGTTTCAATGAAGGTAATCTTTCTCTTAATCTCTTAATTATTCAAGTGGTCTCCTATTAAATGCTAAGAGAATTGTAAGGTGATACTGTATGAAAACTTTTTAGATAATATCATGTGTTAAAAATCTGCTTCAGGCAAGAAAATTATTTTGTAAAAAAACTTTTGTGCTGTTTTCCTTAACTAAATGAACCAAACTTATGATTCCATACTTTTCAGTTTTTTCTCAGGCTAAAAAAAGAAATGACTATAGCAAAAATAACATGTTATAGCAATACTGAAGGGGATTAATATGTTATTTAGAGATGTGGAAAACTATTTCTAACAAAACTAAGCATTTCTTTAAATCCTTTAAGTCTACTGTGACTAAAAGAATTAGAGTTGGAAAAGTTCCCTCAGGAGAGTATAAATCAGAAAGTGCATGGCCTTGGTGTGGGTTCTATTTCTGATTTCACTCTCACCTTTTTTCTTTCATGATGGCTCACTAGGGAAAAAAAATTCATTTAAATACTATTTACTTAAAACTGAAGAAATATTTGGAAAATTAAAAACAATTTAAATTATCTTTTCAATTTAAAAAATTGTTCTAAAGCCTTAGATAATTAGCCACCAAATCTTGAATTTACATTTACCTATACATGTAAAAGTCAAGAGTGCTCATATTCTATAGGCATAGGAATTTAACGGCAATGGTATACCACTATATACCCTTTATATATATATATACACACAAATATAAAAATACATATTCATACATATTCACAAGTACATTTAATACACACACATATATAAAGCATATATGTATGTGGGTAATATGTTCATACATATATTTTTATATATACATATATATATTTTTTAGCCACAATGTGATAGGCATACAAAAATTTTTAAAAAACAATGTTCTATACTTAATGCTTTGTATCTTCTTGGCAAATCATTAGAAATTATTGATTAAACTAAACTGAAAATGCCCTTCGAAGAGTATTAAATGGGAAGGTTGATTAATAAATTTACATACATGGAAAAATGTTATGCATCAGGAATAAGAATGAGAGTAATTAAATTTTTGAAAGATTCTAGTTCTGGTAAAGTATCCTTAAAGTACAGAGGCATTATGAAAATATTAATTAAATAAATTATTTAAATTGCTGCCAGCCTAAATATAAATCCATCCCATTTATGGAATGCAGGATTAACTTTAGGGCCATGTTAATACTGTTCACTAACTTTAATCTGGATTTCTAAAAGTGCTCATTATTTTACAGCATTATGAAGAGGAAAAGAGAATAATTTCTATGTGTGGGTATTTATTTTCCCATGTAGGGCAAAAGTTAAAAAGAATGAGAAATAAAATATTAATGATAGACATACTTGAACAATGAGATTATTGTTGCGTTTTTCCATGTTTTAAATTTCTAAATCTTTTACTATTTTAGGTTTAGTATGTGTTGTATCTATCACTTGGAAAAACAACCATGACTTTAAAATAGGCAAAACAGCAACAAAACCAAAACAAGTATTTTCTCATAAGATTCCTTCATATATATATATATATATATATATATATATATATATATATATTTT
>SJXQ01012964.1:26567-172755 GCA_006408695.1 Aepyceros melampus | reverse complement strand
TGTAAGTAAAATCCAGAGCCAACATCTGCTGGATCATTGAAACATCCATTGGATCGTTGAAAGAACAAGAGAGTTCCAGAAAAACATCTACTCCTGCTTTATTGACTATGCCAAAGCTTTTGACTGTGTGGATTACAACAAACTATCGAAAATTCTTCAAGAGATGGGAATACTAGACCACCTGACCTGCCTCCTGAGAAATCTGTATGCAGGTCAAGAAGCAACAGTTAGAACCGGACATGAAATGACAGACGGGTTCCAAATTGGGAAAGGAGTGTGGCAAGGCTGTATATTGTCACCCTGCTTATTTAACTTACATGCAGAGTACATACTGCAAAATGCCAGGCTGGATGAAGCACAAGCTGGAATCAAGATTGCCTGGAGAAACAGAAGCAACATCAATATGCAGATGACACCACCCTTATGGCAGAAAGTGAAGAAGAACTAAAGAGCCTCATGATGAAAGTGAAAGAGGAGAGTGAAAAAGTTGGCTTAAAACTCAACATTCAGAAAACTAAGATCATGGCATCTGGTCCCATCACT
Source organism: Aepyceros melampus (assembly GCA_006408695.1). NCBI lineage: Eukaryota > Metazoa > Chordata > Mammalia > Artiodactyla > Bovidae > Aepyceros > Aepyceros melampus. Next base: position 172,212 of record SJXQ01012964.1, on the reverse strand, counting down.
TCATGGGAAATAGATGGAGAAAACAATAGAAACAGTGGCTGACTTTATTTTGGGGGGCTCCAAAATCACTGCAGATGGTGACTGCAGCCATGAAATTAAAAGACACTTGCTCCTTGGAAGAAAAGCTGTGACCAATTGAAACAGCATATTAAAAAGCAAAGACATTACTTTGCCAACAAAGTTCCAAATAGTTAAAGCTATGGTTTTTCCAGTAGTCATATATGGATGTGAGAGTTGGACTATAAAGAAAGCTGAGTGCCAAAGAATTGATACTTTTGAACTGTGGTGTGGATAAGACTCTTGAGAGTCCCTTGGAATGCAAGGAGATCCAACCAGTTCATCCTAAAGGAAATCAGTCCTGAATACTCACTGGAAGGACTAATGTTGAAGCTGAAACTCCAATACTTTGGCCACCTCATGCAAAGAACTGACTCACTAGAAAAGACCCTGATGCTGGGAAAGATTGAAGGCAGGGGGAGAAGGGGATGACAGAGGATGAGATGGTTGGATGGCATCACTGACTCAATGGACATGAGTTTGAGTAAGTTCTGGGAGTTGGTGATGGACAAGGAAGCCTGGCATGCTGCAATCCATTGGATCACAGTCAGACACAACAGAGTGACTGATATGAATTGAAAATCGAGCCAGCTAGAAAGGGTCGCACAGAGTCGGACACAACTAAAGCAATTTAGCAGCAGCAGCAGCAGCAGCAGCAGAAAGGGCTTCAGAAAAATTTGTAAGAAAAAATACCACAAAATAATTAAAAATCCATAATTATTGAAACATTTATTGAAGATGACTGATTTAGTGGTTTTATGTGAACTGAAAAATGGCAATGATCTACCATGTCTTTGAGTTATATGGACTATGGATATACCACTGGTCTTATTCTAGGGTTCACCATGTCCATATTCTGGGCAAGCTAAGGAAACATAGGCAATAACTCAGCAGATGACACTCCTGTCCTTAGGTAGGGACTAAAACCAAGTCTAAAGGTGTTTGTTTCACCCCTCAGTATAGAAATAGCACTGAGAAACCTGTAAAAATGATTTATCATCTTACTAAATGGATCAGTGCAATCCCCACCCAAAGCTCAGCAAGTCATTTTGTGGATATCAGTAAACTCATTCTAAACTTTATGTGTGTGTTCACTGGGTCGTGTCCAATGCTTTGAAACACTATGGACTGTAGCCCACCAGGCTCCTCTGTCCATGGCCTTCTCCAGGCAAGGATACTGAAGTTGGTTGCCTTGCCCCCTCCCAGGGGACTTTCCTGATCCAGGGATCAACACCATATCTCTTATGTTTCCTGCATGTAAGAGACGTGCAGGAAGGTTCTTTACCACTAGCACCACCTGGGAAGCCCCCTCAACTTTATATAAGAAAGGCAAAAGACCCGGAATCGTCAAAACCAAATTGAAGAACAAATTGGAGAACTGACGCTAGTGGGTCTCAAGGTTTGCTATAAACCTGTAGTAGGCAGTTCAAATCAAGATGGTGGTATTAGAGGAGATTGGAGCTCACCTCCCCCATCAACACATCAAAAATGCATCTACAGGTGGAATGGTCTTCACTGAAGTCTACCTGGAGACTGTCAGAAGGACTCCTGTAAACCAAAGCTATATGAACAATACACACCTAATTGGGTAGGAAAGGAAGAAAAGTGATTGAATCAAGACCTGTGCCCTTGTGAGGGGTCTCAGGGGGAAAATAAAAGATATTACACGGGAGGACACCCTCTCTGGGTAGTGAGCAGTTAGAGCCACAGATGGGTTACCCTGTTCCTGGGGTCCTTTGAGAAGGAGACAAGCCCATTGGCTGGCTGGAGGACTACTGGGCCTAACAGAATGGCTGTGGGAAGCCTGAATTCCACCCAAGAGGAGCACACAAGCTGGTTTGCCTCGAGCTAGCGTGGAGAGAGGTTGTTCTAAAGGCTGCTGGATTTCCAGCAACCACCTTGCTGTGAATCCCAGTCTAAGCTTTGCAAACACTCAACCCCACTCCACATCACATTGCAGCACTGGATCTGGGGTGGCTATGACTTGGGCAAAGACTGGACCATGGACACAGAGTGACTCAATCCTGGGACAGCTTGGGTGGTATCCCAGTGGGTGCTTATTCAGGAAGTTTCTCAGAAATAACTCAGATCCCTGACAGCAGCTGCACAACCACAGCTCACCTGCTGAGACATGCCAAGAGTCCACATGGGCCCTGCTCACCCTGTAAAGCAGCTCCACAACAGAGCAGGGGGAGCCAAGGCTAGGGTCAGGGACCAGCTGTGATGGACAAAGGAGACTTGAACTCAAGGATGTGTCTGAGAAGAGCCGCTGGGGCCTGCATTCGAGCTTAGAACCTTCAGGGGCCTCAATTCCCTCCTCCAGGGCAATGTAGGAAAACACACACACACACACTCTGAGGGAACATAGCTAGCTTTGGCCTGACCCTCTGGGCTTCTACTCCAGCCACTTAGGATCAGACCCACTGATAGGGTAGTGATGGTCACTGAGCAGAGAGGAAGTCCCACATCATGCTGTGTGTGACAGCTCTGGCCCCTTCACCTCCAACCCACCCCCTAGCAAGGTGATAGCTCCAGCTCACCCAGATGAATGATGTGACTTGCATCCACGTCAAATCCAGACCCAACCCTGCCAAAGGCATTGGGCACACATAAAGACATAAAGACATTCTCTCAAGACTGCAGAAAGTAACTATTTCACCCAAATTCATAGATGTAGAGACAGTCAAGCAGAATGAAAAGGCAGAGGAACTACTCTCAATTGAAAGAGCAAGAGAAAACTCCTGGAAAAATAAATAATGAAACAGAAACAAACAATTTACCAGATAAATAAGTCAAAGCCTAGGGAATTAAAATGTTAACTGAATTAGGGAACACAAGCAGTGTAAACAGTGAACACTTTAGCAAGAACAAGAAAATAAAAAAAGACCCATTCAGTAAATGAAGAATTCAATAGCTGAAATTAAAAAAAAAAAAAAAAAAAAACACACACTGGAAGAAATGAATAACAAACTTAGTGATACACTTCACTGATTCCCAGAAGAGCAACCCTGTAAAATGATCTCAGTAACCACACATTTTAATCTGGGAGCACTCTAGTATTGTTTCTGGATTGGTACTTGCTGACATTCTGTCACAGAATATGAAAAATGCCATTGTCACTTTGCAAAAATGCCATTTCTTAAGAAAGACAGACTTCCCTGATTATGATGAGGGAGATTCCACCCAAATCCTATCACTCATTACTCTCTGAAACTGTAACATGTATTTATAAATTGTAACATGTATTTATAAACATGCAGTTTACAAATACATCCAGTCATGTGGAGGTATTGTCTGTCTTGGTCACCACTTAAACCCCAGTGCCTGAATGAATGAATGAATGAATGAGTGAACCTGTGAATGGAAAGCAGAATAAATGAGGCTAAGAGAAACTTATGTTTAAGGAATTTATCCAAATGTTCACAATTGGTAGGTTGTACAAACGAAATTTTAACTGCAGATTTGAGTCCAAACCCTATGGGCATCTCACCATGGCAAGGATTTCCATCTTCTTGCTTCCAACAGTTAATGTCACATGGAGAGCAGCATAATGTAATAGGAATTTGAGCCATATGGAATTTTCTTCCTAGGTTGAATGCTATTTAATCTATAACATGAAATGTATAAAGAAGTCACTCTGCTACTAGGAAGGATATCTTATGCAAAAGAATCAGTAAGTTCAAGGGCTTATATATCAGGGAAGAACATGGATTATTCTCTAAACTGACAAAAGGCCAGTACAGTTGGAATTTAGTAAGTGATTGAAAAGAAACATGTATGAAATGAGTTTGGAGGGTGGGCAGATTCCAGATCCTACATAGTCCTGTAGGTTATGCAAAGGAATTCAGATTTTATTCTAAGCATGATAGGAAGACACTGAAGGTTTCAATTTAAAGAGTGACATGATCTGAGTTTCTGAATGGTCACTCTGGTTGTGTGGAAAATAAAGAAATGGTGAAATATGTATACATGCTCTATACCTCCACACCCCACTTGTTACCTTTGAAGAGGTATAAAGGATGGGGGAAGAGAGTATTTTGTACAGATTAGACACATGGTAACAGCAGAGTTTATGATAGTCTCTGAACACCAGACATAGGTATGTCTCCCTCTTTCCTGTCCAAGCTGCCTGCCCTCGCAGCAGTATGAGCAACCTAACACAGAATAGGGCCTTGCCCTACAGATTGCAACTCTGATATCACTAAATGAGGTATGATTTCATATGTAAAACATTCAGTATGTAACATATATTTTCTGTTAAAGTGTATTTTATTCCTGAATGCTATCCAATTGCTAACTATAGTTTTCCTTTTTTTCTTACATCTAATTTTTTTTTTAACTAGTTCTGTTTTCTTTTATTTCCTAGGATAAAACTCAGGCATTTAGAGATCCCCTTGGAAAAGTAAGCCTTCCCATACTGCTGGTGGGAATATAAATTTGTGCAGCTACTATGGAATGTAGCATCAGTTCAGTTCAGTTCAGTCGCTCAGTCGTGTCCGACTCTCTGTGACCCCATGAATCGCAGCACGCCAGGCCTCCCTGTCCATCACCAACTCCCGGAGCTCACTCAGACTCGCGCCCATTGAGTCAGTGATGCCATCCAGCCATCTCATCCTCGGTCGTCCCCTTCTCCTCCTGCCCCCAATCCCTCCCAGCATCAGGGTCTTTTCCAATGAGTCAACTCTTCACATGAGGTGGCCAAAGTACTGGAGCTTCAGCTGTAGCATCATATTCCTTCCAAAGAAATCCCAGGGCTGATCTCCTTCAGAATGGACTGGTTGGATCTCCTTGCAGTCCAAGGGACTCTCAAGAGTCTTCTCCAACACCACAGTTCAAAAGCATCAATTCTTCAGCACTCAGCTTTCTTCACAGTCCAACTCTCACATCCATACATGACCACAGGAAAAACCAAGCCTTGACTAGATGGACCTTAGTCGGCAAAGTAATGTCTCTGCTTTTGAATATACTATCTAGGTTGGTCATAACTTTTCTTCCAAGGAGTAAGCCTCTTTTAATTTCATGGCTGCAGTCACCATCTGCAGTGATTTTGGAGCCCAGAAAAATAAAGTCTGACACTGTTTCTACTGTTTCCCCATCTATTTCCCATGAAGTGATGGGACCAGATGCCATGATCTTCGTTTTCTGAATGTTGAGCTTTAAGCCAACTTTTCCACTCTCCTCTTTTACTTTCACCAAGAAGCTTTAGGGATTCCTCAAAACACTAAAAAAATAGAATTGCCATATGATCCAGCAATCCCACTCCTGGGACATGGAAGCAACCTAAATGTCAAATGACAGATGAATGGATAAAGAAGTTGTGCACATATATGCAACAGAATACTACTTACCATAAAGATAATGAAATAATGTCATTTACGGCTACATGGATGACCCTAGAGATTATCATACTAAGTGAAGTAATTTAGATAGAAAAAAAAATTTCAAAAACAAAACATCAAATATCATATGATATCACTTATATGTGAAACCTAAAATATGATACAAATAAACTTATCTATGAAACAGAAACAGAGTCACAGAGGAAGAGAACAGACTTGTGGTTGCTGAGGCAGAGGGAGTTAGGGAAGACAAGGAGTTTGAGTTTAGCAGATACAAACTATAATATATAGAATAGGTAAACAAAAATGTTCTACTGTATAGCACAGGGCACTATATTCAATATTCTATGATAAGCCATAGCATAAACTTATGGAAAAATATATGTGTACACATATAACTTAATCACTTCGTTGTACAGCAAAAATTAATAGAACACTATAACATTATAAATCAATTATAGTTCAATGAAGTAAATTTTGAAAACATTCTTCATGATCTGGTCCCTACATCTCTCTATTTTCACCTTCATAAGCAATTTCCACTCCATCCATCACATAGCCACAAACGCACACAGACACACATTCTTAGCGCTGAACAGTAATGAATATAGTCATCACATCCTATGATTTTTTTTCAGGCTTTTATATCTTTTGGGATGTTTGACTTTTTAATCCGACAAACTTGTATTCATTCCTAAGACCTCAGTTGCTGTCATCTTCCCCAGAGAGCTATCCCTGGTATTCTGTTAAATAGAGGCAGTTATACTTTTTCCTAAATTTTCTCTATACCTTATTTATGTATATACTAATGAATTTCTTTATTGAGTTGCTATTTACTTATTACCAGAATGAGTTTCCTGTTAAGGGATTACTTCTCATTTGTTTTATGTTTCTTGTGTCTAGGAGCATTTGGCTTGAGATGGTTCAGCCATTCAAGGAATATGTTCTACATTGAATTCTACTTTTCATCTACACAGATATTCTGGATAACCATTATTCAACTGCACATAACGTAAATTCGGATTAAGAAGTAAAAGTGGAAACCAGGATAATTATTATTAATTTTTCTAGTCCTCCTTGCAAAATGTGTTGCAACTTGACAAAAGGAAACATAACAATTTCTTAGTGAAATTGCAAACATTCTTTAGAATTTTAATTTTTTCCTTTGTAGTTTTGTAAGTCTATATTTATGAAGATATAATGTAGAATAAAAGGATAAATTAAAAGTCCATGACAAGCTTGTTTTTAAAAACTGAACTTGGAAGAAATACATCAATATACTGTGGATACCACCTTTTTATGGTTTTGATTTAAAGCACTTTAAAAATAATATTTCCACTAAAGGCCTCTACCACAATTTATAATGGTTTTGGTCTTTATTCTTTTGTTCAGAATGCTGCTGACCTTTGAAATTCAAGGAGCTAGAAGCTGGAAAGAAGAGAATCGGTATTTATTATTTGAGGTGGTATTGCATGACCAGGCCTCTCTCAGCTCTGACAAAGGAGATCAGAGCTTGTGAAGGTATGGGAAAAAGTTAAACACCAACCAAACAAAAAACTCCATCCATCTGTAATCCCAGTAATAGCAATAGACTATAACATACTTTTTAGATTCAAATCCCAGAAATTAAGAAAGAAAATGTTTGCCATAAAAAAGAGGGTTCAGTGGATATATTTTTCTGATGAATGTTATTTCCTCCATAGATTTCCTCACCTCCTTTCACGAGGCCACTGGAATGTCTAAAAATAATATAAATAAAAATAATGCTCTGATGAATTAATTACTTCAGGAAGAGAATCACAGATCTCACATGGTTATGTTAATTTCGTTAGAGTCTAGATATTTGTGACTGGGATCTTTATCTTGTTCCCTCTGTAGAATAAATACCTAAAATAGTGGAACAAACATGGTGAGATCTCAGTATTTATTGGACTAATGAATGACATATTGCATATCAACTTAAGTATAAATGGAAATAACTATTCTTTCCAATGGTCATATAAATATATATACATATGCATATTTTTTTAAGATTTTTTTTTTTTTTTGCTACACAATGCAGCATGTGAGATCTTAGTTCCCCAACCAGGGACCGAATCTGTGCCCTCTGCATTGGGAGCATGGAGTCTTAATCACTGGACCAGCAGAGAAGTCCCTTAAAGATTTTTTGAGGAAAAGAGCTCTGATATTTCTCTTACCCAATCCTCCAATTGTTAAATTTTGCCTCATTTGTTCTATTGCCCAATCTATACATAAACATATAGTCATTATCTTTCATCTTTTCCTAAACTTTCCAAGAGTAAGATTGTAGGCAGAATATCCTCTCACTCCAAAAATACAGCATCTATGTTCCCCAAACAAGAGTACTTTTGGGAATAAAAATCATATAACCCTTCCTCAATTTAAGTTCCTCAATCAGGAATCTAAAATCAGTACATCATCATTCAAGCTCATGTTCTCATTCAAATTCTGTCAGTTGCCACAAAAATGATCTTTCCCATTCTAGTTCTGATCCTTATCTAAGACACCATGGTGAGTTTAGCTATCAGCTCTCTTCTAATTCTTCCATCCTGAATTAGTTCCTCAGTGTTTTCCTGTCTTTTGTGTTTTAGATAGGTTTAAAATGGATTGGTTGGATCTCCTTGTAGTCCAAGGGACTCTCAAGAGTCTTCTCCAACACCACAGTTCAAAAGCATCAATTCTTCGGCGCTCAGCCTTCTTCACAGTCCAACTCTCACATCCATACGTGATTACTGGAAAAACCATAGCCTTGACTAGATGGACCTTAGTTGGCAAAGTAATGTCTCCGCTTTTGAATATGCTATCTAGGTTGGTCATAACTTTTCTGCAAAGGAGTAAGCACCTTTTAATTTCATGGCTGCAGTCACCATCTGCAGTGATTTTGGAGCCGAGAACAATGAAGTCTGACACTGTTTCTACTGTTTCCCATCTATTTCCCATGAAGTGATGGGACCAGATGCCATGATCTTCGTTTTCTGAATGTTGAGCTTTAAGCCAAGTTTTTCACTCTCGTCTTTCACTTTCATCAAGAGGCTTTTTAGTTCCTCTTTACTTTCTGCCATAAGGGTGGTGTCATCTGCATATCTGAGGTTACTGATATTTCTCCCGGCAATCTTGATTCCAGCTTGTGTTTCTTCCAGTCCAGCGTTTCTCATGATGTACTCTGCATAGAAGTTCAATAAGCAGGGTGACAATATACAGCCTTGACGTACTCCTTTTCCTATTTGGAACCAGTCTGTTGTTCCATGTCCAGTTCTAACTGTTGCTTCCTGGCCCGCATACAGATTTCTCAAGAGGCAGGTTAGGTGGTCTGGTATTCCCATCTCTTTCAGAATTTTCCACAGTTTATTGTGATCCCTGGGATTTCTTTGGAAGGAATGATGCTAAAGCTGAAACTCCAGTACTTTGGCCACTTCATGAAAAGAATTGACTCATTGGAAAAGACTTTGATGCTGGGAGGAGTTGAGGGAAGGAGAAAAAGGGGACGACCAAGGATGAGATGGCTGGATGGCATCACGGACTCAATGGATGTGAATCTGAGTGAACTCCAGGAGTTGGTGATGGACAGGGAGGCCTGGCGTGCTGCGATTCATGGGGTCACAGAGTCGGACACAACTGAGCGACTGAACTGAACTGAAAGGTGCTTGTGCTCAGTCACTCAGTCATGTACATCTCTTTGAGACGTCATGGACTGTAGCCCACAGGGCTTCTCTGTCCATGGGATTTTCCATGCAAGAATACTGGAGTGTGTTCCCTTTTCTTATTCCAGTAGTTTAAAGCAGACAGGCCTTAAACCCTATAGCAGAAGCCTCAAACAGGGTCCATCTGATGATTCTTCATATCCTGACTCAGGTCATGCACTTTTGGTAGAAATTCCACAGAAATGATATTACGCACTTCCTGGTACATCATTTCCAGAGACACTTGATATGGAACAATTCTTCCTCTAGTCACTTTAAATTTGACCACTCGGTAATACTGGGCTCTGTCAAGTCTTCAACTATACAGTCACTAGTTCTCCAGTTAAATTTATTAATATATTGTAGGAAAGTATTTCAAAGTGAAGCCATCAACCCATTCCTCACCAAACCACCACTAAATAATTTTAATATCCACTGACAATATCTACTTAATTAACTAAGGGTGATAATATACACCCTTGATGTACTCCTTTTCCTATTTGGAACCAGTCTGTTGTTCCATGTCCAGTTCTAACTGTTGCTTCCTGGCCCGCATACAGATTTCTCAAGAGGCAGGTTAGGTGGTCTGGTATTCCCATCTCTTTCAGAATTTTCCACAGTTTATTGTGATCCCTGGGATTTCTTTGGAAGGAATGATGCTAAAGCTGAAACTCCAGTACTTTGGCCACTTCATGAAAAGAATTGACTCATTGGAAAAGACTTTGATGCTGGGAGGAGTTGAGGGAAGGAGAAAAAGGGGACGACCAAGGATGAGATGGCTGGATGGCATCACGGACTCAATGGATGTGAATCTGAGTGAACTCCAGGAGTTGGTGATGGACAGGGAGGCCTGGCGTGCTGCGATTCATGGGGTCACAGAGTCGGACACAACTGAGCGACTGAACTGAACTGAAAGGTGCTTGTGCTCAGTCACTCAGTCATGTACATCTCTTTGAGACGTCATGGACTGTAGCCCACAGGGCTTCTCTGTCCATGGGATTTCCATGCAAGAATACTGGAGTGTGTTCCCTTTTCTTATTCCAGTAGTTTAAAGCAGACAGGCCTTAAACCCTATAGCAGAAGCCTCAAACAGGGTCCATCTGATGATTCTTCATATCCTGACTCAGGTCATGCACTTTTGGTAGAAATTCCACAGAAATGATATTACGCACTTCCTGGTACATCATTTCCAGAGACACTTGATATGGAACAATTCTTCCTCTAGTCACTTTAAATTTGACCACTCGGTAATACTGGGCTCTGTCAAGTCTTCAACTATACAGTCACTAGTTCTCCAGTTAAATTTATTAATATATTGTAGGAAAGTATTTCAAAGTGAAGCCATCAACCCATTCCTCACCAAACCACCACTAAATAATTTTAATATCCACTGACAATATCTACTTAATTAACTATAATCTCTAATGGCTACCAAATGTCAATTCTCTGTTTCCATTATTCCTTCAAAAATTTCTGGTATTCTACTATGAGGAATAACTTTATCTCTACCTATATGTAATTATATAGCTATAATGGAATGTATGTGTATATAACCACACACTATCTATAACACAACTCAATTCTATTCATTCATATATCACTATAATATCAAGGATTACTATTGTTATTGTCATTTATTTTGATGACAAAATCATCTCAAACTGGCTCCCACCTATGTGCTTTAGACATGTCGCAATATTCATTGTCTTTTGTGTTTGTCATTGTCTGTTGGGACACAACTGAAGCAAATTCAGTTCAGTTCAGTTCAGCTGCTCAGTCATGTCCAACTCTTTGTGACCCCATGGACTGCAGCACAACAGGATTCCCTGTCCATCACTTACTCCTGGAACTTACTCAAACTCATATCCACTGAGTCAGTGATGACATCCAACTGTCTCATCCTCTGTCATCCCCTTCTCCTCTTGTCTTCAAGCTTGCCCAGTATCAGGGTCTTTTCCAATGAGTTAGTTCTTCACATCAGGTGGCCAAAGTATTGGAGTTTCAGCTTTAGCAACAATCCTTCCATGAATATTCAGGACTGATTTCCTTTAGGATAGACTGGTTGGATCTTCTTGTAGTCCAAGGGACTCTCAAGAGTCTTCTCCAACACCACAGTTCAGAAGCATCAATTCTTCAGCCCTCAGCTTTCTTTATAGTCCAACTCTCACATCCATACATGACTACTGGGAAAAGCATAGCTTTGAATAGATGGACCCTTGTTGGTAAAGTAATGTGTCTGCTTTTTAATATGCTGTCTAGGTTTGTCATGGAAGAAACACAAGCTGGAATCAAGATTGCCAGGAGAAATATCAATAACTTCAGATATGCAGATGACACCACCCTTATGGCAGAAAGTGAAGAGGAGCTAAAAAGCCTCTTGATGAAAGTGAAAGAGGAGAGTGGAAAAGTTGGCTTAAAGCTCAACATTCAGAAAACGAAGATCATGGCATCTGGTCCCATCACTTCATGGCAAATAGATGGGGAAACAGTAGAAACAGTGTCAGACTTTATTTTGAGGGGCTCCAAAATCACTGCAGATGGTGATTGCAGCCATGAAATTAAAAGACACTTACTCCTTGGAAGAAAAGTTATGACCAACCTAGATAGTATATTCAAAAGCAGAGACATTACTTTGTCGACTAAGGTCTGTTTAGTCAAGGCTATGGTTTTTCCTGTGGTCATGTATGGATGTGAGAGTTGGGCTGTGAAGAAGGCTGAGCACCAAAGAATTGATGATTTTGAACTGTGGTGTTGGAGAAGACTCTTGAGAGTCCCTTGGACTGCAAGGAGATCCAACCAGTCCATTCTGAAGGAGATCAGCCCTGGGATTTCTTTGGAAGGAATGATGCTAAAGCTGAAGCTCCAGTACTTTGGCCACCTCATGTGTAGAGTTGACTCATTGGAAAAGACCCTGATGCTGGGAGGGATTGGGGGCAGGAGGAGAAGGGGACGACCAAGGATGACATGGCTGGATGGCATCATGGACTCAATGGATGTGAGTCTGAGTGAACTCTGGGAGTTGGTGATGGACAGGGAGGCCTGGCGTCTGTGATTCACGGGGTTGCAAAAAGTCAGACACGACTGAGCTACTGAACTGAACTGAACTAGGTTGGTCAGAGTTTTCTTCCAAGGAGCAAGCGTCTTTTAATTTGATGGCTGCAGTCACCATCTCCAGTGATTTTGGAGCTCCCAAAATAAAGTCTGTCCTTGTTTCCATTTTTTCGTCATCTATTTGCCATGAAGTGATGGGACCAGATGCAATGATCTTAGTTTTCTGAAAATTGAGTTTTAAGCCAACTTTTTCATTCTTGTCTTTCATCAAGAGGCTCTTTAGTTCTTTGTTTTCTGCCATGAGGGTGGTGTCATCTGCATATCTAAGGTTATTGATATTTCTCCCAGCAATTTTGGTTCCAGCTTGTGCTTCATCCAGTCTGACATTTTGTAAGATGTATTCTGCATATAAATTAAACAAGCAGGGTGACAATATACAGCCTTGAAATACTCCTATCCTGAATTGGAACCAGTCTTTTGTTACATGTCCAGTTCTAACTGTTTCTTCTTGACCTGCATACAGATTTCTGAAGAGGCAGATCAGGTGGTCTGGTATTCTCATTTCCTGAAGAATTTTCAAGAGTTTGTTGTGATCCATTCAGTCAAAGGTTTTGGCCTAGTCAATGAAGCAGATGTTTTTCTGGATCTCTCTTGCTCTTTCAATGATCAATGGATGTTGGCAAATTGATCTCTGGTTTCTCTGACTTTTCTAGTCCAACTTGAACATCTGGAAGTTCATGCTTCACATACTGTTGAAGCCTGGCTTGGAGAATTTTGAGCATTACTTTACTAGTGTGTGAGATGAGTGCAAGTGTCCGGTAGTTTGAGCATTCTTTGGCATTGCCTTTCTTTGGAATTGGAATGAAAACTGACCTTTTCCAGTCTGGTGGCCACTGCTGAGTTTTCCAAATTTGCTGACATATTGAGTGCAGCACTTTCACAGCATCATCTTTTAGGATTTGAAATAGCTCAACTGGAATACCATCACCTCCACTAGTTTTGTTCATAGTGATGCTTCTAAGGCCCACTTGACTTCACATTCCAGGATGTCTGGCTCTAGGTGAGTGTCAGTGATCACACCATCATGATTATCTGGCTCATGAAGATCTTTTTTGTACAATTCTTCTGTGTATTCTTGCTACTTAATATCTTCTGCTTCTGTTATGTCTCTATCATCTCTGTGCTTTATTGAGCCCATCTTTTCATGAAATGTTCCCTTGGTGTCTATAATTTTCTTGAAGAAATCTCTAATCTTTCTCATTCTATTGTTTCCCTCTATTTCTTTGCATTGATCGCTGAGGAAGGCTTTCTTATCACTCCTTGCTATTCTTCGGAATTCTGCATTCAAATGGGTATACCATTCCTTTTCTCCTTTGCTTTTCAGTTCTCTTCTTTTCAGTTATTTGAAAGGCCTCCTCAGGCAGCCATTTTTGTCTTTTTGCATTCCTTTTTCTTGGGGATGGTCTTGCTCCCTGTCTCCTGTACAATGTCACAAATCTCCATCCATAGTTCATCAGGCACTCTATCAGATCTAGTCTCTTAAATCTATTTCTCACATCCACTGTATAATCGCAAGGGATTTGGTTTAGGTCATACCTGCACGGTCTAGTGATTTTCCTCACTTTCTTCAATTTAAGTGTGAATTTGGCAGTAAGGAGTTCATGATCTGAGCCACAGTCAGCTCCTGGTCTTGTTTTTGCTGACTGTATAGAATTTCTCCATCTTTGGCTGCAAAGAATGTAATCAATCTGATTTCAATATTGACCATCTGGTGATGTCTATGTGTAGAGTCTTCTCCTGTGTTGTTGGAAGAGGGTGTTTGCTATGACCAGTGTGTTCTCTTAGAAAAATTCTGTCAGCCTTTGACCTACTTATTTTGTGCTCCAAGGACAAGTTTGCCTGTTACTCCAGGTATTTCTTGACTTCCTACTTTTGCATTCCAGTCCTCTTTAATGAAAAGGACATCTTTTTTTTGGTTATTAGTTCTAAAAGGTCTTGTAGGTCTTCAAAGAACTGTTTGACTTCAGCTTCTTCAGTGTACTGTTTGGGGCATAGACTTGGATTACTGTGATATTGAATGGCTTGCCTTGGAAACAAACAGAGATCATTCTGTAGTTTTTAAGACTGCACCCAAGAGTTGCATTTCAGACTCATTTTTTGACAATGAGGACTACAACATTTCTTCTACGGGATTCCTGCCTGCAGTAGTAGATACAATGGTCATCTGAATTTAATTTGCCCAGTCCATTTTAGTTCACTGATTCCTAAAATGTCAGTGTTCACTCTTGCCATCTCCTGTTTGACCACTTCCAATTTAACTAATATTTGTCTAAAGAAAAAGGCTTGGAAGAGATTGCTTCTCCTTCTGCAGCAGAGCTGTTTTGTTTACTTCTCAGTATGATAAAGATGTAGCACTGACTTGATTGCTAAGGGCTAAGCAACTTAGCATGCAACATTCACTGGGCATGACCTTAATTTCAGATACAATATGATGTTCAAGGCTTGTCTCACACTTTATCTGCCTAGTCCTAGAAATAGTTCTCCTAGAAACCCTGGTTCCTTTGGGTGAAGACATCATTTAAGTGTCTTGGAACTCATTGTTACAAGGCTGTGTCCTATACATGGGCAGAGCTTGGAAGTATATGTATATGACTCTACATAAAACTAAAATGACTCATCTGCATCAGTTCTGTTCAGTCACTCAATTGTGTCTGACTCTTTGTGACCCCATGGGCTGCAACATGATAGGCTACCCTGTCCATCACCAACTCCTGGAGCTTGCTCAAACTCATGTCCATCAAGTTGGTGATGCATCTTTATCACACTGAAAAGTAAACAGACCAGCTTTGCAGGAGAATCAATCTCTTCCAGTCCTTTTCATTAGACAAATATCCTTGATAAAATAGAAAGAAACAAAGTCTGTCAGTACCACTTCCAGTAACATAGGTAGAAATGCAGGAGACTCATGGAAAATTGTCTCTCAAAGCCCAGCTGCAGGTTGATTCCAGGAAGGCTTTAGAAAGTCACCACATATGGACCTAGGGGTTCAAGACTTCCATTCCTGTTATCCTTAGCAAGTTGGAGGCATTTTTCCTCATGGCTATGAGATGTTTGCAGCAGTTTCTTGGTATCATACTCACATAGGCACCTTAATCTAGTGAAAAAGGGATGTTTCTACTCTTGCTTCTCCTTTATTGATGCAGCCACACTAACAGATTTACCTGCCTGTTCACAGCTTACAGGGTAAAAAATCTGCCTGCAATGCAGGAGACCTGGATGCAATCCCTGGATAGGGAAGATCCCCTGGAGAAGGGAGTGGTGACCTACTCCAGTATTCTTGCCTGGACAATTCCCTGGATAGAGGAGCCTGATGGGCTACAATCCATGGGGTTGCAAAGAGTCAAACAACTGAGTGATTTTCACTTCTTTTGGTAAAATGAAAGTGAAAGTGTTTGACTCTTTGCAACCCCATGGACTACAGTCCATGGAATTCTCCAGGCCATAATATTGGAGTGGGTAGTCTTTCCCTTCTCCAGGGAATCTTCCCAACTCAGGGATCGAACCCAAGTCTACTGCATTGCAGGCGGATTCTTTGCCAGCTGATCCATAAGGGAAGCCTTTCTTTGGGTAAAGATTCATGTCTAGTTAATGGCTGCTGAGGAGGGGAAGACCTATCACAATTCTTCCCTTCTATTTTCTTTCCTGCATCATATGAAGGGGAGGATCCAAACAAATGGAGATTCCATAGCAAAGAAACAGGCAGATGGGGAAACCAATTGAGACTGCTAGGCTCCTATGCCAGGAATATTTCTACTTCTCTGGTCTATAAATTTTAAACAAATTTTTTTTTTGGCAGCACAAATATGTAAATGATCTTTCTCTTTCATGTAAAATAATAAAATACAGGTAATTGCAAACATTTTACCTATTGGGAAAATCCTAATGGTGAAGCTAAGTAGAATATACAACTTCATTCTATTGTCTGAGAATCTGTGGTTCTTACTCAGGTTATGAGATTGTAATTCAAAGAATTCCTTCTTTTCACCATGAGGTTTAGAGACAGTGAACAACACCACCACTATCCTTTAAGGAATGCTCTCCATCTTCTAAAGTGTTTCTTCTTATTTATAACTTGAAAAAATGTGAATAGGATTGCTCTTCAAATTAAATTTTCTTAAATTCCCTTGAGAGTTTATCATTATCATCTTCATCAAGAAGTCATCTCTTGAATTACCAGAGAGTCAATTAGCATGATTATGAGAGCAATTTATATTTGAATGGTCTCTAAATATGTATTTCATGGAAGGAAAGTGAAAAATATCTGTTTGATTAATTTAATTACTAAAGGTGAAATTCAAAAAAAGAGAGTACTTCCTTTCCACTAGACTGGTTTTTCTTTTCCTCTAGGTTAAACTTTTATATCCACGAACTCTCAAACATACAACCCTGCTGTGATGTAATGGAATCTCAGGAAACTGGGTTACCAAACATTTCTAGTAACCTAGGGAAGAATCTTTCATCTTTTAACTGGTAGAAAATAACAAAGGCCTCTTTTTTGAAAGAATGTGTTCTCTGGTCTTTCTTCCTTAAGGGAAGTAATTACATGAAGTGCTCTACCTAGTTTTTAAAATCTGATTTGAAATATGTCACATTTAGTTTCTAAACAGAGGACTCTTCAAACTTTGACCTCTTATACTGGGTCAAGTGTTGTTTCTTTAGTTGGTTTTTGTTAGTTTTTTTTTTTTTTTTAAATCAGGAATGTACCTTCTATCAAAAATTCTGAAAGATAAATCCTGGTTCATACATATACCTGTCTACATGGTGGAAGGGGAAAAGCTAGAGTCCTGGACCAGGCTTTCCCCCAGAATAAGTTGCTTGGGAGCACGTCACGTAGTGGTAATTCTGAAGTAAAGTTCAGGAAGTCCCAGTTAGCCTCTATTACTGTGTGACATTGGAAAAGTTTCTTAACTGTCTTGGGATCTTTGTTTCCTTATTGTGAAGTTCAGGCATTGGGTTAATGCTAAGAATCATCATTCCATAAACTGATTCATCTCAAGATCCGTGGGATTTCATTTTTACTAGTTTTATAGGGTTGTAGTAATGATTTTTCTAGACTTAAGGATATGCCGTTAGTCCTTGAAAAGTTTTGTTTTGTAAATGTTTTAAAGGTTCAGTTCTATGATATATTTTCCTTTTTTTTTTTTTAATTGGAGGATAATTGCTTTACAATGCTGTGTTAGTTTCTGTTATACAACAACCTGGATCAGCCAGTTCCATGATTTTTATCTTACTGTTTTCTACTCTATTTGTGAAAAAAAAAAAACAAAGACTAAGCTTCCTGATTCTTTATTTTCCAAATTCTCAAATTATCTATTCCTGCCTTTTTGTTTCATTGAATATACTGCTCTTAGGGAAATAAAGAGATGGATTTAATTGATACAAAAGAGAAAGTTCTACCGTGTGCAATAATGTCTCTTCTTCTGAATTTGTGCTCTAGGACATCAGCAAAACTTTTAATAGAATAATGATAGTCACGTAGAGGTAGTGAATACTGCAAGGCATGCCATATTATTCTCTTTGAGAACTAGATGGAGTCCAAATAAAAATAAACAAAAGTAGGTATATTTTTATATTATGTTCCATACATAGGTTGCTTTCTTATATTAATTATATGTGTCTAATATACCTAATCATTGTGTTCTAAACTGTTTATTTATTAAGTCAACTGGGTATGCAATCAGTTCAGTTCAGTTCAGTCGCTCAGTCATGTCCGACTCTTCGCGACCCCATGAATCTCAGCACGCCAGGCCTCCCTGTCCATCACCATCTCCTGGAGTTCACTCAGACTCACATCCATTGAGTCAATGATGCCATCCAGCCATCTCATCCTCGGTCGTCCCCTTCTCCTCCTTCCCCCAATCCCTCCCAACATCAGAGTCTTTTCCAATGAGTCAACTCTTCGCATGAGGTGGCCAGAGTACTGGAGTTTCAGCTTTAGCATCATTCCTTCCAAAGAAATCCCAGGGCTGATCTCCTTCAGAATGGACTGGTTGGATCTCCTTGCAGTCCAAGGGACTCTCAAGAGTCTTCTCCAACACCACAGTTCAAAAGCATCAATTCTTCGGCACTCAGCCTTCTTCACAGTCCAACTCTCACATCCATACATGACTACTGGAAAAACCATAGAGATGTGTATAAGAGACAGGATGATCTCCTTCAGAATGGACTGGTTGGATCTCCTTGCAGTCCAAAGGACTCTCAAGCGTCTTCTCCAACACCACAGTTCAAAAGCGTCAATTCTTTGGCCCTCAGCCTTCTTCACAGTTCAACTCTCACATTCATACATGACCACAGGAAAAACCATAGCCTTGACTAGACAGACTTTTGTTGGCAAAGTAATGTCTCTGCTTGTGAATATGCTATCCAGGCTGGTCATAACTTTTCTTCCAAGGAGTAAGCGTCTTTTAATTTCACGGCTGCAATCACCATCTGCAGTGATCTTGGAGCCCAAAAAAATAAAGTCTGACACTGTTTGCACTGTTTCCCCATCTATACATAATGATGAGATATTGGAAACTTTCCTCTGAGACTGGGAATGATAAAGGATGTTCACTGGTATCACTTCTGTTAAATATTGTCCTGAAGGTTTTAGCCAGTTCAATAAAGCAAGAGAAACAAATAGAACACATATAAAAGAATCAGAAACAAAAAAATAAAACTGTCATTATTTTCAGATGGCATGATTGTGTACGGATGAAAACCAAAATAATACAGAGGTAATTACAATTAACAAATGCATTTGGTAAACTCATTTTATATATGGCTAACACAAAACAATATATTATATTTCCTATATGCCATAAATAAGCAATTTGGAATTTTAAAATGTTAATATTTCTAACAGCAAGAAAAATATTAAATGTCTAGGAATAAATCTGATTAAAGAAGTCTAAAACCTTACACAGCAATGTAGTATTGTGTCGGGAGCTGAAGGAGTTAAGAAAAGCCCCGCCCAGGACAAGGATACAGGTCAGGATGATCCGGTCCAAGGAGGTCGGCACTCAAGGGGAATTCGAAGGTCCGGAGGCCCGAAGAAACCCCCCCATAGAAACCCCTCTTTGCTCATCCAGCAGCTACTGTAATAGTTTGCAAGTTTGTTTTTCTAGGATTACTGAGTAATAGCTGTACAGGCATTCAACCACAGGAAAAACCATAGCCTTGACTAAACAGACCTTAGTCGACAAAGTAATGTCTCTGCTTTTGAATATGCTATCTAGGTTGGTCATAACTTTCCTTCCAAGGAGTAAGCATCTTTTAATTTCATGGCTGCAATCACCATCTGCAGTGATTTTAGAGCCCCAAAAATAAAGTCTGACACAGTTTCCACTGTTTCCCCATGTATTTCTCATGAAGTGATGGGACCAAATGCCATGATCTTTGTTTTCTGAATATTGAGCTTTAAGCCAACTTTTTCACTCTCCACTTTCACTTTCATCAACAGCCTTTTTAGTTCCTCTTCACTTTTGCCATAAGGGTGGTGTCATCTGCATATCTGAGGTTATTGATATTTCTCCCGGCAATCTTGATTCCAGCTTGTATTTCTTCCAGTCCAGCATTTCTCATGATGTACTCTGCACAGAAGTTAAATAAGCAGGGTGACAATACCATGATATAATTTCCCAACCTCCCCACCCCCTACCCCCACCAACTCAGCCTCTTACATAATCTGGTGGAGTTAGTGATGCTTTCTGTCATATCTTTGTGAGTAGGGGTCCTTAGATATATTCTCTTGCATTAGGGTATGTGTTTCATGAACTTAAAAGTAAAAAATTTCCTAAGGGAATAATGCCAGAGGCAGAAATCTTTATAAAGGAATATAGATGGTAGATCAAAGCAGTATGATGAACTTGAGTTCTATTTCATAAGCTGACTGATTTCTCCCAGAAATGGAGTTGACTAGGTGGAGGTGATGAGAGTTGTGGATGGGATATAAACAATCACAACATGTTCCTATTTTAATTTTAGAAAGGCTAAGGTATCCTAAAAATGTTATTGTCTCTCAAGGATATGATCATTTCTTCTGAAATTGGGACTGTGCTGATTTTTGTGGATGCTGTAGTCACTGGTTCTTTAGTTTAAATAGTTCTGTTTCAATGGGGAAAAAAAAAAAACAAAACCTGGCTTCAGTCAGAATGCTCAAGGTAAGCACAGTGCTAAATACCACAGTGGACTATTTCTTAGCATCTTCTCAATACCTGGAATAGTGAGCCTTGGGAAAATGAAAGTATCCTTGACTACAAATGTGAAGAGATAAGTAGATTCTGTGCTCCTATCATGGGATGATGAGATGTCTCCAAAATGGCAGAGAAATCAAAACCATTTTAAGCATGGAGAAAGCCAAATGTTAGTAGAGAAACAGATTAGATTAAATAAGCATCAGAATTATATGCTCTTAAAAAAAAAGTGATTCTTAAAAAAATGGAGAATATAACTGTTAAACTCTTTCATTTCATACAATCAAATTTCCTCAAATATGGGCTTTCTACGATAAAAAAAAGTCATCATTCCTTTTTCTCCTGTGACTGTTGGTTAGGTTCATGGAATTGGCATTACTTCATGAATAAATACTAATGACCCATTACTAGCCAATCAAACATGTTACTACTGCAGTGGTTTGATATCTGTTCTCTTGATATCTGCTCTGGACCATTCCAGCAACTCCAATTTTGTTTCCTTATATCTAGTTTCATGCCCCACCTCCCCTACCTCCACAAATCAGCGTCTCTTATCCATTCTCCATAGAGAGGGCTTTCAGGAACATGTTTAGTCATGTTTCTTTTTGCCTAAAATTGCTTAATAGTGCCATATTACCTAGAGTATAATGCCTAAGACCCTTAAATTAGACTTGAAAGTCCTTCATATTTGCTTTTGTCTACTTCTCTAAAATCTGTAATTTTTCTGTCCCAGGACCATGTATCCACTTAAAGACTACCTCAGTTTTATCCTCTAGCTATAGCAAAGATTTGGATCAAGAGAGTTGGACCATGAAGAAGGCTGAGCACCAAAGAACTGATGCTTTCAAACTGTGGTGTTGGAGAAGACTCTTGAGAGTCCCTTGGACTGCAAGGAGATGCAACCAGTCTATCCTAAAGGAAATCAACCCTGAATATTCATTGGAAGGACTGATGCTGAAGCTCCAAAACTTTGGCCACCTCATGCAAAGAGCTGACTCACTGGAAAAGACCTTGATGCTGGGAAAGATTGAAGGCGGGAGAAGAAGGGGACAACAGAGAGTGAGATGGTTGGATGGCATCACTGACTCAATGGACATGAATTTGAGCAAACCATGGGAGTTGGAGAAGGACAGGGAAGCTTGGTGTGCTGCAGTTCATGGGATTGCAAAGAGTCTGACTCAACTGAGCAATTGAACAACAACAAGACCAAAGATGCTTAAGTTCTTGGGAAACACCATATTGTTCTCTTTTCATTTATTACATTCTTTACCTATCTTGTATTTTCATTTCTTCTCTACTTGAATTCCTTTTAACCCTCAAAACCTAAGCAACGTTTTTGGAAAAACTTCCATGAAATACTCAGAATCAATCATTCTCTCTTTTATTTTTTCCACATCTTCAGTATTTGCACAGTTGCATAAAAGCAAATAGTTGCTTTTATGTAAACATGTCACATTTATGACTGTAATTCTCTGGATCTTTAATGAAAAAAAATGTGCCTGTAAACCTTTAAGAGGAGTGTGGAATGTGCAGGGTGTATCAGGAATCGCACCCAATTGCTGGCAACAGAGACCTGGTTGGAATGGCTTAAAAACATTATGATTTTATATCTTCACTAAAATCAAGATAACAGGTAGACACACAAGGGCTGATGTGGCAGTACCACAAAGTAAATTAAACTTTCATCTATAGGGTGTTGTAGTATAAGCTCTGACAGTTTTTTTTTTTTTTTTTTGTAATGCAAGTGCCTAATCTAAAATCTGCCTGAGCATCCACTTCAGTGGTGGCTATCTAGAATGAACACAGTGCCAACCACAAGGCCAGTTAAAGAGTCAGGCCATGCCCCACCTACTTTGTTTGAAAAACCTTGGTTGATTTCAATAATCGAGTATTTGGGACAAATATTTCCCCTTTGTGTGCTTTAAATTTCCAGTTCAGTTCAGTCGCGCAGTCGTGTCTGACTCTGTGACCCCATGAATCGCAGTACGCCAGGCCTCCCTGTCCATCACCAACTCCCGGAGTTCACTCAGACTCACGTCCATTGAGTCCATGATACCATCCAGCCATCTCATCCTCGGTCGTCCCTTTCTCCTCCTGCCCCCAATCCCTCCCAGCATCAGGGTCTTTTCTGTTTAAATTCACTGATACAGAATGAACCTTTGAAACTATAGGTCCTCATCCTAGACCTCAATAAAGCAGAACTCCAGGCCTCTTGCACATTCTCTCTGTCTTTGAGACCTGCTGTGTGTCCCTATATGTGGTATGTAATTTCTGACTTGTAAGTACCCATTTTCTTTCCCCTAAAGTTTCTTAATGGTTATTGCTGAGGGTGTTCTGTGTGTGGAATCAAAATTTGACCCCAGGACTTCGCTGGTGGTCCAGTGGTCAAGATTCTGTGCTTCCCATGCAGGGGGCTCAGGTTTGATTCCTGAGGGGGAAACTAAGATCCCACATGCCACGTGGCATAGCCAAGAAGTAAACACTTAAAAAGTTACAAACCAATGTGACAAAAGGATTATTTTTAAGTAAGAGAAGCCTCAGGAATTGTTTTTATTTCACTCTTAGCTACCTAACAAATTAGTTAAAAGGGCCTATAACAAGAATGGAAAGAAAGAAAAGGTTAGTCGCTCAGTCCTATCCAACTCCACAATCCCATGGACTGTAGCCTGACAGGCTCCTCTGTTCATGGGATTTTCTAGGCAAGAATAATGGAGTGGGTAGCCATTTTCCTCTCCAGGGGATCTTTCTGACCCAGGGATTGAACTGGGGTCTGCCTCATTGCTGGCACATTCTTTCCCATCTGAGCCACGAGCGAAGCCCTACAACAACAATGGAACTATCACCGAAGATTCTACTACTAGGTTAGGTGCAGAAGAAGGAATTTGGCAGGGCCTGGAGACCAGTGTCCTGTCTGTATCCCATTGTCTCTATGTTTATAAAACATTTGTTTTCCCATCTCCCTGTGAATCACCTTCCTTCATTTTGAAGTCCCAACCCAATACCTTCAATGTTCTCTTTGGTCTTTTGCTGTAGATGCTGTTTAAGGTGAGGGCTTTGGACACTGGTGAATTACTCAGTTTTCCTGGGTCTCTTCCATGTGTACATGCTATTACACTTTTTTGTCTGCTTTACTCCAGTTAAGCTGTCTCACGTCAATTATTTCTTAGACCAACCAGAAAAACCTAGAAGGGTAAAGGGAAGTTCTTTTCTCTCCCACACTTCCAGTCATAGTAAGAAGCACAAGGGCCAGCCCAGCCAAGACCCTGCTTATCAGTAGACTGAGACTGGCACAGAGCAGTGCTGCCATGCCAACTGGGGGATTTTATCCTAAAAACAACCCAATGTCCGAAGAGTACAGACTACTGAAACTCCAGCCATATATATGGCCAAGGAGCAAAACAGAAAAGTGGCAAAACAGATCCACTCCAATCTTAACTTCCAGCCCTCTCTAAAGAACTTTTCTTACACAATCTAAAATTAGATTTATATTTCATCAGCCTCCTCAGTGAAATATAGACTGGGAAATATATTCACCTGGTTATAATGTATATATCACCCTGGTTCTACTCCATCTCCAAATAAAAAAGTTTTTAAAAATTGGTTTTCTGTTACTAAAAAGGAAGAGATATGGATAAATAAATTCTGCTGGAGGAGCTTAAAACTATGAAATCCTTATTTCATGAAACAAGAGCATTGCTAGAAATGTGCATTCTTTGAAATCCAGTTTTGGAAACAATGGTCTAGGCAAGCTCTTTGAAACATTTTTCCCAGTGTAAAAACATGTCCTTAATTACTAGTTACCCCAGGCATGAATTTCAGATCTGATATTCTACTATTTTATTAGATCAAAACCTGCATGTTTAGTTCAAATAACTTTTTTTGTGTTCCCTTTGGCTCTGTACATTTATGAAACATTTTCTCTAGGATGGTAATGATCCTTTCTCTTCAGAGATTTTTTTTTTCCAGAAACCCATCATTTTTTCTTCCAAAGGACCAAAGTCTAGAAGCACCTAGAATAAAGATGGGTCAGCTATATTTTTATGCTAGAAGACTGGTTCAGGTGCTTCTACCCATCTTATTGTGTAGACAGTCTATTGTCTCCTATGGCGTCCACTGGAAGAAAAAAATGTTATGCGCTGTATTGCAGCTGCTGTCTAGAGCCAGGCTTTTCAAACAGTGAAGATAAAAACCACCAATCATTTTGTACCATTACTGAACCTACCAATCTTTGGGATACTACAATTCTCTATCAAATGATGACAAAGCTGCCTGCTTTATAAGGGAAGAAACATCTGCAGCATAAAAGATGCTGCATTAAAATACAAGCTATGTATTCTGCAAAGATCCTGGCTCTGGAGCCAGATAGTTCCAAGGTTCAAATCTTGGCTCAGGCATTGGCTGATGGAAAATCTTTGAATTTTCTACCAAAACGAGCTTTGCCTCTCTGAGCCTGAATTCTCATCTCTGAAAGGAGCATCAAAGCATTTTTGCAGAATAATCTTGAGGTTTAGTAAAAAGCCAGTAAATAGTTCCTGGCACATGTACTCCTCCATAATTTGTTATCTTCCTTGTCTTCTTATTCCTTCCCCATCCCTCCTCATCCTTTTACTCATCTTTAGATTGTTATTTTTAGTGGCTGTAGAAGTATCAATGTTCTATAGTAATAGTAATAGCTAGTTGCAAATATACTTTATTCTGTTCTCCAAACACTTTAAGGTGAAGGTATTTTTTTTCCTTTGCAATCCATACACCTGCCTTCCATTGTGCAAATGTATTCCTTATTTTCAGAAGACTCATAGCATCAATAGACTTTGTGTCTTTTTTTAAAATAATGAGGAATGTGAGCCAGTTTAATTCACAAAGGAACAGAGACAGCATCTATCCCATCTGATTGCCTACTGTAGTCTATAATTTTCAACACGATCTGGCTCCTGCACAAATGGCTAAATTCAGCCAGTTTTCCTTTTCCTCTCACTCATTATGTTCCAGCCACACAGCTTTTCTTTCTCTTTTTCAAGCTTCAGTGTCTCTACTCATGTGACTTCTCTCTCTCTCCCTCTCTTTTCCTCTCCATTTCACTTTCTCTCCCTCTCCTTGTCCCTGTCCTCCTGGAATATTCTTCCCCCCAAAGTCTACATGGCAGACATTTATCTTAAATGCTGTCACTTCAGGCAGGCCTTTCTGGACCTCTCTATTTAAAGAAGCTTTCGTAATGATATTATTCTTTTCATTGAACTTCATTTATAACTATCCAAGATTTTAAAATCTATGTATTTACCTTTATATATTTGTCCTTGCTCACCAGTAGACGTGCAGCAAGAGAGGAAGGAAATTGTTGGACATAGTTAGTGCTCTATCCCTTGTATCTGGAATAATCCCTGCCATCTGGAAGGTGCTTGATATATACTTGAATCAATGAATTATGCTAAGTAAACCTTTATTGGGATTCCCAGGTGGTACTAGTGGTAAAGAACCCACCTGCCAATGCAGGAGATGCAAGAGACACAGGTTCAATCTCTAGGTCAGGAAGAGCCCATGGAGGAGGAAATGGCAACCCGCTCTAATATTCTTGCCTGGAAAACTCCATGGACAGAGGAGCCTGGTAGGTTACAGTCCATAGGATCAAAGAGTTGATCACAATTGAAGCCACTTAGCACAGCACAAACTTTTACTAAATATAGAGGAAGAGAATAACAGGATATTTTTAGTCTTTTGTCTTTCTATGCTTCTTTTATATGCTGCAATGTTTTTTTTTCCAACAGTCTCTCAAGACCAAAAAGTATCTAATATTTATTTACTTGTAAGCTAATACTTTATTCTGCTGCCATTTCAAGAATGCTAGTAAAAGACATAAGATTCCCATGTCAAAAACAAAGGGCTTTATTATTCCAAGCACGCAGCACGGGGCATGCAGCATGAGCATCACATTTGCATCAGTGTCCCATGCCCTGGTTTTCACAGGGTGACATGAAGAGGGCCAGGTGACATCTGCAAATTGAATGGGGTGCATTATAGTAGAGGAGATTCCAATTTAGGGGACTCACATGTTACTAAGAGAAATGAGCACGCTTGTGCTTTGTTCCAGATGAAAACATTATCTCTACCTTCCAAGGCTATAAGAAAAATTGCTTTTTGCTCTAAAGAGACATACTCTCTTATAAGGATGTTTACTAAAGAAACATCTATGAAAAAATAATCTGGAAGAAAGCAATGATTGTTTCCTGCTCATAAGATGTGCAGAAATGCCAGAAAATGCATTTTTCTATCTCCCAATAAGTCCCTCTAATTCTTACTCACAAGTCACCCCAGGGTCTATTTTGCTCTTCTATCTTCTGTAATATGTTCAATCCATTTGTCCATTCTGAATGCTCCTGGTTCTCAGGAAGCTTATAGTCTAATATCAGTGAGTAAGGAAACCCATTTTCCAGCTCCAAAACCAGAATTCCTGCCCCAACCTGTGAGTACAGGCCCCAAAATATTTGAAGTGGCAGCCACTGTTTTTCAGCAACATCTCTCTAGGTATATTAGACAAGAAATAGTAATGCTTTCCAGTGAGTACAGAAGGCTGGATATCTTCTGAAGCACTTAGAAATATTAAACTCAGCAGGAGAAGTATAAGAATGATTGCACTGAGAAAAATCCCCTTATATGATTTACTATTGTTGGTATTCGTAATAATCAGAAGATCCCTAACCAGCAGGGCTCCAAGACTTTGGAGATGGAAATGTGCCTGTCATAGTTTGCAATGTAATCAGTCTGTATTTGTAAGGACTGGATTAGAGGCGGGAAGTTTTTAGCCTAATAGAAGCCTAGGCACCAATATCTGAGTGTCAAGTTTTTGAAAATATTCAGCAAGTTCTTTGGATATATGGGCTGATATATAGGAAAACAATTTTCTCGGTTAATAACTGCAATAAGAGACATAATATTCAAAAAGAAATAGAGAAGGGTGTAGAGGCTATATTATACAATTTGCAAACTGCATTTTTTTCTTTTTACCTGTGCAGAGGTTCATGGAGCCAAGGAGGAAAAATAGTTGCACATTCTGATAGATCGAACTTCAGTGTTTGTATGATCTCAATCTTTCAGAACATTTATAACTAGACTACAGTCTTTAAGGTAGGATTATCTAAAGCCTATAATGACTGCCCACGCTGATAGACATTGCCATCACGTCTAGGAATCTTCAGTTCATCCATTAAATCCTAAATTGTACAGTGTATCTAGGGAGACATGCGTTGCTTGATGTGTAGCATTAACATGCCTGTTTTGTAAATTCTCAAGTGATGATGACAACAGCTGGGTTCCTTAAAAAAAATAAAGTAAAATCTTACAGTGTCACTGTCTCCAGTGATGATACCTATGGTGAAATTTCCCTCAGATAATTGATTTCTAACCTCACTTCAGTCCTGAGTGTTCACTGAAAGGACTGATGTTGAAGCCAAAACTCCAATACTTGGGCTACCGATGCGAAGAGCTGACTCATTGGAAAAGACCCTGATGCTGGGAAAGATTGAAGGTAGGAGGAGAAGGGGACGGCAGAGGATGAGAAAGTTGGATGGCATCACTGACTCAACGGAGATGAGTTTGAGTAGATTCCAGGAGTTGGTGATGGACAGGGAGGCCTGGCGTGCTGCAGTTCATGGGGTCGCAAAGAATCGGACATGACTGACCGACTGAACTGAACTGAACTGAATGGTGAAATTTCCCTCAGATAATTGATTTCTAACCTCACTTCAGTCCTGAGTGTTCACTGGAAGGACTGATGTTGAAGCCAAAACTCCAATACTTTGGCTACCTGATGTGAAGAGCTGACTCATTGGAAAAGACTCTGACGCTGGGAAAGATTGAAGGCAAGAGGAGAAGGGGATGGCAGAGGATGAGATGGTTGGATGGCATCACTGACTCAAAGGAGATGAGTTTGAGTAGATTCTGGGAGTTGGTGACGGACAGGGAGGCCTGTCATGCTGTGGTCAATGGGGTTGCAAAGAGTCAAATATGACTGAGTGTCTGAACTGAACTGAATGAACCTCACTGTGAGGAACAAATATTAATCTCAATCTGTAGAGAAACTGAGTCTCAGAAAGATTTATTACAGTAGTGATAATAATAATATTAAGAATAGAAATAATATCAGTTACTTTAAAAAATGTTTACTGAGTATTTATCATGTGCTAAGCACTGGGCTTTCCTGGTAACTCAGATGATAAAGAATCTTCCTGAAATACAGGAGACTCAGGTTCGATCCCTGGGTCAGAAAGATTCCTTGGAGGAGGGAATAGCAACCCACTTCAGTATTCTTGCCTGGAGAATCCATAGTGTCCATAAGGGTCACAAAGAGTCAGACATGACTAAAGTGACTTAGCACATATAAGCACTGTGTTAAGAACTTTATTTACCTAATTTAGGCCTCACAGGGACAATCTGAAGTGGCTCGTATTCTTAATTATTTGGCAAATAATCAGAGACATAGCAAGGTTAAGTAATTGTCTCTGCTCAGTAATTAGCTGAGTCAGTATATGACCCCTGTTTCTGTGAAAATGCTCTGCTGTCCCTCTACTTGGATGTCTACTTCATGGAGTCTGCCTTGAACAAAACCTCTGCCACCTCTATGCCCATCCAAGATTGGACATCTGACCCCTCCCTCCAACGTCTACTCTCACTTCATCTCAAAAGCACAAAGCAAGTCCAAGTTCTTCTCTTTGCAACCAGTCTGCTGAGTCAGTCATGTCTGACTTTTTGCAAACCCATGAACTGTAGCCCATCAGGTGCCTCTGTCCATGTGATTTCTCAGGCAAGAACACTGGAGCAAGTTGCCATTTCCTTCTCCAGGGGATCTTCCCGACCGAAGGATCAAACCCATGTCTCCTGTGTCTCCTGCATTGAAGGCGGATTCTTTACCCTCTGAGCCATCAGGGAAGTCCTAGAGACCTATGCTTTACTTCCCTGCATCATGCTACCTTGATTATCACACTAATTTTTACTCACTTACTCTTTTGAAATGCAAACCTATTTAAGCTGGGTTGGAAATAAGAAAATGCTCCTCTCATCCACCAAAATGGCAGTAGTAAAATGTAATCATCAGAGTTTTACAATTAGAAGTGTTGCAATAAAATCCTGCAGATATATTTATCAATGATTAATCCTGACCTTTTCATCCTTTAGACAGAAAGCCAAGCTTTCAAGCCAGAGAAAATAGATGCCCAAAGTGTATTATATTCATTAAGGGAGAATTGTTTTCTTTCATTGTACAAAGATGCAAAGCAGAATTATACTTTTCTCTCGACCATGAGGTTAACTTTTTTTAAATCTCCATAAACAATGGACTTATGATGGTACATTTTTTAGGAGTGAAAAAAAGACATTTGGGACATTTAAACTTACTTTGTTTTAAAGCAGGGTTTCAAAACTTACTCTATTTTAAAACAGCCTCTCTTTGTTGAGGCTATGTGAAAATTAAAATAATAATAATAACAGTAAAACCTTCCATATGAGAGAAAAGAGCATGCTGATAGGAATTTGGAGCTGTTTACTTACATACCTGTTGTGCAAAATCACAGAAACCAAACTTACATATCTTTTCAAGTCAGGGAAACAAAGGGACTTATTTAACAATTGGCCCACGAGAATTACAGGGCTAGTGGCATTCCAACATATGCAGACAGAGAACTAGGCAAAGAACTCTGGTTCCCATTAATGTGATGCTAACAAACTTAAACGTATGCTCTGCAGGCTAGCTAGCAAGCAGGAAACAAATTCTGCCTGAAACCGTGAAACAAACAAGCCAAACATGGGGAGGGGCTGGAAGTCTCCACATCGGTGACCCTGAAACCTGTTCTGGTATTTATAGCATGCACTCAGTGAGTCTTTCCTACTCAACGATGTCTGTTCAGTTGATTGACAGCCTCTGTTTTTCAATCACCTGTTACTGAGTCTATAGTAAACCTATAAGCACATTATTTGAAGCAGAACTTGATTCTGAACTAAGTTATCTTATTTCTGAAGGAAAGTGTTACTCCTGGATGACTACTAATTAGGAGAACAGAGAAAGTGAGTCTGAGCTTCTAGCACTAGGCTGCCACTTTCTCTTCAACTTCTAGAAGTGAATGAAATCTCAGCAATTTTGAGAATCCAGCATTTTCTGGGTGATAATTATAATACAAACTTGTCTCTGCAAACACATAAGAGTTAGACTTCTTTGGTTTTAAGTGAACTCAGGTGTCACTGATTTCTTCTGTATCAGGAAATTGATATCACAACCTTTTTCTTTACAAAATATGTATATACATTTAAAAGTTGTACTATGTGGAAATGACAAATTAAAAAGGTGTGATATCTACAGATAGTTTTTATTTGTCTGAAATGTGTACCATTTCAGACCTATATTTTACCTTGTTTTTATATGTACTTTGCAAAACAGAAATCATATTATTTACATTTGCTTTTTGATTCAGCAATACATTACAAGCATCTTTTTGTGTCAATGAGTAAATATTTACTTGTTTTATTTTTAAACATTGCATACAATTTCAGATGTGAATATATCAAAATTTATTCAACCATTCCCCCATATTTGAACTTTTATGCTTCTAATTTCAGAGATATTTACTGATGATTCTACATTAAACCTCCATCTATATACACACTTTCCCTCTTGTACTAAAATATCTAAAGAATGCATTCCTAGAAATAGTATTACTGATAGAAATTTTGTACATATGTATTTATCATCTGATATATACTAACATTGCTTTTATTACCAGCAATTTTTCAGATGAACATTAAATCAGAACATTAAAGTCTTTAAAATATTTGTAACAATCTGATAACCATGACATTCTCTTGTTTTAGTTTGTTTTTTCTTGATCACAACTGTAGTTAGATATCTGCCCTTATATTTCTATTAGTAGAATTATCTCACTGATGTGACATTTCATCTTCTGTACTCATTTCTTTTCTGTGAGTTGTCTTTTATTATTTATTTAACTGATCTATAGGATTTTTATAAATTTCTTCCTTCACAAAGAATCCATTTTTATTTACAGTTGGAGGTGCAATTCAAATTAAAAGTTTCTGTTTGACTTTAATGTACGCTTCATAATGTTGCCAAATGTATTAAATAATAAATTACTTCACAGATTTGGAATATTACTTTTTCATGTAAAATTTATCATATGTTCATGAATGTTTCCAGGTTTTTCATTATTTTTTAAAATAGCTATATAGATCGTTCGGGGCCAGAAATCTTGAGTTTATTTACTATACTTTTTCATATGCATTTTTCTATCTGGTAGAACAATGTCTATGCCTAGACTTTCTTTCCTCTAAAGAATTCTTGATAATTTTGTTCACATATATTCTTCACAAGGACTTGTGAATTGACTTTACCAGTTCTAAGGATAACCTGACTAATTATTTAGTACATTTGTAAAGATTTTGTAAAGAATTTATTTAAATTCTGGGAACTCCAGGCAGTAATATTCACATAGATATGAATTCTCAAATAGGAATTAGAAAGCGAAACTAGTAGTTCTAAGCAGGTGTGTCCTTCAATGAGCACTATGCTGTAAAATAAATAAATATAAAATTTGAATATGAATTTGAAAACCAAATAGAAATTATCATAAGGGTGGTTACTGAGGGCTCTGCAAATAAAAGCAATACAAACAAGTAACTACTTAATACTGTCCAGGCATCATCTTTTTAGATTTTAAATAAAATTTTATTTTCCCATACATTTAATGTATTGAGCTCTGAAGACTATATTTATCTTTATTTTTTAATCAATGTTTCAAAAAAAGAAGGATTTTAGCAACTTTAGAGTAAGAATGATATTTGAAAGGGAAAGAATGATAAGAAAATTTGGGACTACAATTTCAAATTTTACAAACACTTGCTCTACCTGTATCCCTACATTATAGCAGATGGGTTACTGTAAGGTTTAAACTAATTTAGTCCTAAAATGTTTGGGTTTTTTCCCTCTCACATTTTCCTGGTGCCTCACAAGCTCTTCTCAAGGAAGGTGGTATTAGTCTGCCTTCTATTTTAATTTTTTTTAAATTTTCCTTTGTCCTTATATATTGCACCAAGCCAAATTACACCTTGATTTTGGGAAAGCAGGGGATGGAGGCCACACTTTGTGATGGATTTTTTTTTTCATAATTTATAGGGCCTCCAATGAGCATGTATGTGGGCAATAGCTGCTGCTCTGAGAGCAGGGCTTGTAGTGGTGTCCTCCTTAAGCCTTTGACAAAGGCTTTCCAAACCTTGACTGACCTTCCCCAACCATGTTCTTCTGAAGCCACAGGGCAGTTCTCCTGAATTCACTGACTTGCTTGCGAGCCTGACAAAAATTTCTCTAGGCACTGAAATCTTGATTTAAACATATGGCTGTCAGACTAACTTAAGACAGTTCAATCCCTGAAATAGCTAGTTTTCCTAGAGGTATGGAGTCTCTCAAGGTCACCTAAAGAGTAACTACAGTATTTTAACATGGTTCACCAAACTAATAATGAAGGATAAGAACAGAACATCAGTCTAGATAAGTTGCTTGCAGACACTGTTTCTAGGTTCTGGTGCATTCCACTTGGATCTTTAAAGAAATATAAGCATCTTTTAAATTTGAAGTTATCTATTGAAAATTGCAAAACAAAAAATGTTTTGTTTTGCAATTTTCAACTGATAATAGTTGATATTCGTGTTTAATTTGAATTTCTGAACATTGATATTATTCACTTGGTTGATCAAGGAACTTCCCTGCTAAACTTCCCTTCTGAAAGATTCCCCAACACATTAAAAATAGGAAAAGCATGGTATAAAAATGGATCTCATCAGAGTTTCCCTGACACCTTATTTGTCTAGCAAAGCTTTCTTTGATTTATCATCAATTCCAGAATTTGCCAAATCAATAATAAATGGCTTTTCTTTCAATGTTGCTTTCTAGAGTTTTTGAACTGCTTCTTACTTCAGCAACAATTATACCAATTATCAGAAAAGAGTAAAACATAGCAAGAGTAGATAATTTTCCTCAACCTCTTACTTATTCCTTCATTTTCATGTCATTTATTTTATTTTTCATTTTTTCTATTTTCAATATTAAGCTGTCATATTTTCACTTCATGTGAGTTGTCTTATTGGTGAAAGAGTTAAGCAGAAGAGGTTGGATGAAGAAGAATTTTTTATCTTCTGTTGTGTGGTTATAGTTGAGCCTTGCAGATGCTTCAGCCTCAAGCATTTTATGTCTTTTGTGCTACCACCTGCTGAGTCAAATTTTTCTAAAATAATGAATTTGCTTTCCCCGCAAAGACCAATGTTTTCTTGCTACAAGCTCAAACTATATGATGAAAAAGCCCAAATGGTCAACCTGGTATTTGATAAAATTTGTCTGTGTTGGTTTAACTGTAAAGTTTCAGCTTAATTGGTGGACATGTGTAAAACCTTAATTTCAATATTTGAAAAGCTAAGTTATTGGAAAAGTCATATATTATCACAAATTACTGCACTATAAAGATTGTGTTAACTATAACTGCCGATTCTTGAAAATATTTTGTAGGTATATAATAGATATCCCATGTAAAATAAAGTTATTACTCATCTAAACAATACAAATAAAGAAACTGAAGTTTAGAGAAGGCAGGTGACTAAACAGTAAGTCACTTACTGAGAAAGAGTCTAACTCTATATTCTACTTTCTTAAATAGGTTATTATTTGCTATTGTCTAGTCACTAAGGTGTCCAACTCTTTGTGACCCCAAGGGCTATAGCCCTCCAGGCTCTTCTGTCCATGAGATTTCTCAGGCATGAATAATGAGCTGCCATTTCCTTCTCCAGGAGATCTTCCCAACACAGTGATCAAACCCACATCCCCTGCATTAGCAGGCAGATTCCTTTCCACTGAAAGGAATCAGCCTATCATGTCAGTTCTACTCCCAGATTACATGGAAGGGAAACTACCTTCACTGCTTAATAATCATGAATTTTTGGAAGCCACAAAATCTATGCCTGTGGTCAAATCCAACTCCTGATTTATATACCCCATGTGTCTCAGAGGAAGTCCCTTATTCTTTTTTGAACCTAGGTTCTCTATCTGTAATCAGCATAATTATAAGAATGTAATTGCAAAGTTCATGTCGAGGAGGGAGAAACTAGTATAGTGTCTGGTATATTACAGTTATTAAATAGGAGATAATCTCTTTTATGAGGGGAGGGAATAGTATGAGTTCATTCTCTCATCCCCCTAAATGAAATTTATGAATGGTCTACTTTCTGTTGAAATTCTAACAGTGAGTATGTGTAGTGACAAACAGTAAGCCCACTCAACTGCTTTCAAAGATACAGTTTACATCTTTCAAAGGCAATTAGGAGCTGTCATCTTTATAACCAGTTAAAATGTAGGACAAATAAATATATCTTTATTTGTCATCTTGATTCTTTATGTTAACTTGGTAACAGACTATACATTGTATCCTTTAACTAACTAAGAGAAATGCTTTCTGGGCCAGATCTCCAGTTCTCATAGTGAATAGCCTACATTTATGACGTTTGCATGGGTTTTTTGTTTCATAATACAATTACTCAAGAGTGATTATCATTCACCATTAAAACTCTTTAGTTCTCTACACTGCATAAGTTCATATATATGTGTGTGTGTACATATACATGTATTTAATACATATAATTAAATATATATTATATTAAATATAATGGAGATTTTGAAATATTCTTCAAGAAAAATCTTGATGAATGTTACTATAAGCAAAATAGAAATGTGTTAGGATAAGATTCTTTAGTTGTAAATGATAGTCAAAAACTCCATTAGTTCTTTTTTCTACATTTAACACAAAGATGTTAGTTACATGTGGATATATTTATGAACAACCTAATAAAAATGCATCCACAAACTCATTTTCATTTCATTGCACTGAACACAATTATTGTAAACATCAAGAATTGGGAGCTATTGAACAGATGGGGCATTAGTGTCTTAATTTTTGATCTTTGTTCTAGTAAATCCTTCCGTTTCATATCCTTTCCACAAATCGTACAGCCATTCAGGGCACAATGAATGATTTTTTAAATGCTGCTTTAATGTTCATGTCACTTTTTGTGTTTTACAATTTCAAACAAATATGCAGACTCAGGTGCCCAAGCAGGATAATGAGACCATATTAAAATATTCAAATAATGTAAACTAGGTATATCCTAATCATGCCAGAAGATTCTGCATATACTATAATAAATTTAGTTTCTTGATATAAACATGCCTAATGTTTTTTTATTATTTCTGATAAATAAACCCTGTAAACTGATTCCTGACTGAGATTTTTATTTTTCCATGTTGCATGTCAGATACTTAAGAAATGACACTAATTGAATATCTATTCATTATGTTTATCTTAACAAACAAAAATAGAGGTAAATAAACATACTAATGGTTTAAAAGACTTTACACAGAGACCATACATACACATGCACACATTCAAAGCTTCACTGATGGAAGCACATCCACATCCTGAATGTCTTAATTTTGCCATAAAAATAGAGAATATCTGTTTCCTGAATCAAGTCATACAAAATATAGCATTTTAAAATATCTATTCTAGGGTTGTGACAGCTTTTTAACAAACTATGTGTGTCTTCTTACTCCCTCCTGGCTTACACCTTAGTCTTCAATTTGAAAATGGAATCTACAGAGTCCAAAGCCCTTGTTCAAAGTTTTAGGAATCATTGATATTTTATTTGACATTTGAAAACAGTTTCTTTCAACTATCAGCATATTATAATTCCTCTTAACTCTGAATAAAACTGCAGTTTTCTGCTTGGGTTGATGGGATTGACATCTGTGCAAAGAAAAGACTTTGAAAGAAAATGGGTGAATCTAGGTTACACATGAGTTGCTTATAACTGAAAACTGCCACAGAGGAAAACTGGATACTGTCCTACTTATGTGACTATTAAGGAGAGTCTGGCTCTCACATGTGTATTTTATTCCTTATGGTTATTGCTTGGGTCCTTCTTAAATCTTATGGAAAAATAACAAACTGTAGCTTTGGGGAAAACTACCGCCAACTGTAGTAGCTGTGCTTAGAATATATCTGATGGGTTCTCTCTTGGGACGTATTCTCTTCAAATCTTTCTGGTTTGGGGGAGAGCAGACAGGATGATGTGAGAAGATCTGAGCTCACTTCCTCTCAGGAGCATATCAAAATCACAACTATATTGAGAACAACCATCAATGGAAAAGACTGGAACCCATGGAAGAAAACATTCTCCAACATAAAAAAGGAACCACGAGACAGTAGGAGGAGTGGAGGCGCAATGTAATCAAATCCCATCCCCACGCTAGGTGGGCAACATACACACTGGAGAATAATTCTACCGCAGAGGTTTCCCCCTCAGGACTGAGAGTTCTGAGCCCCATGTCAGGCTCCTCGGCCCAGGGTCCAGCACCAGGAAAATAAGCGCCCAGAGCATTTGGCTTCGAGGGCCAGCTGAGCTTAACTGTCAGAGCCTCACAGGACTGAGGGAAACAGAGACTTCACTTTTAACAGGGAACACAAAATACCAGGGCAAAAGCAGTCATTTGATAGGTGCCTGGGCCAGACTCCTTGGAAGGAAAGCTATGACCAACCGAGACAGCATATTAAAAAATAGAGACATTATTTGCTAACAAAGGTTTGTCTACTCAAGGCTATGGTTTTTCAATGGTCATGTATGGATGTGAGAGTTGGATTATAAAGAAAGCTGAGCACTGAAGAATTGATGCTTTTGAACTGTGGTGTTGGAGAAGACTCTTGAGAGTCCCTTGGACTGCAAGGAGATCCAATCAATCCATCCTAAAGGAAATCAGTCCTGACTGTTCATTGGAAGGACTGATGCTGAAGCTGAAACTCCAATACTTTGGCCACCTCATGTGAAGAGCTGACTCATTTGAAAAGACTTTGATGCTGACAAAGATTGAAGGCAGGAGGAGAAGGGAACGACCAAGGATAAGATGGTTGGATGGAAGAATTATTCTCCAATGTGTATGTTGCCCACTGGAGTTGTAAACTCCAGTCCATGGGGTCGCAAAGAGTCCAACACACCTGAGAGACTGAGCTGAACTGACCCAGACTTACCTGCTGATCTTGAAGAGTCTCCTGGAGAGGCTGGAGGCTGTCACTCACTCTGGCGACATTCAATTATGGGAAAACGGTGGTAGCCATATTGACTTATTAGCATCAACACCACACCTGGTCCTACCCAACAGTCTACAGTACATGTGCTGGTGCTGGGACTCACGCCAAACAACTTAAAAGGCCAAACACAGCCCCACCCATCGGCAGACACGCCCCTAGACACGTGAGGGCTCCACGTGTGGGCCAAGGTCCAGCTCCACCCACCAGGGACAGGTACCAGAAGCAAAAACTAGGATCTACCACGCAGGTCAGACCCTAACCTGGGACCTGCTGGGCCCTGACCATCCCCACTAGCAAACCAACCCAAGGTTTGGGATCCCCCATACCCTTTACTCAACTGTATCAGCAAATATTCTTCCCCTATCCGCGTCCCACCTTCCCCACTCTGACCCAAGGAACAATCCGAAAAGGATTCTGGGCTCCCTGATCTGCAACCAGACTCCAGGAAACAGCTCTGCTGCCAGTGGTCTTGCACTAACCCCAGAACCTGCCAGTGGGTGGGCAGCAGCCAGAGTCTTTGAGACCCTGAGTCTGCCCACCAGTGAGCCAGCACTACCCCCTGGGGCTCCCTAGGGTTTCACAACCAGCCACCTCGTGACCAGGCTCCACTAAACCACAGCCAGCAGCATCTGCACAAGGTAGGGCCTGGCAACCAACCAGACTAGAGACCAACTCCGCCTACCCTACCACCCAGACACATACAGTTCGGGTGATGATGGGAGAGTGCACCACTGGGATGCATAAAATGCCTCCTGCATAGAGCCACTTCTCCAAGGTCGAGATATGTAATTAATCTATATAACAGACATAAAAATACAAATAGCAGCTTAGACAAAAGATGTGGCAGAGGAACATGTTCTAGACAAAGGGATAAGATAAAACCCTAGAAGAACTAAGTGACCTGGAGACAGGCAATCTACTAGAGAAAGAGTTCAGAGTAATGATGATGAAGATGATCAAAGAACTCAGGAGGGGAATGGATGCAGGAAGCACAAGTTAGAAGTTTTCTTTTCTTTTTTTTTTAATATAAATTTATTTTAATTGGAGGTTAATTACTTTACAATATTGTATTGGTTTTGCCATACATCAACATGAATCAGCCACAGGTATACACGTGTTCCCCATCCTGAACCCCCCTCCCTCCTCCCTCCCCATACCATCCCTCTGGGTCATCTCAGTGCACCAACCCCAAGCATCCAGTATCATGCATCGAACCTGGACTAGTGATTCATTTCATATATGATATTATACATGTTTCAATGCCATTCTCCCAAATCATTCCACCCTTTCCCTCTCCCACAGAGTCCAAAAGACTGTTCTATACATCTGTGTCTCTTTTGCTGTCTCGCATACAGGGTTATCATTACCATCTTTCTAAATTCCATATATATGTGTTAGTATACTGTATTGGTGTTTTTCTTTCTGGCTTATTTCACTCTGTATAATAGGCTCCAGTTTCATCCACCTCATTAGAACTGATTCAAATGTATTCTTTTTAATGGCTGAGTAATACTCCATTGTGTATATGTACCACAGCTTTCTTATCCATTCATCTCCTGATGGACATCTAGGTTGCTTCCATGGCCTGGCTATTACAAACAGTGCTGCAATAAACATTGGGATACATGTGTCTCTTTCAATTCTGGTTTCCTCAGTGTGTATGCCCAGCAGTGGGATTGCTGGGTCATAAGGCAGTTCTATTTGCAGTTTTTTAAGGAATCTCCACACTTTTCTCCACAGTGGCTGTACTAGTTTGCATTCCTACCAACAGTGAAAGAGGGTTCCCTTTTCTTCACACTCTCTCCAGCATTTATTGTTTGTAGACTTTTGGATCACAGCCATTCTGACTGGTGTGAAATGGTACCTCATTGTGGTTTTGATTTGCATTTTTCTGATAATGAGTGATGTTGAGCATCTATTCATGTGTTTGTTAGCCATCTGTATGTTTTCTTTGGAGAAATGTCTATTTAGTTCTTTGGCCCATTTTTTGATTGGGTAGTTTATTTTTCTGGAATTGAGCTGCAGGAGTTGCTTGTATATTTTTGAGATTAGTTGTTTGTCAGTTGCTTCATTTGCTATTATTTTCTCCCATTCAGAAGGCTGCTTTTCACCTTGCTTATAGTTTCCTTTGTTGTGCAGAAGCTTTTAAGTTTAATTAGGTCCCATTTGTTTAGTTTTGCTTTTATTTCCAATATTCTGGGAGGTGGGTCATAGAGGATCCTGCCATGATTTATGTCAGAGAGTGTTTTGCCTATGTTCTCCTCTAGGAGTTTTATAGTTTCTGGTCTTATATTTAGATCTTTAATCCATTTTGAGTTTATTTTTGTGACAGAGAGTTCCTTGGACAGAGGAGCCTGGCGAGGTCTGTCCATGGGGTCTAAACGAGTTGGGTACAACTGAGAGACTACCCCTAGAAAATATAAAGAACAACCAAATAGAGATGTATGATTTGGATTGTATGTAAACTACTCTACTCCTAAAGCAGATGTAGGGAAAAAAAACTTTTTTTTTTTCCCTCGAATACCTTAGAATATTAGCTGAGGATTTAAGGTGGTATGTGAGCTTGCTTGTCATAGTACATTGTCTGATAACTGAGAGTTTTATGGTTCAGTTAAAGCTTATGGAAAACATTCTTCAGTTAAAGCTTATGGATAAAATAATCAGTATTGTGAATTTTATGAACATGCTGAGGATAATGGACTAAAATGTTTGATAAATAATGAATTTGTGTCGAGATCAAAGAGAAGGAAACTGGCATTCACTGGATATCTACCAGGTGTCATACAAGAGGACTATGTATTTTGCATTTGTTTTCCCATATAATGCCACAACCAGCTAATGAGATAATAGTACCTCATTTTAAAACTTCAGAAAATGAGGTTCAGAAAAGTTGAGTAAATACCAATGGTCATAAGTCTATTGGGTGTCAGTGACTAAAGAGCTGTATCCATACATGAGCAGTCATTCTGCCATGTGTTGTATGCTAAGTTGCTTCAGTTGTGTCAGACTCTTTGTGACCCCATGGACTGTAGTCTGCCAGGCTCCTCTGTCCATGGGATTCTCCAGGCAAGAATACTGGAGTGGGTTGCCATACTCTCCTCCAGGGGATCTTCCCAACTCAGGGATGAACCCATGTCTTTTCTGTCTCCTGCAATGTCAGGCAGTTCTTTATCACTAGCACCCCCCTGGGAAGCCCCACATGGCTTCTGCGCCATGCTAACCTGCAAAAATCACTGAAAAAATTACATAATCTTTTTTATTTGTCTGAGTGGTTGGAGCAAACAATCTCTACATGCCTTTAGAATGTCAAACATTTATGACTTAAGTATGAGAAACTTTTGGTTTTCTTTTTACTGTACTTACCAATGCTGAGATGTCAAACTAGACTTTGGGCCTGGGAAAAATTGTCTAACTAACATGATGTGAAAGATGTCTAGCTTAAGGTACAGAATTACTTTATTACCTTAAAGTACAGTTCTTTTCTTTTTCTGAACTGAACTATTAGCTCAATTTCAATTATAGCCGAAGGGCTAGCCCTCTGGACATGTGTATAGTTCATTAACAAGATGGTCAGTATTATATACAGCAAAATTAGAAAGTGGGGAGCAGGTTTAGTGAGTGGAATGATTCTGTATAAATATCCAAATATTATAAATTATATATATTTGGATATATATAAATAAGGATGGAATCCTATTTAACTGCCACCTATATATTTCTTGTTACAGACAGTTCAGTTCAGTTCAGTCACTCAGTCGTGTCAGACTCTTTGCGACCCCATGAATTGCAGCATGCCAGGCCTCCCTGTCCATCACCAACTCTCGGAGTTCAGTCAAACTTATGTCCATCGAGTCCGTGATGCCATCCAGCCATCTCATCCTCTGTCATCCCCTTCTCCTACCCCCAATCCCTCCCAGCATCAGGGTCTTTTCCAATGAGTCAGCTCTTCGCATGAGGTGGCCAAAGTACTGAAGTTTCAGCTTCAGCATCACTCCTAAAGAACACCCAGGACTGATCTTCTTTAGAATAGACTGGTTGGATCTCCTTGCAGTCCAAGGGACTCTCAAGAGTCTTCTCCAACACCACAGTTCAAAAGCAGCAATTCTTCGGCACTTAGCTTTCTTCACAGTTCAATTCTCACATCTATCATGACTACTGGAAAAACCATAGCCTTGACTAGATGGACCTTTGTTGGCAAAGTAATGTATCACAGATGACCATTAAAATATTAACATTAAAATATATTTCCAATGTACATATATGAGCCATTCAAATACATTCTAAAAGACCACTTCACCCTCTGGTCTTCCTTGGTGGCTCAGATGGTAAAGAATCTGCCTGCAGTGCAGGAGACCTGGGTTTGATCCCTCGGTCAGGAAGATACTCTGGAAAAGGGAATTTCAACCCACTCTAGTATTCTTGCTTGGAGAATTACATGAACAGAGGAGCCTGGTGGGCTACCCGTCCATGGGATTGCGAAGAGTTGGACATGACTGACACTTTACCCAAGATCTCAGCTGAAGCTTATTTGATATTTTATCATTTTACTTAACTCTTCTCCCTCACCCAAAATTATTTTGTAAATGATGAAAAGCCACCCTGAATTAATGAGAACATGCTCGATATTATTTTTCTCATTTTGTTCACATTTAGTTGGATAAAGTGAAAACATTTCTGTTTAAAAGAATCAGTACACTTCTTCAATTAGGTCAGGGCTTCCTGCCATTTAAAATTGACAGAAAAAGCAAAATGTACCAGACTGCAACACTGGAAATAGAGCTATTAGGCCTCCCCATGATCTCTGGGCCTAGGTTTGACCTCAAGTCCCTTCTGCTCAGAACTAGTGACTGTTTCAAAGGGATTTCACAACTAGCCTCATGACACAAAAAGAAAATAGCAGAAAACTTCCAAATACTAAAGTGAGCCTGATATCATGGTGCAATTGGATGCACTATATCATCAAAAGAAAAAAGCTCATCACGAATAAACACCTTTTTAAAATACTCAGAGGTAGGTTTTATGTGACTGCTATGAAGATGGTCAAACATAGACATAAGAATAAAACAGATCTATACATGAACTCACAACCACATCTTAAGGAAATAAAGTAATGTAGAGATGTGGTTAAGAGGATAAGCTTTGAAGTTAGAAGATCTGAGTTTGCATTCTGCACAAACATTCACTAGCTGTGTGACCTTGGGCAAATCTCTTGCTCTCTCTAATCCATAATTTATTGAATGTTTTGTAAAAGAGGGATATAAGACTATCTCTCACAGATCTGAGAATTAAACGGAATGATTTATGTACATTGATTAGCACATTATTTGGCAATAAGTAAACATTTTAAGAATATTAAACATCATGGTTATTTTGATTTCAGGAACTTAATTCAATCAGAGGCACACTGACTTTAAAGGGTTTTTTCCCCCCAGGTAAAAGATAAAAATGTCAACACCTATCTAAGAGAGTCAATGTAACAAGACCATATAAAATAAATGACTGCTTTGCCATTAATTTCTTATGGTTTATTCCCTGGTTTTATGTGCACCTGTTAATGACACCTTAGATGGAAAATAATAAACACACTTATCATTTAGAATTGCAATTGCTATTTTTGAAATAGTCAAACTATCAATATTTTAAAGATCCACAATTTATTCATTAAAAACATACATGTCCCAAAAGATATTATATATACATCATCTAGCAAAACCTATCTTGTAAATATTGTATCTTAAATAGAGAATCATCATATGGGTATTTCCATTTTCATATTTTTGCCATAGTTTTCAGATAAATTTGATAATTATTCATAAATATTCATTTGTTTTGAAAGTTATGGAAATGTGCAGTTGTATCTTGCTGGAGAGTCATATAACACTTTTAGTCCCAAGTAAGAT
This sequence comes from Aepyceros melampus, assembly GCA_006408695.1. Classification (NCBI taxonomy): domain Eukaryota; kingdom Metazoa; phylum Chordata; class Mammalia; order Artiodactyla; family Bovidae; genus Aepyceros; species Aepyceros melampus. The sequence continues at coordinate 128,753 of SJXQ01012964.1, read as the reverse complement.
GTGATTGGCATTGTTTTCAGAGATTATTGCTCAAATGATAAAGTTCAGTGTTTATGCTCAAAAAAACAATCAGCAGAGTGATTTGGCTGTATGTCATTAGTCATAAAGTCATTCTCAATTTGTAATGAGAAGTAAAAGGAGCTGTGACTATAAAGTCAAAGGTGGGGAAAAAAATCTAAATTGTGTCATGTTTAGGAGTATCAGTCTCTTAAGTCAAAACAGAACTATGAAATTGCATTTTATATTGTCAGGTAAGAAAATAACGTTTTCTAATTGTTAACTTGGGATTTTAAAACTTACTAAAGTGAATTTTATCTCAGAACTGTTTAATAAATAAGTAAATTAATGGATAAAAAATAAAAATTAAATAAATAAAATTTAAAATTTTAATAAATAAATAAAAATTGGGTAATGCCACACAGGAAAACTCTTGATGCTCCTTCAGCAGCTGTTGTTAAGAATACATTACATTTGTTGTGTCTGAACACAGTAAGCAATTACTGCTCAGAAACAAAGGTATTGTGAAATAATCTTCAAATCTCCCTTCTTTGAAGATTCATTTCTAAAATGACTTCCCAGTAACACTTCTCCTTCAAAACTCAGAAGAAACCAAGCCCAACTCTGAATGTGATCTTCAATTATATATTTCTTATTATTTCAATCACTTGTTTTAAGTTTCAATCATATAAGCTGATTGTGTTGCAAGCACAGTCAAGGAACACTTGTAGAATCAAAAATGCATGGGTGGTATAAACTGGCCATGTAGATTTTTCTCTTCCCTTACCAGAGATACAACCGTATCAGAAATGTCTCCTCTGCTAGAAATCCTCCTGGGAAAATGGCTAGGAAGCTCACCAAAGTTCACACCTTGTTCACCAGAAGAATTGCACAGAGTCCCATCTTTTCTTTTCAGCACCTGCTGCTACCTAGTCCAGGGGAAAGAAAGTGCTGAAGGGACAACTCCCACAGCATCAGGTCATTTCAGTAAATGCTTCCAGAAACACAGCACCCACCTCCTCTCTGCTACAAACTCCCATTCACAAAATCCGAGGAGAGAACTACAAGTCGTCCCTGATTCCTTGGAAATGTAGTTAGACTGATGTTGAAACACACCCTCCTTCCCTCAGTGTATAATTATTCGTGGGTGGAGAGCCACCAGGGAGGGTAATAGAAGAGGAAAGAGAGAGAGAGAGAGAGGGAAAAAAAAAAAAACAAAAAACAAAACAAAACTAGAAGCAGGCTTTGTTTGACCTGACTTCTAAAAATCTTTCTGTTCATCTTCTCTCGTCCCCTCTCTCTTATTTTTCTAATCCGAGAATGATGGAGTTACAAGGCAAGGGAATGAATCCAGAAATAGAGATAGGACGCTTGCCTAGAAATTATCTGGGCGAATTATTTAAAGTTAAATACTCCTGGTCCTAGGAAGCCAGCATAATTCATATTTAAAGGAGGTTATCTTTTCTCGATCATGACATAAACAGTTTTCCTCCAAAGATTAAAAACCCAGTTCCAGAGCGCGTTCTGGCTGTCCTCTATACTGCCGACTGAGGAGAGGTGGAAAGCGCTGATAACCTGTGAAAGTGCGAAAGACTCTCTCACGCCGGTGGCCAATTCCCCACCGGCCAGAGCTCTTCCCTCCTAGCCCTCATCATTCGTGACTCTGCAACACACAAGGACTCAGACGTGTGGGAGTGCGTGTGAGCGAGACGGGCGAGAGGAGAGTGCGCTTTCCACATGTGGAACGCTGCACCTCCCTGTCTCATCGCTCGCATCCATTCATATGCATGAGGTGGATAAATATTTGATCAAAGGTGGAATAGTTATACTGATCGGTTGTATTTTTAATAGGCACCCCTTAAAATAGAGGGTTCGTACATTGCAAGTGTGAAGAGATTCTGAGGATAGTCCCTGTGCCTCTAACCCTTTCTACTCTTCCCTCCTCCGTCTCTACTCCCCCCCAAAAAGGGAAAGCTTGCAGCAGATTGTAGAAGGATTTGAGTCTGCAGCTCAGAGAAGGGGATTAGGGCCAGAGCGGTGCAAGTTAAATTGTGCTGCAAATAAAAAATGGGCGGATTGGTCTCCAGATCCAGAGGCTGGTACCACCTTCCTTTCTAAAATAAAATCTCTCTGGCATGAAGTCACCGCCTATTTCACATCCGGTTTGCCCTGGGACGTATTACTACTGTCTTGGTAAAGAAAAATCTTTTGTTGTATAGCTGCAGATTGGAATATAGGGAAGCAAATTCGGGTGTGAAATCTTCAGCAAAGGAGCACGCAGAGTCCATGATGGCTCAGCCCGCTCAGACCGAGTGAGTGAGCGGCGGAGCGAGGACGCCCTCCGCTGCCGGCGCGCCCGGACTCGCGGGCTCGCGCCGGCTCCCAGCTCTCCACGATTTTCTCTCGCAGACTTTTCCCGGGTCTGGAGCGATCCTGTGCCCAGAGGGGGCCCGAGGTAAGTGCGGCTTCGGACCGCAGCACGCAGAGCTTTGAACGTGCCCTTTCCTTGCTGGAGAGACCAGAATGCAATAGGGAAAAGAGAAAGAGCGAACAGGACAAGAACCTGATCACATAGCAGGTAGACACAACGAATGTTTTTCTTTCAGGGTTAAAACCGCAGCGGTCTAGGAGCATTATCGTCGTTATTATTATTTTCTCCGTCTTTCTTTTCTTTCCTTCCTTTGGCAGGCAGATTTGAATGTATTTCGCGGGGTGGGTGGTGACATGTTGTTTTGGTCTCTCTTTTTTTTTGGCAAAAGGGAGCTGAGGTGAAGTGGGGAGGGGCGTTGTGGGGGCATCCTCTAAAGTTAAGACGCTGGTATAGAAAACCTGTCTCAACGTTGCATATCTTAGGGAAGGCACTCTCCTTCTGGCTGCCAAAAAAAAAAAAAGCCTCTTTCCTCCTTTCCGGTGGACGCTGCTGAAATGCCCTCTGGTGTAGGGGTCTCTCCCATTCTGAACACGAAAAAACTCAAGTTCTCATTTGATGTGGGTGGCATGGAATATGGGTGTTTGGAGTGTGTGTTTGATGAGGCGAGGTTGAAGGTGGAAAAGGGTTAGGAGACAGCTTAGCGTTTCTCTTAAACTATTATGTTTGTATTTGCAAGAAACTTTCTTACTCAACAACTCAAGTGCCATGATAGGTTTGTTTTCCTCTTTTTAAAATGTCAGAGAAGGACAGAAAGCAATGGTATCTTGCTTTGGGGTTTTGTTTTGTTTCATTTATTCCTTCGGGAATTACCTTTTTTTTAAAATAAATATCAACAAATATTAATAGGGTAGGGAAAGTTGTTTTTCCTTCATAACAGATGCTGAAGATTAATAAAAGATTAATATAATTATGCAATTTAGATGCAGTATTTAACATGAGTATATTTATCCAATATTCCTTGTCCTATTCAACTCTTCTATGTTAAAAGCAATCACTAGTTTAGGGAAAAAGTATGAATCTCACAGTTCTTATCTCAAGATCTAGACTGTCCACTCTAAGCACCTTAATTATGTTTCATTGCTTACATTGCCATTTGGAATGATTTTTACTAATATAAATGATCCCAGAGAGTGCGGAAAGCATTTGTGTAGATGTATTTAAAGGCATACCACATTAAACTATAGAGTGTCTCATGAAAAATATGCTTTAAAAGACTTGCAATCCATTAATCACTGACTCTCCTGAGGGATTCAGGGAAGTGCTAACAAATTTTACCTTGAACATTTTCATAACTGGAATCAATTATAGCACATTTAAGTAAAGTGTTACCATATCTTCTCTTTCTCCAGGTAGTGCACTTATTTTTAAAAACTAACTGCACAAATAGATTATAATCTTAAAAATTCTGTAAGCTTTCCAGACTCCTCCATTCCTCCAGCATCCCACTACCAAGTCTAAATTCAGCAATCAGACGGTGATTGATTGCACTTTACCTAAGAGGGAAAAAAAGATTCCCTTATTCATGCAAAGCAAAGCACTCCAGTTTCCATCTGTTTGAGATGAAACATTTTCTAGCAGCAACCCGGCAGAATCCAAGAGGACTTAAAAGATATGTGCAGACATGTTTGTGTGCGTTTATGTGAGTGTGGTTTGTGTGTGAGAGACCAGCACATGGACTGACTATAAAGTGTGTCCTTTAGCCCCACAGAAGCATTAGTGAGCATATTTAACAAGGCAATCACAGGCAGAGAATTACAAGCACGACTTCAGGATTCAACAGTGTATCTATCTCATTTTTTTTTTTTTAAGATAAATAGCAGTTGCTTCTGAAATCAAGGTGTATCCAGAACCCCAAGATGAATTTAGTCATCAAAGCATAATAACCAACCCCATCACAGCCCCCAGACATGCTCTCTCTGTTGTAGACACCAACTGAAGATTTTTAATGCACGTGCAGTTGTGGGAACTCAAATCAGAAAGGTCAAATTTATCAGATGATAAACGAGGAGAGTAATTCAAACTCTACTGGAAATATAAAGCCTATAGAAAAAAACAACTCACAATTTTATGTTGAGCAATATTATCACCTGAGAGCATTTCAACTTGTATTCTTTTACAGGAGAAATTAAGACACTTATATTTCTGAATGGAGAAATGGAAGGGAAAGTGGAGAATGGATGGTCCAGGTTTCCATTGCTTCCAATGAGGTGTCATATCCCAGTGAGGTCATTTCCTGACTTCAAAGCATTTATCTGAACTGCCTCAGTCAGCCCTAGTGGTTATAACCTGATGTTTCTTGCAAGAGACATTGATCTCTACTTGTTCTACTTTTCAGCTGCACAAGCCCGCAATGAAGAAAAGTCCGAGTCTCTCTGACTACCTTTGGGCCTGGACCCTCTTTCTGAGCACATTGACTGGAAGAAGGTGGGGACCCTTTATTTTAAATCTGCATGAGAATTTCTATAACTTTTCATTTATTCTTTCAGAGTGAAGAAAATTAACCTTGGATAAATTCATGACTAAGGGAATTAAAAAAACTTAACAGCAATAAAATTCCAGCTTAATAAAGTAGAACAGTATGAAAAAATACTTATCTTATTTGCATGTTAGTTAGAATACACTTAACACGCTTTTGTTAAGGAATGTGTTAATTCACCATTTAATTCTTAAATTGAACTTTTCACTGCTCAGTTGTAACTGACAAAACATGCAGTTTCCTAATTCATAAAGTTACCCCAATTAATATCTGCATACTATGTAAGTTGATTTTCCAACAAGAAAATTTCTAACTAGTTGCAAAGACCATAGAGTAACAACTTCTGACTATGTGCAAGTAGAAACTTTGGAATAATATTTTTAATTTGAATGTTATAATTTTTTATAAATGCATGTGCATTTTGTTTTGAAACTACTACTTAGATAATAGAAGTAGAGTATACTAGACACATTTAAGAACAGTAGATAAAACTGAACTCTCTATTTAAGTTTACTGTGGAGACAAGTTATGAGAAAAATGTAATAATATGATTAACTATATTTAAAATATTAGCTAATGATCCCATCAAGCATATAGATACATTATAATAGCAAAGATATAAATGACCAAATATTTCAGATTCTCCTTTATCTGCTTTTATATTTCTAGTGTAATCTGTTCCTGTGGCCAAAGTCTTAGCCATACTATAAAAATCTTAAGATTCTCTATAATGTAACAAAAAGTGAACCCTCAGAAGTTAAAGCAGAGAGGTGGAATAGTCTGGAAATATGAGGATTTAGGAGGATTTTTTTCAGTTGAGAAGTTGTCCATTTTTAATGTTTGTTATTGTGCATGGTGAATAATGACTGCCAGATGAACAGGAAATGCATTATTGTCAGATACTCAATCTGAGCAGTAAAAGGTTCCTTACTGCTTTTGAAACATTATATGAAGTGTTACTATTGTGATGACCTGTAGATGGAGTTAGTGCACAGTGTTTTCTTACATAGTGGCTCATACGGAATCAAAATCAAGTACTGTAACTGACATTTCTCTACAAATTATAGATTATATATTCAGTTTAGGAGACATTACATTGGCATGACTGTTTAATAGCAAATAAATAATCTTGCTCTTCATTTTAGGCTTATTCTCTGACAATTACATAGTAAATGAGAATTAAAGATGAAGCATAACCTGATTAAGAAAATCACATAAAAGAATGATTATCATTCCAGTTGGCAGAGCAGAAATGGTTTGCTGGGAGGGAGGGAAAAGACTCTTTTGGCATTTGTATTCCAATGCAAACAATTGGTGAGAACAACATTTATAAAATCAAACCGGGGGGGGGGAAAGCCTTTCCTGAATTTGACATATGCTATAAAAACAAAGGAAATGCAGGTAAAGGTAATAGACCACTCCATTTTGGGGGAATCATATTAGCAATCTAATATGCTCTGTCATGTCACTTCATCTCTTCATTTCCCCCCTTCTTATTTTAGTGCTTCTTCCTTAGAATCCTGATCAGGCCCTATTCACAACTCAAAGTGTGCTAGCATTTCTTTTCTACCTTTATCAAGATGACCTTCTAGTATCCTTGAAAGATGCATACATGGCAGTAGGTTTTGTGACAATGAGTTTTTAAAAATAATTGCCTTCAGAAAACTATTTTTGCTTTACTGCTGTCATCTGCTAGTGAGACACCCTAGAAGACACAGAGCTTGTTGAAAATTTGATTTCAGAAACCAGGGAGATCTTTAATTTTGCCACAAGAGAGTAAACCCTCAATCTGCATGGTATTATTATTGAATTTATGATACTATAAAATTGTTTCAAAGAGGTACATTTAATATATTTCATATTCATGAATAGATGTTAGTTATAATAGCTTATTAAAATTTTATCAGAAAAGTTTCGCATTTTACCAGTATAACATTAATTACCTAAATAATAGTGTTTGTTTTTTAATTGATACTTGACTATATTTCTTGCTTTTGTCAAATAAGTGAATCTTGGTTTCAACTGTTACTATTTTTCTTAGATTAATCAGTAATATAAACACACAAGTAAGAAGCCAAAAGCATATTACGTAGAAAGTATGAGAGTGATATTTTTATGTCAGTTTTTTAGTTTACACTCTATATTCATTTTTTCTCAAGGTCAGAGCTATCAATGAAATGTATCAGTAAGTGTGAGCTATCCTAAAATAGAAGACTCTTCTCCTAAAGGATTTTGGAAGTGTCATCTTAATCATTACATAAAAAAGACTTAAGGAGCATAGATAATAATGTGATTGATACAATAAATATACAATATTTGAGCTGTGGTTATTACATGGTCAAAATTCAAAGACTAGTAATGATAAGGGATTAAAAACTAGATATTCACATAGAAATAATTAAACAGAAATAATTACTCTGATATCAAAGAATGAAGATGATGTTTTAGACTAAAAGTTAAAGAAAACTGGATTTTAGTTCAAACTCTGCTCACAAATAGCTGTGCTTTCTGAAAACGGTAATCCTGCATTATCGCTTAGTAAACCATAAATTAAGAATATTGGCTCTTACCTTTTCCAAGGTATATTCTACTTCTAAGACCAACAAGGACAAAAATTCAATTAATTAGAGGTTTGAATAGACAAATTATAAAAAGTTTTGGTTTATCGGTTCATAAACCTTAATGGAAATAGAAATTACACACTGATGTGAACAAATAATTATCATAAGTAACAAGTTCTATCTATTTTTCTCATTTAAACACCTGAAAGAACATAAAAAAAAAACACAAAAGAAACATAGGAAGTGGATGAAGAAAGGGATGTTGGTAGATGCAATTTTAGGATTATGCTACATATTAAATGAAAACAAAGCTATTAATTATTTTGGTAGCTCATAAATAACTTTTTTAATTTGGGAAGAAGTTTCCCAGATTTTGGTTTTTCAGTAGTGTGCATTAATGTTCTTGCTTGCCCAGAGAAAACATGCATTACAACTTTATACACACACTGAGAATTATAAATGTAAAGAGACAACTCATGTCCTGTAATTTTCCTTCCAAAGTTAGAAATATTAGAATATAGAGCATATCATCTATGAGAACAGATATAAGAAAATGTTAAGAATTAAGCTATGATTTTTTAAAAAATTTTTCCAGAAGGAATTTTCAAATTAAGATTCAATAGAAAGGAAAAAAATTGTAGAAGGCTTTATTTGGAAAAGGGTTTTAGTTGAAATGTATAATTTAGCTATTGCCTCTGATATTTCAGCTATGGACAACCCTCATTACAAGATGAACTTAAAGACAACACCACTGTCTTCACCAGAATTTTGGACCGACTCCTAGATGGTTATGACAATCGCCTGAGACCGGGATTAGGAGGTGAGTAGCATTAGTGTGTTTTATTTTAGAGAACAATATTAAGCCTTTACTATTAAAGCATTGCCTCCCTCTACATGGTAAAGTAAGAAGGATGACAGCAGGTAGTGTAATGACTCATCCTATTTTCTATAGATTGCCCAATGTTAATTCAATTTTCCATGGTCATCCCATGCGCATACCCAACGTGATAAAAGGCAATTTAAACTTCTCATAATGTCATGAAAGTAATGTTACATTTACTTGACATTCATAATCGTTTGCAAGTATGAAGATTTTACAAGGGAGAAAGGTGGGTAATATTCTCCCTTCCAGCCCAAAGACTGCATTGCTATTTCATTCCACATTGCTTTGTTTGCATTGGATTCAATGAAAATATTTCTGAATCTGTTGCTGTAAACATTTCTTGTGGAATATTACAGACTAATCCACTATTTTGTGTTAGATTAACCCCATCTCTGGGACAAAAGGTGAATGAGATAGATGTTAGTATTTTTTATCTCAGTGTACTTAAACTGTAATTTTCTATAATAAAAATATATTTTTCTTTGTATACCAGTTAATTTGTTTACTAATTAATTTCTACTCAGGAAGAAGATAGCACTTAATAATACAATATTTATAACAATAAAAGCAAATAGTACAAGACATTACACACTTATTTAAATAGCCATTGAATAAGATAACCAACCTATCTTATTTAGTTAAGCAAAGAATAATCAAGTCAAAACAAAATATTGATCTCAGAGCAAAACAAATGAGGCAAAGAAATGAATTATTGTTCAAAGTCACATAAGAAACTAAGGTTATTATCTATGACTCTCAACTATAACTTATGCTGTACTTTCTCCAGAGCATTCGTTGCAACTATTTAATAGCAATATTTAAACTACTATGAAATGGCAGTTTTAAGAAATTCATCTCTTCTCCATCTAGACAGCAAAGATATGCAAAGAATAAGAAGCTTAAGAATTCAATTTGTGATTTTAAAACAGAATGGTAACATGGATTTAGAATCTTCATTTTAATACTTTAGGTAGTGTGATCACAGGGGTATGGGACGTAGGTCTGCTTTGAGGCCGCCAAATGCCATTAGTGTCTCAGAGGTTTAACGGAAACTCCTTTGTCAAAGGCGCAATTCAGAAATATGTCAAAGGTCTTACCAGGTGTCCTTTCCTATCAATCTCAAGCATTCATTCTAGGACATCTATACAAATTCCTCCAGGTTTGTTGTTTTCCACTTGGTTTCCCCTTACTAAGTTCTTTGAAAAAGTATTAAGGAATAAAATGTATCAGTCACAAAATAGAGTACATAAATATCTGTGTGCTGTATTAATATAAAATCTGTGTATATCTAAACTTCTTGAGTGGTTTCAGAAAAATTTTTCTTAGTTTATAAAATTTGAAATAAATTGCAAACACTGCAGGTAGGGGAGGAACAGACAAAAAGAAAGTCAGAATAGTGATAATAACTTTTACAAATGGGCATGCATCTGATTTCTTTACCTATTCATCTTCCTTCTCCATATCAATCCATAGAAAATCTGCAGAATTTTATAATATATCTAGAAAATCTTATCTTCATTCTAGTTTAGGAAATTGCGTTTAATACTTTCACATGTGAATATAAGTATTCTCTTTTAAGTTCTGTGCATAGTTTTGTTAAACAATTTTATACACACACATACATACACACACCTTTGTTAATAATCAGCTATGTGGTCATATTGTTATTTGGAGTACAGATAACACACCCATGATTGCTCATTTAAATTTAATTATGTATAATAACTTTAATAAATGTGTATGTTAATTCTTTAATCAAATATCGTGTAAGCAGGAAGCATTTCACCTAATCCTCATATGCATACCTAAGTCTTGGAGAGCTACAAACCTCGAAAATATATAATACAGACTCAGAATGAGTTGAAAAGCTACTCTTTCAAGACTCAAGATAGTGAATTTATGATACACAAACAACTACATTAATTCAGGCAGCAATTTTCATGGAATCTAATATATTATCTATTTAACTCCCTCAGAATAACAAAAATAGTTATGTAAAGAACAGAGTAGTGGTAGGCTAAATATAGATAAGATATATTCTTTTTAATTGAAGTGAATATAATGTCTTCTACCATAGTAGAGGATTCAAGGGCTCAGGAAAAAGTTTTAAAATGGGCTTGCTTTATTCTTTTTAAAAAGAATTTTCTGATATTTGTTATTTCTGAAATGGTGACTTTGAGGTTATGATAAACATGAAAACAAATTTTAAAGTAGCCTAAATAATTTCCTATATTTCTATTTTATGTGTTATCTTAGAACATACTGCAATTAAATCTGATGGATTTGAGATTTATGAAAAAGTTTTAATACTAACTAACTTAATTTTTGTCATTTTTTGGAGTGCCTTTTCAGATTTAAGGGATATAATGGGATGTGTTTATTATCCTATCTCCAGAGTCATTTACATGTTTAAGTACATTTTGAGAATGTTTATGTCTTTAGAAAAATACAGCCTTAAATATTAAACACAGTTTTTAGATATTTTATAAACATAATCAGCTATAGAATTAGAGAAAAATGTTAACATCATGCATGATATTTGGATGCTATAAATTGAAATTATCTATTACATACATTTCTACAGAATTATTTAATTCTATGTCTTTACCATAGATTTCTGATAAGCTAAGTTTAACATGCATTCTAGTAGCTCTCCATTATAAAAATCAATTTTTTACATGATTCATTTGCTTTTCAATGCAAAAACTATGTAGAGGCAATACTTGAAAGATTATCATTAGCTTATAAAGGGGGTAAAAATTTCCTCATAGTAGGTACATGATCACAGCTGGAATAATCTTTTCTTACAAGAGAAAGGAGCCCACTGTCTTCTTTATTATGATGAAAATCTTGTTTTATAAAAATAACAACATTGTACGGAAGGCAGAGATATTTTGTTCTGAATGTCTTGATAAAATATAGAAATGTGTTGTTAAGCTAAGACTTGAGACTAATGTAAGAAACTCTAGTACGTGCAGTTTCATCATGACCTGTGTTTTTTAGAAACACACACAGCATCCAAAGGTGTAATGTTACTCTTTGGAAATGTACACCCTAGATCCAAAAATTAAGAAACAAATATATAACATGGTTCATCCAGATGATAGGAGGTTGCAATTATTGTAATACTATTTTAAAAAGACTATCTTTTCAGGGTCAAGAGCAATCCTTAGGGGGAAAAAAATTAAGGACAACATAAAAAATGATATCCTGGAAGGCTAATTTAAAAAAGAAAACACTAAAAAGGGTAGTGTGTGGAATTCTAGTAATATCCTCTATTCAGGGACATAAAGAGAAAAACATTTGGCAAATTCATATTTTAAGTACAAAATTAAGGAAGGAAGCTTTAAATAGACTTGAATTGAAATAGTCTGTAGCCAGAAAACAAAATCAAAATTGTCAGGGATTGTTGAGTTCATTCTCGTCTAATATTGCCTTCTTTGAGGGCAAGGTGTGGAGGGCTCCTTCTTCCTTGCAGCCAGAGATCGAAGAATGTTTTTGAAAGGCTCGTGCCTATAAAATCCAGGGGAAAAAAAAGCAAGATAAGAAAGGAAAGTTTAGAGCAGAAAGGAGAGCAAGAGGGTATTGAAAGAGGGTATTCAAAATAAGGAGAAAGAAGAGAGAAAAGTGAGAGAGCTGGAGAAGGCAGAGGAAATCAACTAGAGAAACGGGTATGGGAGCGGCGTTTGTGTCCTGAGGCTGGCTAGGCTAAGGCGTTCCTTGATTAATCAAGTTCCTCTTTTCATTTTAAATCAAGACCAAATGAAACACCTCCTGAGGAAATCTGTTTTCTCAAGGTTTCTCCTTATTGGCTGTGAATCTAAAACTAAAGAAGCCTACATTTTCTCCAACTTTCTAAAAAGTTAAGATGCTTCCCCCACCAATTACACCAATCTGGGTAAAATTTCAGCCACTCTCACATTGGTTTTCCCTGCACTCTAGGAGTAGGGGTAAGAACAATCCAGAAACAAAGATCCAAAACTGCATTCTGAAGAAAGTTTTCAGGTTTTTAAGGAGAAGCAGTGTCCTTCCAGTAACATCTTTCCCGCCCTCTCTGCCCCACCATTTAGACAGGCTGCATGTCTCTTTGCAGTGAAAGAGTACCCGTGTATACTCATCATGTGACAAACCCAGATGGATGGGAGAAATAAATAGGTAGGTAGGGATGTAGGTAGAGAATTGACTTTATTCCTGATGTTGTTTAATCCTGAGTCGTGTCTGACTCTTTTGCAACCCCATGGGCTGTCCATGGAATTTTCCCAGCAAGAATAATGAAGTGGGTTGCCATTTTCCACTCGAGGGGATCTTCCTGACCTAGGAATCAAACCTGAGGCTCCTGTCACATCTCCTAAATTACAGGCGGGTTCTTTACCACTGAGTCACCGGCGAAACTACTTATTTATTCCTACTATAAACTTAACATATTTAGTTAAGATTTTCTTCTTTTTCCTGTGTTACAAAGTTGGGTTGTTGTTTTAGATTTTACTTAATTGAAGCTCTCAGATGAGTATTTATAAGTGGAATGTAGCTGGGATTTTCTCTCAAGGTATTTGAGCACTGACATACCATCTGATAAACAATCTATGCCTCAAAGCATACTTCTTATTTTCTTGATTTTCCCAATTTTTGATTTTTTATGCCTGTAGGAGAACTTTTAGACTTCCTTTAGCCTAATTATTGCAAGAGATCTCAGCTTTAAGATAATAAGTATCTCCCACCAGGCAAGGAGACTGGACTGGATATGAGTGCTGCTGGCAAAGTGATACTGGCTTCTTCGGGAATTGGCATCTTGGGTTATGTTTCTTTATGTCAAAATAATTCAAGGTGGAACACTAAATAGTGCTCTAAGGAAAAAAAAATCAGATTAACTTCAGTGAAATTTTGTGCGACTTTATAAACTTTAGGTAACTATGATCCTTTTTATGTTTTTATATGCTGTGTGATGTTGAAATCAGAGGCAACCATTTTACCTATGTTCACTTAACTTAAAGCACACATTTTGTATTTATATTAAAAATCCAGAATTTTAAAAATTTAGAGGACAAGATATTATGTCACAATATATTCACTTTCAATAAAAAAGATCCTAAATTACTGACAGTACCCCAAAACGATTTAAAACATTAGATTTCTCCAATATTTGTTATTGCTGTTGATATATTTACTTTACCAATTTAGCTTTTCTTATTAACTTTTGAAATTCCACTCTAGAATTCTTCTTTTTGAATTGCTATAGCTTTGTCTGGTGCTTTTAATGCAAGGTGTGGAGCAGATGCTCAGACTTTGGCTTAATGCAGTCTATTTCCACTGAAATACTATATCTAGACAGTCCATAATTCAACTGAATTTTAGAGGAAGAGCAGTTACCAAAGACACAAGAAAAACTGTTAAAATGAACAGAGAACACCTTTTAACCTTTACTGGCTGAGAGATCCAGTCAGTTCATGAAGCCAGCTTGTCTAATGAATCCAAATCAGATGCCCAGAGGAATGTTTTAGCATGTTTAAAAACTTCCTGCTTCCAGTTTTCCCTTTTGTGTATAGATCATTGTGCCAAGCACTTCCTGAGATAAAATGTAGCCTCTGAGACTATGCTCAGGTTATAAAGGCCAAATTATTGGTAAACAACTGCAGTTTATATTTTGTGCACTTACTTTTGACCTTTTTATATACTTAACATTTCCTCTCTTGATACTAGAACAAATGAGAACTACTAAATATATGTGTGTGTGTGTATAAATATAAATATATTCTTTAGATGGTTGGTGTTTTACAGGCTGAACTTGAGTTCTTAATTTGAAAAATCGTGTTTGTAGTGTTTCTGAGTTGAGAATCTTCTTGTTCATAGTCACGGACTCTGCCATTTTGAAAAACTTGAAACTGAGTCCTAAGTGGATGGCATATCCCTCAAAGATTATTATCCTCATATAATTAAAATTCTATAATGGGAACAGAAAATATGATGCCTCAAAGCTATTGCATATTAGGCAATTTTGATCAAGACTTATATAGACTGAAAGAAACCCATTTTTCCAATACAGCAATCACATCCTTTTCTAAAGCTTTGCCCTCTCCCAATAGAAATGCTGTGATATAAGGAGCTAAGGAGGGACATTCTCAGTGGAGGAGAGATGAATGTCTGCTGTAATATGCTTTACCTTTTTTTCCCTGGGAGATGCTTATATCATCTGAGTTCTGGAAATCTGAGAACACAAAAGGACCAGATATTGGCTAGACATTTCATAATGTGATTTCTACTCCATATCCAGATTTAGCAGTTGCATCACCAACTTTAAGTTGCTCTACAGTAGAGGGTAGGGGAAAATGATAAAGACTTAAGGGAATGGAAATGAAGGACAAGGAGCAAAAACGCTGCTCCAGGCAGATTGGCAGGGAGCTGAAACATTGTCCAATGCTGCTGCTGCTGCGTCACTTCAGTTGTGTCTGAACCTGTGTGACCCCATAGACAGCACGAGTATAAATTGATGGTTATGTAGTGAGCTCAAGATATTTTCAGTTTCTTTACAGGACTGTTTCAAAGTGGGGTTTTAAGAAATACTTTATTATAATGACTAATGCTAGCCAATTCAGACCCCATATAGTGACTGCCTCTGTGAATTAATAGTAGCAAAGTAGCTTGAAGGAGGCAATAAACCTCCTTCATAAGTTACAAGCACACAGAACTGAGTCCAGTGAATATTATTCTGAGTTCCTATTATTCTGAGTTCCTTAGTAGACA
Source organism: Aepyceros melampus (assembly GCA_006408695.1). Taxonomy (NCBI): domain Eukaryota; kingdom Metazoa; phylum Chordata; class Mammalia; order Artiodactyla; family Bovidae; genus Aepyceros; species Aepyceros melampus. Next base: position 113,667 of record SJXQ01012964.1, on the reverse strand, counting down.
GCATTTCCATTGAAAATATGGCCAGTGCCATATTAAATAAATTGTTGTAATAGGAATCCCTAACAAAATACCACCTACAATTCTTCACTATTGATTCCCTCTTCCATTTTTTAAAAAAAATTAGTCACTCTTACAATCCACTGTTTACAAAGTATCAGTTGTCTTCTTAAACCACAAGTAATATTATTTCACTTCATTACCCCAAAGCTTCTTACTACATTAGAATAAAGGTCATCTGCTTCTATAAAGAGCTCTTTAAGTGTGGACCCTCTTACCTCTAGAGTGCCATCTTATACCATGATCAACAGCATCACCAAGTTCCAGATGTATGAACTTTCTTAAACAAAGAGCATTTATTCTCATCTTTGCTTTATTCTTTCTTTTATGCTTTAGATCTCTGCTTTATTCTTTCCTCTCCTTGAAATGTCTGTGCCTGGATCTGTTCATCCTTGAATTTTTCTCACCATCTAGGTCACAAGTCAAATGCTATCTCTTCTTTCAGAGCATTTATAATGATCTGAAATTAACTAGTGTATTCATGCATATATGCTTATAAACAACTATGTATGTAATTCTGTCTACCTGCCTGTTTATCTATCTATGTTTCTAACCTATTTACCTAAAATATGTGTTACCTAAGACTATGAGATATGCTGCAGAAGAACAGGAACAATTGCACTTTTGTTAACCAGTGTATTACTATTATCTAGAAAAGTGCCTTCCTAGCACATAGAAAACTCTCAATAAACATTTATTGACTAAATTAATGTACCCAGAAAATACATCTATTTGACTCTCACTCCAATAGAATGGAGTTGACTGTTCAGGTATTATTTCTTCACTGAAGAAGTACTAAAATAGTCTAAGAGACATTAAAGGATAGTCTTAAAATCACATAGCTTGTTCTCTAGGAAGATCCAAGTTAAAATCCAAGTGTTTTGACTCTTAATCCAATGTGCTTACTATTTACTATACTACACTGCTTTTTGGATTTTCCCTCAAGCGCTAATCATCTTTTTGAATTATCACTTCAAAACATGTTACTTCAATACTTATCAGCAGGATATCAACATTGTAGGAAATCTCTAGTAAAAACAGATCTACTGCTGTCTAGCTGTTACAGAGGTTATAACAGTGTTTGTACATATGTGTATGCATATATGTGTGTTTGTGAACATATGTGTGTGCACATATATGTAATATAAATAATATGTATATGGTGTATGTGAAACATATCTTTGAAAGGTGTGCTTGTTTAAAGAATGATTTTAATCATCATAAACTTAATTTACATTGATGTACTATCTTAGATATCCTCAATCACTGGTGGTTATAACAATAACCACCGTCATAATTTCATTTTACATAACTCTATTCCATCTTTATTCTTTGAAAACTTGAACATGTGTATACAGTTATACTAATTCTAAAGAATCTGTTGATTATTTTACACTGAACAGAGGATTACTGTGACAAAAATACTGGGTTGGAAAAAAACACTACTTGCTGATTAATCTGGTCTCCTCCAACCAAGTTATTTTGATTGATTTCCACTTGAGACAGTTTCTTCATTACATAAGAGGTTCATTCATGCGTAACTTTGGTTGGGTGTGTAATCTTCCTAGCTAAACTTCATCAGACGTTCTGCTTCATGTTGTATGCTCTCAAACAGAATATTTCAAGCATAAAACTCTTTACTTTTCCCATATGACCCATAGAAAGTTGAATACTTCCTAGATATTTCTAATAACTTCAAAGTCTAATGCTAAGTCAATAAAGTCTGGTATTAGAGCATGTGATTTAAATTTTATTCTTCCTTAAATAATACATTTTATATATATGTATAAATATAACATTTTTGCTGGAGGGGAGGAGGAGGAGATGACAAGGTTTTTCTAGAATTGGGAAAAAGAAGGTTCTTCAACAATTGCCTTAGCTCTCAGCCAAAACACATGAGTATGAGTGCATCTTCCATTTAAGCCTGGTTGATCTCAAGAGGATTGGATTTCAAACCACCATTATTTTGTCAAAAAAGCAAGTTAACCATGGCACTATTTATAATTTGGCTGAATTTCCTGCACAGTGACCCTCTATCTTGAACCTTTGCACTCCAGATTATAAAATGTTTATCTTAAAGCAGAATGGCTTCACATGCCACTTAAGGACTCCCCAGTGAGCTGAAGTGAAGGACGCTTTTGGTCAAAGGATTCTATTCTTTGCCACTGAAATTGTACTCAACTGAGTGAGAATGTGGTTTGAGGATAATCATTAAGTATATATTTGAATAGAAAAAACTATGTAAGGGAATACATCAAGATATTAACAGTGAATTTATGTGGATGGTGATATTTCAGGGAATTTAAATTTTTAAAATATTTTCTGAAGCATCTCAACTTAAACTGTGAACTTATATTTGTTGTTAATTTTTTTTTTGTAAATTACATAATGTGTTATATTGGGCTTATGCTTACTCTAAAGCTTTTGTAATGTTTTAGAGTAGCGTTCTCAAGTGAGTTTCAGAAACGCAGGGGTAGATGATGTTGACCACTTTCATTTAAAACATGGTTTCTTAGAGAAATAACATGGTAATGTCCAAGACATATCTTTCAGCAGCATACATAATAAGCAGTTTGACAGCAATGGTAACTTCTTTTTCCACTATATATTCACTGATGACAAATAAAAGAAAACTACTTGAACATGTGACAAGGGAGATATGCTGCTGCTACTGCTGCTAAGTCATTTCAGTCGTGTCTGACTCTATGCGACCCCACAGATGGCAACCCACCAGACTCCCCCATCCCTGGGATTCTCCAGGCAAGAACACTGGAGTGGGTTGCCATTTCCTTCTCCAGTGCATGAAAGTGAAAAGTGAAAGTGAAGTCGCTCTGTCGTGCCTGACTCTTAGCAACCCCATGGACTGCAGCCTTCCAGGCTCCTCCGTCCATGGGATTTTCCAGGCAATAGTACTGGGGTGGGTTGCCATTGCCTTCTCCAGGGAGCTATATGAGAAGGGAAAGTATAGAAAGTGAGTCTTCTGATTATCTTGCTTCCCCTAGGTTGCAGATGGAATCATCTGCTAACAATCTAAAAAGAGCAGAGAGAAATATTCCGTATAATTGGCAAGTTCACTTCTACAGAATATTTTATGATAGATAGAACAGAGTTTTAGAAAAATTTTATTGGTGTATAGTTGATTTATAATGTTGTGTTAGTTTCTGATATACAGCAAAGTGAATCATTTGTGCATAGACACATACCATTCTTTTTTAGATTATTTTCTCATATAGGCCATTACAGACTATTGTTTAGAGTTCCCTACACTATATAATCAGTTCAGTTCAGTCGCTCAGTCATGTCTGACTCTTTGCGACCCCATGAATTGCAGCATGCCAGGTCTCCCTGTCCATCACCAACTTCTGAAGTTCACTCCAACTCATGTCCATTGAGTTGGTGATGCCATCCAGCCATCTCATCCTCTGTCGTCCCCTTCTCCGCCTGCCCCCAATCCCTCCCAGCATCAGAGTCTTTTCCAGTGAGTCAGCTCTTCGCATGAGGTGGCCAAAGTACTGGAGTTTCAGCTTTAGCATCATTCCCTCCAAGAACACCCAAGACTGATCTCCTTTAGAATGGACTGGTTGGATCTCCTTGCAGTCCAAGGGACTCTCAAGAGTCTTCTCCAACACCACAGTTCAAAAGCATCAATCCTTTGGTGCTCAGCTTTCTTCACAGTCCAACTCTCATATCCATACATGACCACAGGAAAAACCATAGCCTTGACTAGATGAACCTTTGTTGGCAAAGTAATGTCTCTGCTTTTGAATATGCTATATAATACTTATCAGTGCTCCTATGAGTTACCTATTTTATATATAGTGGTGTGTATATGTCAATCCCAGTCTCCCAATTCAGCCCATACCTCCTTACCCCCTGGTAACCATGTGTGTTTTCTACATCTGTAACTTTATTTCTTTTTTGTAGGTAAGTTCACTTTATTCATTTTTTAGATTCCAGTATAAGTGGTATCATATGATGTTTGTCTTCCTCTGACTGACTTCACTCAGCATGATGATTTCCAGCTCCACCCATGTTGCTGGGAATGGCATTATTTTGTTCTTTCCATGGCTAATATTCCACTGTATATATGTACCACTTGCTTTCCATCCATTCCTCTGTTGATGGACATTTAGGTTGCTTCCATGTTCTGGCTATTGTACATAGTGCTACAATGAACATTGGGGTGCATATATCTTTTCAAATTATCATTTTCTCCAGATATATGCCCAAGAGTTGGACTGCTGGATCATATGGTAGCTCTATTTTTAATTTTTTACAGAATATCCATATTGTTCTCCATAGTGGCTGCACTAGTTTATGTTCCCACCAACAGTGTAGGAGGGTTCCCTTTTCTCCACATCCTCCTCAGCATTTAAGAAAAAAAGCATATTGGTTGCCCCTAAAACATCTGGTAAGCCAAGCTTTGAAAAGCTAGCTACCTCAGGGAGTATTTATTTTCTCCTCACACTCCCCAAATAGACAATACTGATAAACAAGTCCAAAAGAATTGTCTCACGCCACAAAGCACTTGCAAGTGTAAAAAGAGGGACACTTATTTCCCCAACTAGTGTGCATTTAACGATAGATCCCTACCATAAAAATAAAATGAAAGAAAGGAAATAATCTTACTTCTATAAGTATCACTCAAAGTCATAAGATATTCATCAAAAAACTTATAGCTCATAATCTGGAGAGAACTGAAATGCAACTTCAAGAACAAAATTATTTATTTTACTTGATCTAAAAAGGGAAATCTTGAAAGAGAAAGGATGAAAATGAGCCCAATGAATAGATGAATTCTAGCTTTTATGACTAGATAGCATGTTTTAATTGTATTATGATTTTAATTGAAAGTCCTTCTGACATTCTAATAAAGTGTGAGCTCTTGCTGGACTCTTAAGAAATAACAGATATACAAATATATATTTCCATATATGTATATATGGAAATAAAGTGTGCAGTAGAGAGAGAGATGTATGCTGGAAGAGAGAATGACTGCTGGAAGAGGTGAGAAGAGGAACGTGGTGTGAGAGGCAAGTGGTTAATACATCTGAGACTTGGTGCTGACAGCTATTCTCTTAAGCTTCACAGTTGCTGCAGGATGTTGGATGTTAAAGTTGAGGTTGGAAATGAGTTCTAAAAACACAACTCTGTTTTCTTTGTCTCAAGCTATGTTCTTTATTTTGAAACACTAAACAGTAAACCCCACATAATTATTATGTCACCAGGCTCATTTAAGCATTTTGGAGCCAATGAAATCTTTGGGGGTAGGGAACAAAACCTAAAAAATAATGGATTGTTTATGGAGGGAACTATCTCTACCTCAAAATTATTCTGTCATTTGAGATACACATTATGTGTATAACATGACTTCCAAGAGCCAAATTTATACTGAACATTTAATTCTTTATAGGTGAATTGCTAGAAGATAAATTTTTTTATTTTCAAACAAATTCATTATTGCACGTATTGGGTCAACTTTTTAATATACTACACAAAAGATACAAATATCCATATCAATGAAATGAATTGTTTAAAATGCTGGACTGTTATTTCTCAGAGCTAAAGTTGAAAATTAAAAAGTCATCTTTCATTCTCGCCTCTCAACGAAGGTTTCCTTTTATACAAGCAACATTTTTTTTTTAATATCTGTGTTGGGTTGTCACCAAACTACATACGTTTTATTGGTTGATATGTATGCCTCAGAGCCACTAACATAAAATTATATTGAGCTTGAAATGAAATCTATTAAATGAACTTTCGCTGTACCATAATATGTGCTTCTTGTCCTCAAAATTGAGGATACTTGCACAGGTTGTCAGATTATTTTCCCAGGGAGTAATTTGGATAATCCACTTATGATTTAATGCCAGAAAGAAATCATTTATAAAATACACCCTTGAGTCCTTAAACAGTTAATAAAGTTTGCTACAGTACATTATATACATCCCAAGAATAGCCTGAATACCTAGAGAATCTGGCAAGCTGTATAAGAATAGTTAATCTTAAATCATACCCATATGCTAACATATTTTTTATTACAACATGCAATGGCTTGGTATCATTCAGGAAAGTGTGTCCATTCTTACAGAATCCATTAAGAATCATCTGCCCTCTCCATAAAATCTGTCTCCCAGAGTGGCATATTTAGGCTCCCTTCTCCATTGAAAAATATTCACTGTGAAATTTCATGTGTAAGCAGTAAATTATCAGGACTACACAGTGGAGCAATTTTAGAAATAGCTAATCAAAGCCAATAAATTTCCCATTTGGGTGTGAGTATATGGTTGTGAGATCTAATAAGGCCTGTTGATAGACATTCACTGTCCCAATTTCCTGCTTCATCAGAGCGTGTAACTGAAGTGAAGACTGACATCTTCGTCACCAGTTTCGGACCCGTTTCAGACCATGATATGGTAAGTGACTCTGCAATTTTGGTTTCCCTGGAGTATTTTCTAAATTTAATTTTTGAAAGGAAAAATATGGATTAGGTTTTTAGGAAGTAATTTGCAGTGCCCTGGCTATATCTTTGTGTTTCTCTGTGTGTACAATAAGTAATATATCATATATATGTGATATATATACATGTAATATATGTATATATATTATTACATAATGGAAAATGCCCATTTACTTTTCAGGCCAGGCCTGTTTATAGTTATCAACCACTGCAGTCTTCTTTTATTCATCACTGAAATTTTTCCTTTGCCTTGGTCTATGTTCTGTGATTCCAATAGTGAGAATTACCTTATATTTTAGTTAGGAGGACATATTGATTGAAGAATGTTCGCTTTCTGATGGCCAGGACTATTATAGAATAGCTGTAAACACTGCAATTTCTGAATTATTTTTGGTTAAAAAGGAGAAATGTGTATAAAAGCTGAGCAAATACTTGACCAGAATTAGACTGAGAATGAAATAACACCTGTGGGAAAGGTTCAGCTTCACTGCAAAAGGCAATCATTAAATTATTACCAAGAGTGAGAATAAAATGAATACATACCTGCTCTCTCTTTTCCCAGTCCAAATGAACATGATTTTCTCTTCTATCTGATGGGAGTTGGTAAGTCTGTAGAGCTCTGCAGATATTATATAATATTTCTGAACTCTTGACAACCAAACTCCTATAGAAGCAAAAAATCAAGAGGCCATGAGACACATCATTACAGTTATTTCGAAGATACATTAAATACTATTTTTTGAAATATCTTTTTGTTTACGCCATCTTAAAAGTCTTCTGATTTCCTGATAGCTCAGATGATTCAGAATCAATGTTAGAGACAATAACAGTTCAGACCAGCATTTCCACAAGGCACCCAGATTGGCAGGGTTAGAGCTCTGACCAGCCCCGAGGTAAGGTAAACTGTTGAACTGCATTTAATCTAGTGTGTTCCAATCATATTTGTCCCAAACCCTTTTCTTTAAGTGATGCTTGTTGACACTCTGTGACTCAAACATTGGGAAATGCTGACTAAGGATAATTAGATTTTGTTGTTTTTGTTTAGTCTCTGAGTCACGCCCAACTCTCTTGCTACTGTAGACCACCAGGCATCTCTGTCCATGGGATTTCCCAAGCAAGAACACTGGAGTAGATTGCCATTTCCTTCTCCAGGGGATCTTCCCAACCCAGGGTTGCACCCACGTCTCCAGCATTGACAAGTGGATTCCTTTCCACTGAGCCAGCAGTGAAGCCCCAGGATAATTAGATGCTTCACACCTAAGACAGGTTATGAATGTAACCTGTACAGATTAGAGTCAGTGGAGCATAGAAGAGATAGCAGAGTGGTAGGTAAGAATACAAATTTCTGAACCAGAATGCCTGGGTTTACTAGATAAGAGTGTATCTGTCCTTGGGGAAATTACTTAATATGTCTCTGCCTCAGCTTATTCATGTGTGAAATAGGAATAATAACAATACCTCATGGCGTTATCACAAGTATTAAATTAATTAATACATGAAAAACACTTCAAAATCATTGGCGTATCCTAAGCACTCAATAAATGTCAACCACTATCACTATGTAAGAAAAAGAAATGTTAAAGTTAGCCCAAATGGTGGGTTTATTCCTCTGGTAATTCATTTGCCATTGTGATCAGTCTGTAGACCACTTTATTGAAATACTGTGCAATACAATAATTTTTACAAACTTGATTGTGGTCTGAGAACTATTGTGATTCTCCCACATTGCAACTCAGTCTTCCCATAAAACTCTTATTCTCTCATGCTACTTTTCTAATTAAGAAACTTTAATATATCCCAGTTCAGTTTAAGGTCAAATTTAAGCTCCTCTGCCTGTGTCCCATAATAACCATACGTGATTTTACCACTCGTCCTCACTTTTTCCCATGGACTATTTAGTGATTTGCATAAGTATTACTTTCTGTGAGGCATACCCTTGGGGGCTAGAACTACTGACTCTGGGATTCAGCCTTGCTGAATTCAAATTCATCACTGACAGCAGAGTGACATTGGAGCAAATCAATCTTGTAAGGCTCAAAGCCTCTAAAGTTGATATATTATCATAGTTACCTATCCTTGTAAGACTTCAACAACAACAGCATCCTTGTAGGACTGTTCGGAATTTTAAATGAGATACATAAATAAGGGTCTATTGACAGTGCTCAATAAATAGTAACTACTATTATTTTTTGTCCCAAACCCCTTATGATGGCATACACCCTTTGTAGAAATTTCCTCTAATCTCTATCCATTTAAATTTTGTATTTCCCCAAAAGTCCAAATCAAGACCCAAATGCTTGATGAAAACTTTTCTTTTATTCATCCAGTAGCAAATTAACTTTCCCTTTCTGCACTCAATCATGTTTATTGACTGTAAAACACAGTTTAGCTTTTGTTATCATATATAGCATTGTTTTGTTAAGTTATTTATCTTATATTAGTATCTTATTTTCCTAAAGTGATGCCAAATGACATAAAGGCAAGCTTGTTTCACATCTCTTATACTATCAATGCCTTGCTGTTTTAGAATAAGTGTTTAATTTCTACTTACTTGGTAAAAGGTTTATGAGTCTACATTAACTTTTAAAAATTAAGGTCTTCTGGGACTCAGTAAATAACACCCTCTTTCCTACTTGAGTTCCTACTTGAGAAATAAGATAGCAGAGTAAAGGACATGAAAAAGGAGGATATCATCTTTATTGCTAATAATGGTGGTATTCTAGAAGGTGGCTTATATCAGCAGACAAGCGGTTTCCAGAGAGTAAACACCAGGGTCAGCCGGAGTAACCCACCCAATCAGCAGGCAGTGTTGGCTTCCTTCTGCAAGGGTGGAGACTGTCCATGCAAAACGTGGAGCATGGAGGAACACAGTAGCATTTGTGAGTCTACTGGACAGCCAGCATCAAAAATGGAGAAGACAAGAGGAAGTTGCTGAGATAAGCAAGATTAATTTCTCTTTCCAAATTCTCCTGTTGAGTTAAATTACTCTCTGAATAGAAAAGTGTGAGAGAAAGGAGAACTTTTGGAAGTTTTGCACTGGTGAAGCTTTCTTCTCATAGATGGAATACCATGAGTGGGGATAAAGCATTATAAATAGTGCACACTAATAAAGATATTACTCCTCCTCCTAATAATACTAATAATAAGGCTGTGTGCTTAGTTGCTCAGTCGTGTCTGACTCTTGGTGACCTCATGGACTGTGGCTCACCAGGCTCCCTGTCCATGGGATTCTCTGGGCAAGAATACTGGAGTAGGTTGCCATGCCTTCCTCCAGGATCTTCCTGACCCAGGGATTGAACCCAGGTCTCTCACATTGCAGGTGGATTCTTTACTGTTTGAGCCATCAGGGAAGCCCAGAGATATGACTATTCTCTATCTCTGGCACCTAGCATGATCTCTCACAAAGAGTAGATGCTCAATAGAAATTATTAAGGGACAGTGCCCAAATAAAGCCATATGCAGTCAAGCACTTTTCTCTTGAAAAATATTTTGCATGAACAGTGATGTCTTTTCTCTTAGACAAAAGATTCTCACTAGGATTTTGGATACACTATTAACCCTGATTACCATAAATTACTTTTTACACATGGGCTTTGGTCAATAATTAGGTAATAAGAAGGGAACAGAGTCTAAACCAGTGACACTGTTTTGCCTAAAACTTTTAAACAAGCCAACATTTGAATTGTTTTGTCACAGAAGCAAATTAGCCATAAGTCTGCAACTGATTTCCAAAGTGACTAGTGGAAACTGTAGCTAACCACTTTGAGAAGATTAATATTTAAACTACATTATGGGAGAATTATCCATAAGAAAGAGTGGAAAGATTTAAAGGGCATCAAAATTAAAAGGCAGAATGACAAAGCTATTTTTCAAGGCAAGAAATGTAGTTTTTAAACTGAGTACTAATAACTCAATAATGATAACCATAACAACATTAAACAGTATTGAATGCTTATGTTAGGCACTGTGCTAAGGGTTTTATAGATCATATATCTTTTAATCTCCATGTCAAAATTTTTGCTACATGTTATTATTATCCACATTTTCTAGAGTAGAAAAGTAACCCAGCTAGGTAGCAACTTGAACTCAGGCTGCCTGTCCTTAGAGATTCCACAGATCCCAAACTATCTGACTTCATCTGGAATAGAAAACAAAATTAGGACAACTCCTTAACTTATTTTAAAAACCATTAATTGGCAATCAAACTGCACATTCCCAGGGCACTAGGTTCTGACAAAATATCCAGGCAGCACAATCAGAAAGCTCTGTTTTCCATAGTGCTTAAAATGTATTAAATCACAGCACACACAGATGGTAATAAATTGTGCAAGTGGGAACACTTCAGTACAATATTTATTTAGAAACATAGCGGATGTTATGTCCCTGTCTTCAGAATAAGGCTCATATTCTCCAGGGACCTGCTCTATTGAAAAGGGGAACTGGAAGAGAATTTTTGCTTGAGTGGTGGAGGCTGGAACACTGAACCCTGAAGGAACACCCACACTTCTTATTTGTTCAGACACTTTCCTGTGGAGTCTTCTATTTTGCCTTCTGTTTTTGTTTTACTTAGTTATGACCACTTTCTCACTTTCTTCATTTCCTGTCCTACCACCCTTCCAAAGAAATAGCACTTTTTCATTCCCTGATAACTTGAAATCTAATACAAACTTGTGTTGATAAAAAAACAAAATGGGAGACCAATAGTCACTTTTAACGATTACTGAGAACTTCTGTGCTCTAGAACTTCTTGCAAGTTTTTCATTTGTGTTGGCTCACTTCTGACCACAGGCAAGTGGAGTGAGTATTGCAATGATTCCTGCTTTATTGGCAGCCACGGGCGTTGGAGTAAATAAGAAAATTGCCTAAGGCCATTCATCTGGAAGAAGGACAATTCAGTTCTAGTCAGCAGATTTATAATTTACATTTGTAAGCTTTATGCTATGGCTCTGCCCTCTCCTCCTTATTCCGACTTCCTAAAGAAGGAGCTCTGGCACATCTTGGTCTAGTGAATTTCGACCATGGGGAGAGGTCGGGCTGTATAAGTAGCTACTGGGAGTTGCCTGCAGCTACCATGGCAATATTGCAGGGGCCATTCCCAAAACATGGGAAACCAAATATTTCATCCTTGATTAGGCAAGAAGTGTTCACGATCAACTGCTTTCATATCAGTTTTAATTTCTACTTCTAACAGAGGGAAACATAAAAATTAAAGCTTAATTTTGCTCTTTGTGCAGGTTTATGCATGTGTGTGCACATGCATCTTGTGTAACAAGAATGATATTTGAAGAGAGAGTATCTTAAATGAATTTAGGATTTAATTGTCCACCATTAACACAGGGAAATAAAGCTAGCTTTCAATATGTTAAACTGTAAACCTTGGGAGCTTGGCAAGTTTTGACTTTTTTTTGAATCTTAGCCTTTGGGATATATCTTGTCAAAGACTTGATGATAAATATATTTTATCTTATAGGTAACATTTATTTTATATTCAAAAATCTCCTTGGAGCAAGCAAACAAGCGAGCAAATGTTTTAGATTTATAGTAATATGGTCAGCTTAGACATCCTTGGAACCTTGATTTAAAAATGACCCTTGCCTCCACTGTTGACCAGGCTAGTTTTGCAGCCTAATAAAATATAGAGATTATGTGACTGACTCCTGAGTAATAGACATAGATAGCATCATTGTCATAGCCCTGACTTACAAGTTTGTCTGTTGTTCAGAGACAAGAACATGCACAGCCCAGACTAAACCCATCCATTCTGCTTCCCTGGCAAGCACTCCTACTCTGGATCCCTTCCTGGTGCAATCCACAGGCACTCTCCTCATTTTTCTCCGCATGAAAAACACTATTCTAAGCCCATCCTACTCCTCCACGAGTTTCTCCTATAGCTTCCAAATCTAAACAGTTTCTTCCTCTGTCAAATTTAACGGATGCTTAACACATGTTTCTAAGTAAATTCCTACGTCACATATCCCAGTGCTTCTCATCTGACACTTCCAGACAGAAAAAACAGAGTAACTTCTCTTGCCTGCAAAGATAGACTGGTGTCATGTTACACTTGTTTTATTTCTATTTCAATCAGCATTTACCACTATGCCTGATGCATTATAGACTTTCCTGTTGTTCTTTAGTGGCTAAGTCATATCCAACTCTTTTGGGACCGCATGGACTGTAACTCACAAGACTCCTCTGTCCATGGGACTTTCCATGCAAGAATACTAAAGTGGGTTGCCATTTTCTTCTCCAGGGGATCTTCCTAACCCAGGGATCGAACCATGTTTCCTGCATTGGCATGTGGATCCTTTACCCCTGAGCCACCGGGAAAGCCCCTCATTATAGACTCAGTTCAGTTCAGTTAAGTCACTCAGTCGTGTCCGACTCTTTGCGACCCCATGAATCGCAGCACGCCAGGCCTCCCTATCCATCACCAACTCCCGGAGTTCACTCAGACTCGCGCCCATTGAGTCAGTGATGCCATCCAGCCATCTCATCCTCTGTCATCCCCTTCTCCTCCTGCCCCCAATTCCTCCCAGCATCAGAGTCTTTTCCATTGAGTCAACTCTTCGCATGAGGTGGCCAAAGTACTGAAGTTTCAGCTTTAGCATCATTCCTTCCAAAGAAATCCCAGGGTTGATCTCCTTCAGAATGGACTGGTTGGATCTCCTTGCAGTCCAACCAATAATAATTTTTCCTTGATCAGTAGGGACTCAGCAATGCCAACTAGTGCTCTGAAAATTTTCATTCAAACTTTACCCAATTTTGCATTAACCCTTGGAAAGAAAGATGTAGTAAAATTCATGCACAAAAAACCTGAGCATAGACACTGTTTATTTTCCATGCCCTAAAGACAACATGTATAAGATTTAAAAAAAGGTTAAAAAAAAAAACAAAACAGCAGCTTTCTGATACATCAGGGTTTAGAGGTTTAAGAAAATGGAGCATGATGTTTTTAAGTTAGTTTTCCTTCCAGTTTGGAGCATTCGAAGATTAATGGAGAATATGGTAGTCTTTATTTCAAACCAATTTTAGTGTCAGTGTAGCAAGTCCTGCAAGAAAGATTGGTATTATTACCCCTTTCAATTTTAGGAGCTGGTAAATCTCATTGCTTGTTTTCAGATTAGCAGACGTTTGTCTCTGGGTATTGCCATGAGGAATGCTGCATTTATTCAAATACATAGATTCCCTGGCTATGAATGATGAGGAGCTTCACACCATTTCTCACGTGTCTCATACACATCAGTTCAGTTCAGTCACTCAGTCATATCCGACTCTTTGCGACCCCATGGACTACAGCAGACCAGGCCTCCCTGTCCATCACAAACTCTCGGAGTTTACTCAAGTTCATGTCCATTGAGTCAGTGATGCCATCCAACCATCTCATCCTCTGTTGTCCCCTTCTCCTCCTGCCTTCAATCTTTTCCAGCATCAGGGTCTTTTCAAATGAGTCAGTTCTTCCCATCAGGTGGCCAAAGTATTGGAGTTACAGCTGAAACTCATACACATATATACTCACAAAAAACACACTCACACACCTGCATACTTTGAATTCTTTTCTCTCTTTTTTTTTTTGGAAAAGATGCAAATTACCATTGAAACGGATTTCTTATTTTCATAATCTTGTTCATTGTGTAGAACTGAAAGTCTGTATACATTATTTGTAGGGGAAAATGTTTACTTAGCCAAAAAAAAAAAAAAATGTTTACTTAGCTAAAAAGATTATTTCAACATTAGCATCATGGATATCTTGGGATTGGGGTTTTCAGAGACCATGAGAGGGTCCCTAGAATGTTATAGTCTATTTTTAGAACTAAAATTGTCTATTTTAAACATTTTCATGTATGTAATAACCTGTAACATGAGTTCTGTCTTTATTTGCAATATATTCTGTCCCTTTGAGTACTGATATGATGGAGGTGCGGTGGAAGTAAGGTACTAAGTTCCTTTCACATATCAAAAAAAAAAAACAAAACAGCAGCTTTCTGATACATCAGGGTTTAGAGGTTTAAGAAAATGGAGCATGATGTTTTTAAGTTAGTTTTCCTTCCAGTTTGGAGCATTCGAAGATTAATGGAGAATATGGTAGTCTTTATTTCAAACCAATTTTAGTGTCAGTGTAGCAAGTCCTGCAAGAAAGATTGGTATTATTACCCCTTTCAATTTTAGGAGCTGGTAAATCTCATTGCTTGTTTTCAGATTAGCAGACGTTTGTCTCTGGGTATTGCCATGAGGAATGCTGCATTTATTCAAATACATAGATTCCCTGGCTATGAATGATGAGGAGCTTCACACCATTTCTCACGTGTCTCATACACATCAGTTCAGTTCAGTCACTCAGTCATATCCGACTCTTTGCGACCCCATGGACTACAGCAGACCAGGCCTCCCTGTCCATCACAAACTCTCGGAGTTTACTCAAGTTCATGTCCATTGAGTCAGTGATGCCATCCAACCATCTCATCCTCTGTTGTCCCCTTCTCCTCCTGCCTTCAATCTTTTCCAGCATCAGGGTCTTTTCAAATGAGTCAGTTCTTCCCATCAGGTGGCCAAAGTATTGGAGTTACAGCTGAAACTCATACACATATATACTCACAAAAAACACACTCACACACCTGCATACTTTGAATTCTTTTCTCTTTTTTTTTTTTTGGAAAAGATGCAAATTACCATTGAAACGGATTTCTTATTTTCATAATCTTGTTCATTGTGTAGAACTGAAAGTCTGTATACATTATTTGTAGGGGAAAATGTTTACTTAGCCAAAAAAAAAAAAAAATGTTTACTTAGCTAAAAAGATTATTTCAACATTAGCATCATGGATATCTTGGGATTGGGGTTTTCAGAGACCATGAGAGGGTCCCTAGAATGTTATAGTCTATTTTTAGAACTAAAATTGTCTATTTTAAACATTTTCATGTATGTAATAACCTGTAACATGAGTTCTGTCTTTATTTGCAATATATTCTGTCCCTTTGAGTCTGATATGATGGAGGTGCGGTGGAAGTAAGGTACTAAGTTCCTTTCACATATCTGAGAAGATATTCACCAGAATTTCTCTGACAAAATAATATTTGACATTTTAGATATTTTTAAAGTGATTATGCCAACCAAGGATTCACCTGATACCAATAGGTTCTGCTAAGTCACTTCAGTCGTGTCCGACTCTGTGCGACCTCATAGATGGCAGCCCACCAGGCTCCCCCGTCCCTGGGATTCTCCAGGCAAGAACACTGGAGTGGGTTGCCATTTACTTGTAGAAATATCATCCAGCTCATGTTTTGCTTCTGAAGTTTCAAAAAGGATGCATTGTCTTTATAAGACCTTTGCATTACAAAATACAGCACAGTGAACTCTTTGCCATTTTCCCAAATTACCTAGGAATATACAATAGATGTATTTTTCCGTCAAAGCTGGAAGGATGAAAGGTTAAAATTTAAAGGACCTATGACAGTACTCCGATTAAATAACCTAATGGCAAGTAAAATCTGGACTCCGGACACCTTTTTCCACAATGGAAAGAAGTCAGTGGCACACAACATGACGATGCCGAACAAGCTCCTGCGCATCACAGAGGACGGCACTTTGCTGTACACCATGAGGTGAGGGGGACGGCGCTCCCCGTGGCTTTCCTAGACCTTCTCTTCCACGTGTAGATGAGCATCAAGCTCACGGGCCGCTGTAGAGCATCTGGTTTCCTGTTTTCCCCATTTTTCAATTTTAACACTTACTCTACTACAAAAACTAAACAGGCTGAAATATTACGCAAGTCAAAGTGTTAAGTAAAATGATTAGACAAAAATGAAGAAAATGTTTACAACGTATATTAACTAATGCAATATATAGCTCCAACATATTCTAATTCAATAGAGGAACTTCTCCCTACTGTTACTTCATGGCTTCCTGCCTTACAGTAAGGTGTAGATCAAATTTCTAGAAGCTATCTTCTATATATATATCTGAAAATGTTTCTATTTAAAAAGAAGTGGGGAAAAAAAATAAATAGAAAAAGTTCAAAAATTTTAAACAAATTCATGTGGCAGTATACCTATTGAAGTGTATGAATTCACAATGATGTTGTTAATGAGAAAGAATATAAATATTACTAATTTTGCTTAAACTGAAGACTATATGTATATTTTTACTTTATAAATATTTCCCCCATATTGAGATTACTGGACAGCTCAGCATCTGAACCAATCATTCATTTATGGTTAGATGAAGGAAGCATGAATCAAAAAAAGTTTTGAATATTTTTAGATAATTTTTTTTTTATTTATGAGAAACTCATTGAGGACTCAGAAATGAGGACTTGTTCTTAAAGGCAGCCGTTATTTCATATCCAAATGACTTGTTGAAGTGTTGTTTTTGTAGATCTGGCCAGCACTTGCTAATTTAGGCCATTCAGTTATCCCTTTGTTATGAAAAGGTAATGAAGGGAATGCCTCAACTTGGAGGATTCTGTTTAGAATGAAAGTAGAGTGATACTTTGCCTTTTGAGAAACCTTCCAAAATTTCTTTTTATACGCAAATATCCAAATAAGAAACAAAGAAAACACGCTTCAGGTGCCACTGGAGATAAATGTCGGATTGAACTAGTAAATGTGTAATAGGACTGAAAGGATGAAAAATTCAGAAAAGAGAGAAAGAAACTGTAGGATCAGTGGACCTGTATGTTGAGAACTTTCCAGATCATCCAAGCAGGATCTGTTTATATTTGAAATTTGAAATATTCTTCCCTTGTAAAATATCCTACACTCGTTTTTGAGCCTAAATCTAGCGTGTATTTCTAGTAGCTGGCAGTTACCTGAGGAGGGATTTGCACATACTAAGTAGTTTATCTATTAAAGGTTCCTGATGTATCTAACATTCTTCATCAGGAACTAACATAATCCCCTTCTCTGAAATGTCTCACCACCTCTGGTAATTTGTAACCGCTTTCCTAATAGTTTGACTTAAGGATATGAGTTTAGTTATTAATTTACATGTTTCATACTTAATTAATATTATAATGACTTCATGATTTACTGGTTACAAAGACACGTTATCACATTTCTTGAGTTACCTAATTATATAGATAAATATATTTTCTGAAACTTATGTGAGGAATTTGGGTACAAATTTTCCATAGTTCCACCAAATGAGATCAAATATATTTCAGTGAATTCCTTTCTTGACTACCCTTTTAAAACATAAATAGAATTCATGTTCCCAGAACAGAGGGACTAAAAAATTCTGCAGAGTCCTGGCTTCCGTTAGGCAGTGGATTTGTAAATAAAACTAAACAGTTGGAATAGAGTAAAATCACATATAAAGGAGTCTAAGTGCCTCTCAGCTTCCCAAAGTCTAAGGACAGTTCCTCCCTCACCTATCCCTTTGTTGTTTAATGCATTTGGTGCTATTTTAGGGAATGAAGTTGGGAACTAGATGGTCACAGAGAATAGCATTGAAATATAGACATTACCATATGTAAAACAGATAGCCCGTGGGAATTTCCTGTAGGATGCAGGGAGCTCAAGCCCCAGTGTTCTGTGTCATTCTTTTCAGATCCTTTGATTATTAACAGCTTAGTATGACACTGCTGTTTGTGCTTTTCTTTCTTGTTTTCTTAATATATTTGCTCTAGTTAATAACATCCCAGTCATATTGATCAGAAAGTATCTAATCTACCCGATATTTCTCTTAATTTCTAAGACTGACGGTGAGAGCCGAGTGTCCAATGCATTTGGAGGATTTCCCTATGGATGCCCATGCCTGCCCTCTAAAATTTGGAAGCTGTGAGTAAATTTATTTTATTTTTGATTCTTATGAGAGCATGTCTTTAAGCAAGCAACCTCCAATTCATTATGAACGTTAGAGAGACAGATAAAGAGTATCAAGAAAACTTAAATAGTGATTTATTGCAAGTGCTTTCTATAAGTAACCATCTTTTAGTTCACTTTTTAATATCCTTTTAGGAAATGGTTATTTCCTATCCCCTGGATGAGAAAGAATGAATTTTACTATTTAGTGGAAAAAATTCCATTTTTGTTCAAGTTGTGTTCATAGAAAACCAAATGGAGTATGGATATTTATGCCTCATAGATATCATCTTCTTTCCAAAAAAATGGAGGTCATTGTGTTTATTTTATGTCATTACTGATGTTTATTCTTAATAATTTGACTTGTTTATCAGATGGAAATATTGGTAGATAGCAAAGGACAATAATTAGATTTTCTTAATGTATTTAAATTATTTATTATATAATAATATAATTATATTATTATATATAATTATATAATTATAATTATATTATAAATATATAATTATTATAATTAACAATTAAATTAATTATTTAAATTAAATTGTTAAAGCCTTAACCTAAAGATGATGCCAGAAAAGAAGTTACTCATAGTCTTAAAACAATTTTAGATCTGTTTGGATAGCTCATGAAATGTAGTTACATATTATTGCTTCTGAAGACATCTTAGATAAATTCACTTGGTAATAACTTTCAAGGTTTCTCCATCTTTAAAATATGCAGGCACACATTAGACAAGCCCAGAGAACAGTGGCCAGCCGGTTAGGCTCTCTGTCTTTCCGTTTTTCGCTTTTGATTAGCGTGCACGCATAAAGTGAGGAGGAATAATGTATTCCTGGTTTCTGCAGGGGAGTTACATGTAAGGACTGACTCAACTTCTGGACTAACCTAACCAGCTTTCTGTTCTCACTAGTCAGGGAATCTGAGCAACTATTTTGGTGAAGATATGATTCATAGAAGAAAAATAGTGGTAGTGTAGGAAGACAGCAAGCAAAGAAAATAGCAAAGGGCCTTCAGGCTCCTAACAGTACTAATCATGGAGAGACAACTTTCTCTATTTATAAATCTCATTCTATACTAAAACCCAAGGACAAACTACCTATTTCAAAAACTGTCAGCTACACAGGCCATTGGTGATAACTATCCCCTCCCAATCCTTTTCCCAATGTAATGTATGTTCTATGCCATGACCTATTACATTTTTTTTCTGATTACCAGTTCCATTTTTAATGATAATATTTTGTATTATGTGTTACTTATATGCCAGGTATGTATTAAATATTTGTATATGAATCAACTCAGCTAATCCACAAAATAACCTTATAGTTCAAGATATCATACAAAATCAGTACTGTTTATGCCTGAAATGGTACTGATTTATATCTAAAATCCTAGTATAACTACTAATAGTGTCCCTTTTTACCTTCAGAGATATCTTGTTTTAGACATTTAACTATATGTTTAATATATTAATCAGGAATACTTTTAAGCAGTGAGCATAGCTTAAAAATAGGAGTCTAAATTTCCATACAAGATATATGAAGGTAAGTGATTATTGGTTAATTGCTGGTTAATTTAGCATCTTAACAAGGATGATGTTCTAAGATATTCTTAGAAGTTCTTCCTGATGAAAAAATGTTTGCTGCTACTCCAGCCATTGCCTCCACTTTCAAACTAAAGAAAAATAGGGAGCAGAGGAGAAAGGAGTAGTGCTTGTATTAAAAAAAAAAAAAAAGAAAACTTTCCCCCCAATCCTAACAGACATCTTCTTGCATCTAATTAATCAAAGCTGTGTCACATGACCAGTGCTAAATACAAAGGAGGCTGGAGAAACAAGGCACATTTAATTAGGCACACTGTCATCCTGAAGAAAATGGATAGTGAATGGAACACAAATAGTGTCTTATATAAGAAAACTGAAATTTAAAGACAAATAAGTAAGCTGTTTTCTACCTCAGAGCCTTGGCATATGCTCTTTTCTCTGCCGCGGGTTGGTTTTATTTATCCCTTACATCTCAGTGTAAATATTAGTTTCTAGGACCTTCTGTGAAGTCCTTTTTAAAATGTGTATATAGTCCCATCAGTCTTGATCATAATACACCTTTATTTTATACCGTTGGTCACCAAGATAATTGTTAATTTTAACACTTATTATCTGGAGACTGTAAACTCTTTAAGGGCAAAATCTATTTTGTTCTGCATTTTCTAGCACAGATCCTAATATAATGTAGGCATTCAGGAAGTATTTATTGAATGGATAAAGAATATAATCAGGTTTTAAATATCTATTAGTATTTAAGCCTCAAAAAAAAAAAGAGAGAGTTTAGGGACTGTGGGGATTTTAACCTCAACAGAGAAGACATACATTGAAGGGCAGGCTCAGATGGCATATGCTTGGTGGGAAAGAGGACCGTGGTGAATTGCTGTACCTGCCAGTGATGTGGGAAATGGCAATGGCTGTACACTTATTGTATAGTTATTTCTCTAACCTGGCCTAACCAGCATATTTCAGAGATGAAAAAGTTAAGGCAAAGGTGATTTGGAAATGTTTTGACTCAACTTTTAAAGGAAACACCTTGCCAAAATCTGAGAGAAGAGAATAAGGAAGAGATAAGCAAGATGATTTTGTGATAATTTATTAAAGCACTATGTAGTAAAGATTTTTAAAGTATCTGGAGTAGCTTCATGCATATGTTGATAAGAACCAAACTTGGAAACGCAGATGTCTTCTTTACCACCCTCCATGAGATTCTGAATGTCAGTGCTACCTTACGCTTTCTGCTTGTTAGGGATAACACCCTTTGTGTAAGGCCAGATAACGCAAAGATAGTATACAGAGGCAGCTGACATCTTTTAACCACTTTCTGAGGAATATACAGTATAAAGCTTTGATTCTAGAAAAAGTGATTCAGATTATATTTGGATAATAAGATCTAGGCAAGTGCTAGATGTAGTCAGGATTTAATAAATGATCGTTTCCTGACTGATTATCAAGCTGTGTCTTATAAACAAGAAGAGAGGGAAAGAATTATGAATAATAAGTAACTTTAGAAATTATTTAGTGAACCTGCCTCATGCAAATGAAAAAACAAAGGCCCATAAAACCTAAGTGACAGTGCCAATTAGCAGATGCCCTTTTAATACTGTCTATACTTTGTGGGTTTTTTTTTTTTTTTCAGTTTTTTTAAAAGTGTTTATTGAATCTGTTACAACATTGCTTCTGTTTTTGTTGTTGTTCAGTTGCTAAGTCATGTCTGACTCTTTGCTACGCCATGTACTGCAGCATGCAAGGCTTCCCTGTCCTTCACTATCCCCTGATTTTGCTCAAACTCATGTCCATTGAATCAGTGATGCCATCCAATCATCTCATCCTCCTGCCCTCAATCCTTCCCAATATCAGGGTCTTTTCCAATAAGTCAGCTCTTTGCATTAGGTGACCAAAGTATTAGAGGTCCAGCTTCAGCACCAGTCCTTACAATGGATATTTAGGGTTGATTTCCTTTAAGATTGACTGGCTTGCTCTCCTTGCTGTCCAAGGGACTCTCAAGAGTCTTCTCCAGCATCACAGTTCAAAAGCATTCATTCTTCTGCACTCAGCCTTCTTTATGGTCCAACTCTCACATCCATACATGACTACTGGAAAAACCGTAGCTTTTGTTTTACCTTTTGTTTTTTTTTGCCATTGAGGTATGCAGAGTCTTAGCTCCCTGATCAGGGATCAAACCCGTACCCCATGCATTGGAAGGTGAAATCTGAACCACTGGACCCACCATGGTAGTCCCTTCTCCTGTTATTTAAAAATTTTTATCTACTGATTTATTTGAAATGTGAGCTTAACATTTTTGACTAAGTGGTTGAAGACTTTCTAATCTTTTCTTTAGGCTGAAGAGTGTCAAATCAAAAAAGTCTTTATAGGTCCTACTTCTCAGATACTGACACAAAAGGAATAATAAGATATATCACCTATTGTGGAGCTTTAGATTGAGACTTTAGGTGTATCTATCTTCTATATTTAAAATAAGAAATTTCATCATGTGAATTTACTCTACATTTTGGAAGATTTCTATTGAGAGATAAAGGCAATGAGCAACCACCGCTTTCACAACAATAGCATATTTGTGGTGGATTTCATACACAATGGAGTTTCTAAAGAATTGCAAGGAATGAGATACTGAATCATTTGACATAAGTTGATAGTAACACTTTATGTTTCCCTCTACAACTATAGCAGCAGCCCATTGGCAACACACGACAAAGTATAAAGAGATAGCTCCAGGCACTGTTGCTAATGACAGTGCAATAAAGTCACAAGAGCTCTAATTTGTCAAGAAAGGCACAGGTCTAGAGTAGGCTTCATCATTACTTACATGATCACCAATTATCTTTGCTTAGCTTTTCAGCATAATGTAGAGATTTTTTCTCTGGAAAATTCTTGACAGCAGTGGAGTAGAATGAATAGCATTGTATATTCTTATATTGGTTATCCCACTAAGTAACTGTGGTGGTTTAGTCTGGTTTTCCCACAAATTAATTGTGGTAGTGATTTAGTCTCTTAAGTTGTATCCTACTCTGCAATGCCATGGATTATATCCCACCAGGCTCCTCTGTCCATGGGATTTCCCAGGCAAGAATACTGGAGTGGGTTGCCATTTCCTTCTGCACAGGATCTTCCTGACCCAGGGATTGAACCCAAGTCTCTTGTGTCTCCTGCTTGGCAGGCAGATTCTTTATCACTGAGCCACTTAAACAAAAGGAGATAAACAATGTGACTCTAAAGCCTTTCCACATTAACATTCAGTGATTCCAGGTACCATAAGCCCAGGATGTCCTCTTTGGTAAGACCCTTCCATTTGACAAACAAGAGTTCGTCAAAAGAATGCCAAACACATGGACCATTTTCCATTCTTCCCTTTTAGATGCTTATACAAGAGCAGAAGTTGTTTATGAGTGGACCAGAGAGCCAGCACGCTCAGTGGTTGTAGCAGAAGATGGGTCACGCCTGAACCAGTATGATCTTCTTGGACAAACAGTAGATTCTGGAATTGTTCAGTCTAGTACAGGTAAGTGCTATTTGGGAACTTTAGATAGGGAAGAAGGAGCCAAAAAACATTTTGTAGAAACTTGCAAATTCAATTAAGTCCTTCAATAACAGAAGTAAGGAGAGTGAAAAATTACAGTAAACTGGGGAACAGTTAGACTGGGAACTAGTGTAACCTCTATAGACCTCTGATCTTGAATTTGACATGTCATGCCTTTTGATCTCTGGTTTTTGTTTGTTTGTTTGTGTCCAAAAGAAAGAAGTGGTTCTGTGTGATCAGGGTAGCACTGTATTTAGATATGTGAACTCTAAGAGAATTATGGGTTGAATACTTCTCCAAGTTGCCAGTTAACTGTGGTCACCTCATAGGGTTTTTGGAAGGAATAAATTATATCCATAAAGAGTAAATTATCATACTTTGGGCACATAAAACAACTCTTAATAAATGTTAGCTATTAATATCGTCTAGGACTCTTTTATTGTCATGATTCAATAGATCTTGGTAAATTTATAGCAGCAGTCATTACACATAGGATGCCAAAACACCTTCCCCACCTCACTCCCTCCACACCTAACTTCATTTGTAACTCTAGCCAGGAAACTTCCACAGCTAAAACCTACACTGATCACTCTATTTTGGAATTTAAAGTGGATGGACTGCCATCTTTCTCAGTGTTGTAACTGTTTTACCAATGAAATACTCATAATTAGATCAGATTTTCTATCAAACAGTCAAATCCAAAATTTTAAACTTTTGAAGTTTCAAGAAATAATATGAGTTTAGCTATTCAGGTATCCCTTTTGTGACTAACTGATATGTGATAATAGGGCCAGATAATTACTGATAAAATTTATATCCTAAAAATTAGGAAAACTTACTCCCTCAATCCCAATATTTTTAATTATGTTCAATTACTAAAAGCTTAGCAAGGGTCAACGATTTTACAACTGTCTTTTAATTTTGAAATTCATTCATTAACTTTGATTTGTAATTTCTAAAAAAAAAAAGTTAAATGATAAGTAAGGGCAAAATCGCTCTTTATCTCAGAAAAATTTCTCTCTCAAATTTCAAACTTTATATTAGGACCATGGTCATAATCTGATCATTCTAAATTCAAGTGATAGGTCAATATATCTTACTCTGATTATTGGATAACTGCTGCTTAACAGGACTTATCTTTTGCTCACTTTATAGCATCCTTGGTTACTCTAGAAGTTGAAAGGTTTATGTTTCTTGTTTTGAAAAATGAGAAGATTGTTCTCCATTGTGCTTTACCTACCTTAGAAATGCACATGGCATAATGGGAATGTGTCAGGCTTTGCAGTGAGAAACATGTGGGTCGAGTCCTAGTCCTGCCACTCAGAAGCCTGGTAACATTGAGAAGTTCATTTAACTAACTAGAAACTGTTCTCTTATAAGAATGGGGAGCCTCTAATTTTGTATTAAAAATAAGATAATAATAAAATGTTAAGCAGAATGTTATACAGTAGATGCTCAAAATGGTATGCTATCATTGTTGTTATTGTCCTGAAGATATCCCAGAACATGCAAAATACTGAAAATTATTTTTTTCTCACCAAGTTATATTGGAAAAGATACTAAAATGAGCAGTGTTTACTTTTCAACATTGAATGCTGTAATTGACTGGATATTGTGACAGGCACTACAGTCAGTGATAGACAAGACACATATCTTGCTTTCATAAAATCTGACGTTTAAGGGAAGACAAACACATAAACTATAATTATCAAAATGGGTGTTAAGTGCTGTGATTAACATTTTTGGGAGGGCAAGTCCTTGCCTGTCTTCTGTGTCCCTATGATTTACTATAGTAGCTGAAACAGAAGAGGCACCAAGTAAATATTTTTGAACTAATGAATAAAAAATTAGTGAATCCAGCCTGGAAGAATCAAGGAAGGATTGCTTCAGGGGTTGACTTTCATTTTGCTAATATGCATTTATTGGGAGTCAAATAATCGCTGTTCTAAGCCAAGGCATTCAGAATAATAGATCTAGAACTTCCCCTCAAGAAATTCTCTCCCTACTATATTAGATGGAGGTTGGGTGATGTCCAGGAAATAGTATTTCAAGTGCAGTAGCAATAGGACAAGTATATCTGAAGGTTGTTGGGAGGAAGGGATGTTTCCACTCTATCCTAGCGCCAATCACCTTAACGCAGCACAGAATCCCTCTTTATGTTCTAGTTCCTATATCTGCAAAACAAGTGGCTTAGTCTGATGAACTTGGAGGCCTTTTCCCTTCTGGTTTTCTAAGCCAGCCTACCTACATTCTTGTTACTCAGAAAAGATAAAGAGTCACAAAAGGGCACCAGGTGAGAAAGAAGGGTCCAATTCACCACCACAAGCTGGCTGGACCTCATAAGTTAGGCCTATTAAAAGTCATCATTCTGTGTTGGAGCAGCAAGTTTATCTGTGCAAAATAAGAACTTGTCTTTGTCATTTCTATAGGATATGGAGGGAGGGGGAGGAGAATAATGAGCATATTCAAACTCAGTTTGATGTATGTTTTCCACTCCACAATAAAACCCTGAACTATGCTTCCTTTGGTTCTACATTTGCTCTCCAAAAATCCACCTTAAAAGATTTCTGTGGGAAGAAACAAAGATAAGGCCTTCAATCCCATATTCACATCTCCTATGAGGCAGCTTATGGCTTTGAGTTAGGTACCATAAAACATGGATGGCAGCATACTTGGAGAGGTCTGTATGGGCTCTCATGTCCTTGTAATAGGAGACCAGACATAGTCACCCACACAGTGGAAGTGGGTTAAACACAAAGTTCCCTGGATATGATCAGCTATGAACCTGAAGCCTAGAGAATGCAAAGATCATGGCAAACCAAATGCACAGATAATCTAGTAGCTTAGTTTCTTCCCACTAGTCCTTTTCATAATTGATTGTATTTCACAAAATGGACCAATTTGAATGTCCATTAATAAAAGTGTCATTAGGGCAGCAGTCATTTTTTACTAAGAGAAAAATCAGGGAGCTGATACTTGCCATGTTGCACACAGCTATGAATTTTGCATCCTTGACTTTATTTCAATTTTTTGTCACAGTATCTACTGCTACTGGGCTTCTCAGCTAACTCAATGGTAAAGAGTCTGCCAAGCCAATGCAGGAGACATGGATTCAATCCCTGAGTTGGGAAGATCCCCTGGAAAAGGAGATGGCAACCCACTCTAGTATTCTTGCCTGGGAAATCCCATAGACAGAAGAGCCTGATGGGCTACAGTCCATGGGGTCACAAAAAGTCAGACACGACTGAGCAATTAAACAACAGCAACATGGAGCCTTGAAAACATTAAGATAAAAGACATTGAGCGTTATTGTCTCCCTGTTTCTGCCAGAAGACTAGGAAGGGGGCAGATAAATGCACATACATTGAGAATCATTAAGTAAAGAGCAGCTTCTGTGCCCTTAAAATTCTCTATGAGGAGAGAAGCAATTCAGGTCACCTTCTAGAAGGTGTTGGCCTGCAACCAGCACACACATGAACACACGCTCGCAACACTACCACTGACCTCTTTCATGTCAAATACCTCTAGATCACTTCAGCGCCATAGGAGTGAAAATACGAGGCTCGATCTAACACTTGTATTTGTTTCAGTGCAAACATATTAGAAAGACAGTCCCTTCATCGGCATCTGCCATCAGTTTGCAGAGGGAAATGACTCGGAGACTTAGTCTGAAGTGCACTTATTCACCTGGCAGAACAAACTTGTTACAAGGACACAGAAGGATGAGTCTAGTCAACTTTCAAATCTGATGCAATTCTCTGTTGTCCACTCATTTAGTCCTTCAACAATGTACTCCTTTACTGTGTTTAACACTGTGAATGACCTGGCGAAAAGAGATGAGGGACACATACTTCCTGCTCTCAAGAAGCTCATGGTTGGGACTTCTTTGATGGTCAAGTGGATAAGAATCCACCTGCCAATGCAGGGAACACAGGTTTAATCGTTGGTCCAGGAAGATCCTCCATGCCTTGGGGCAGCTAACCCATGCCCACGACTGCTGAGCCTATGTTCTAAAGCCTGTGCTCCACAGCTAGAGAAGCCACCACAACTAGAGGGCAGCCCCTGCTCTCCACAGCTAAAGAAAGCCTGTGCATAGCAACAAAGACCCAGCATAGCCAAATTAAATAAATAAATGAAGAAATAAATAAATAATTAGGAAAAAATGAAGCTCTGGGTTGAGTGATTTAAGTAGCTAACATTCATTGAATTGATCTAATCCTCACAACAGTCCTAGGGTGTATGTATTATCATTTTCTCCATTTTTAAGATAGTATATAATTGAGGCCCAGAGAGGTTTAATAATTTTTCCAAGGTCACACAGTCAGGGAGTGGCACAACTGGAATTTGAACTCGGGAAGTCTCACTAAAGCATGTATGTTCTCAACCCTAGGAAACACTAGTAATAGGCAGGATAAACAAGTGTGAAAATGCAACAATGTGGCATGTCATGGAGCATAAGAGGTGGATTCTGGAGTATATGGGGAGGTTTTGAATGCTGGTTTTACAACGAATTAACTGCATGACCTTTGTTCATCTTTTCTCTTGTACTTTGGAGATAATCAGAGGATCTACTTCATGGGGTACTGAGATTGAAATGAGAAAATGCATGTAAACTGATCAGCAGAGTTTCTGACATGCACAAATTGTAATAAATATTAGCTATTACTATTAATAATGATGAAGTTAATATTAGAAGTCTACATGATGATACTGAAGAAGTCATTTCTGCTTGAAATGTCAGGGAAGGTAGTTTGAAACTAGACCCCATGCATAGCCCCGTATCTCATTCTACTACACCATGTTTTGCTTCCTAAGTAATTCTTTAAGGAAAGCCCACCTAAAAATTATAATTGTAATTAAAGGGCATGGCAATGTAACTTATACAGAGAAGCAAAATTGTTAAATTAGTCATTAGGTATAAGAATAATATCATAACTATAAAATAAGATATAATAAAAATGCTTTTTCAAAATGTAGCAATGATGACTAGAAGGTCATATTTACCTAAGCCAATAGACATATGTGATCAAAGGAAGCATAGGTGAGATTTGCTTAATAAGGTCTCTTATTTGTGAATGACTATTTATCCTTAGAACAGATGACTAAGAGAAATTGTAGGATCCTGTTTCCTAGAGATAGTCTTCACTGGATGAGTTAAGGATGCCTCGGCAGGGTCAAAATGAATGAGGAAAGCAACTGTTTTCACTGACCACGGAGCAAAAGTGGTGATGGACTTTCATCAAAGGGGCCTCAGGGCCCCTGTTTTTGCAGCTTAGTACATGATCTCCAGAGAAATAATATAACTATAAAATGTGAGAAAAAATTCACAGAAGGGGAGGTGGAAAGGGAGAGAAAGAGAGAGAAAGAGAAAGAAAAAAAGATGTATACGTCATCTGGTCAACCTAATCATATTTCAGATGAGGAAACAGGTCTAGAGATGGAAGTGGCCTAGAACTATAACCATTGTTTCATTATTGCTATTTAAGTATTCTCTGAAGCAGATATTAAACTATGAGCCCCTCACCCAATGATATTTTTGATTCCTCATTCCTTTGAAAAAGGTAGCATCTTTGGAAAACACAAATATTTAGAATACTTGAAAAGCTTTACAAGGAATCAGTGTCCACTACAATTTTGTTAAAGAAATGAATGGTGGATTTCTTCAGCTAGAGAGAGAATATATTTCTATCTGATTTACTTTTATACTATAAATCTGCCTGTGACTCAGAATTTTTTAGAATAATTTTCACATCTGTTTTATGTCATCCTCAGAGCATCCCATGAAACAACTAGCACACTGTCATTTTTACTCAACAAGTGAGAAAACTAAACACAAATAAAGTTAAGCAAGGGATCTACTCTAAGGAACTAACATTTGGGAAAATAAATGTTGGAAGCCAGATATAAAGAAACCTGCAGTGTTGCTTTACAGAATTATATTCCTGCTTCTTTTCTTCTCTTTCCTTAATTTTACATTGTAATGTGTCAAAAATGTTGTCTCATCTAATTTACAAGCTTCCCTTGGGGTTACATGATGTGCAAGGATATTTGAATTAAAATTCTTCTTGACTGTTGAATCAGAGGGAAATAGTTTGACATGCTTAGTGCATAAGTACTTGATGTCTAGAGATACTCTCTCAATCCAATTTAGGTGACTTTTTTGTTGTATTTTTCTTTCATTTTTAAACTATTACAGTATGATTCTGATTTTGTCACTTCTCCTTTTCTTATTTAAATGTTACTGATGGAAATAATAAATAACAATCTGCAATAGGGATAGAGAAGAGTTTATTTGAACCAAACTGTGTACTATAGCCTGGGAGACACAGATCCAAGAAATACTTGAATTGTGTTTTTCCAGGCTGCAAAATGGGAGATGCTTATAAAGACAAGAACCACAATATTACATAATTGTTTTCAAAAATTATAATTGGAGCTGACAAGAAGTAAGGGTGCTTGTTAAGCTAGTGTTGGTTGTGGTCTGAAATGTTACATGGGGAGAACTTGAGACTATAATGTTGCAGCTGGCCACTGCTGGTAGATAATTGTTTTGAGAATAGCAAGGTGGTGTCCTTAAGTATGATAGAGTTCAGAAAATTCAGGTTCTCAGTGATATGAGAATGTATGTAAAACCACATCCACGGTAGCCAACCAGATCCATTTTGATTGTATGAACCTCACTTATTCCATTTAAATTTTTAAATGTATTCTTTTCTTTAATGGTTAAAGTAGATATACAATGTATGTTTGATAGGCCACAAGGCAGGCTGTTCTAGTTAGCATCATGTATAAACCAAATCATGTATAAGCCAGAATGACTTCCCCGTACCTCAATATGTTAAAATTTCTTCCATCAACATGTTATACCAAAACTTCTTAAATTTTATTTAATTTGGGAAGGTGATTTCAAAATATTTGAAGTTTTCCTCTACTTTCTCTAGTTTGTTAGAGAGGAAGTGGTTTATAAAGTAAATACAAAGTCAAATAACAGCTCATCCAAAAAATATTCTTTGCAGAATCTTCCCAAAATGTCACACTGTGAACAACAAAAGATGATAATGGAATATATATAGACACTCATTTTTATGGCATTACATGAGAGATGGATTTTTTTTCTTTGAGCTGGTGACATTTTTCAGGCTACAATTGAATGAATGATTAGGAATAATAATGCCTACTCCTAGGAGGTGAGGTTTAACCTGACTGTGTCTACCCAAGACTACATTTTATCAGAATCTCAGGAAAAAATGTTTTTCGGTTTGTTTTTTGCTCTTTTTCTTAAATTTGAATCACATTTCTTTCAGATGACCTTGGAGACATTATCCAAGTTAAATACAGAAAAATAGAAATAAATTAGATAGTATTTTTTTTACCTTTCAAAAAAGAGATGCTAGTAGGTGTTAACTAGAGTGAGTATTCCTGAATCTCATGCTCCCTTTTCATCATAGGCAAGTGTTGAATATTTAGGATATGTAAAGCCATGCTATAGGGACTTCCCTGGTGTTCTAGTGGCTAAGACTCTGTGCTCCCAATGCAGGGGACCTGGGTGTGATCCCTGGTCAGGAAACTAGATCCCACATGCCACAGCTTAGAGTTCGCATGACCCAACAACTAAGATCTACTTTTCCAATAAATAAATATATATATTTTTTAAAGCCATGCTGTATGTAAAGAACTGTCACTCTTCTTAACTATCTTTCAGTTTGGTGGAGGGGTATAAGCTAAAATTAGAAGAGGGCAATGGCACCCAACTCCAGTACTCTTGCCTGGAAAATCCCATGGACGGAGGAGCCTGGCAGGCTATATAGTCCATGGGATCGCTGAGGGTTGGACACGACTGAGCGACTTCACTTTCACTTTTCACTTTCATGCATTGGAGAAGGAAATGGCAACCCACTCCAGTGTTCTTGCCTGGAGAATACCAGGGACAGGGGAGCCTGGTGGGCCGCCGAATATGGGGTCGCACAGAGTCGGATATGACTGAAGCGACTTAGCAGCTAAAATTAAAAGTATATAATATAAGTGTAAACAGAAGCTGTAAATAAATTTGAAGTTACTTAATATTGATCAGTAAATGGCAGGTGTTATCCTTAATGACAATCGTGAAAGCACAAATGAATGCACAGATGACTTCCTACTATAGAGAGTGTAGGGAGCATTTCTTCTACCAATTTCTTCTACCAACACTTCCACCAATTCCAACTGGAGAAATGGGAGAAAAAAATGGAGAAAGTGTTTAAAAACTCTAATGTAGCATGATCTTCACTAGAGCCCTCATTCTTTATTCTCCACACAATATACTTATCACTGTCTTATAAACAGAGAAATTGAGGATCAGAGAGTTTAAGGCTACACAACAGGAAAGTAGTATATCAGGGTTTTGAACCCAAATTCATTTGCTTCCAAAGCTAACAAACTCTCCTCTACAGTAACTTTCTTCCTACTCTACTATGGACTGAATCCCCACCCATAGATAAACAAAATATTCAGCTACAGAAGAGGTCAAAATGAGAATTTTTGAGGTCAAAATACTGAGATATAAAAATGTGTGGTGAGACACAAGATGGAATACTGAAATGCTATCAGATGTGGAGAGTCTTGAATACTGGTTAGGGAGTTGCTTGTTAGTATGTAACACTGGAGACATTGATTGTCACACTGAGGGGACAGTGAGAATTGTAATGGCATCTAGGGGCTAAGAGGCAAGGTATGTGACTAAATGTCCTACTTTACACAAGACAATGCCCACAATATATAGTTATCTCTTCTGAAATGTTCTGAAAAGAGCTGAGGTTGAGAAACCCCAATGTAGATAATGGAAATCCATTACGATATTTTAAGATATTTATATATACTTTAAAATGATCATTCTGACCCCAAAACTTAGGGAAAATTGGAGTTAGGACATGACTGGAAACCAACAAGGCAGTTCACAGATTACTGTAGATTTACATTGTAAATCTCTCAAGAGATAAGTGTTGACCTTGAGATAAGAGATAGACTGAGAGATACTGCACAGGTGAAATTAAAATTGTGATGATCAACTGATCTGTTTCTCTCTCTTTTGGAAGCCGTACTTAACACACAAGGATTAATTCCAGATTTTTAGACTGAGTGGATAGACAGATGAGTGTGCCATGAATTTAGAAATCGATGCTCAGTGGTAAAGAAGCCCTCCTATATGCTAGTCATTATTTTTTATGAAAAGGTTTAAATAATATCACTCTTGAACATATTTAGTTGGTGGTAGCAATGAAAAATCACTATCTATGAGTTAACTAGTAGATATTTGGAAATGCAGTGATTTTGAAAGCAATGTCACTTAAAGATGTAGGTTCCCACAGCCATCTGGATCAAAATGACATTAGGAGCAGGGGTGAGAAAGAAAATTTCTTATTAGAGTTAAGAAAAAGATGGAAATGACAGCTGAAGACAGAACTATACCAGGAGCTTCTGCATTTGCTTTGCAGAAAGATGAAGACCAGTGCCAGAGAGACAGGAGGAACTCAATACTCTGTGGCTGAAATAACCAGTGAGTTAGCAAAAGAAACTGAAAATGAGAGAGAAAAGGAGAATGTGACTGTGGAGAGTACTATCAAGATGGTAGGCACATTCAGCATTGCTCAATTTTTAATGCTACAAAAAAGAAGGTGGTAGTGGACTTGAAGACTGAGATGTCCTTTCAGATTGAGATGGTCAGTTATGGATACCAAGAGATCATGAGCAGTTTTAACTGAATTATAGCAGCTGAAGCTGAATGGTCATGAGCTGAGACATAAATGATAGGATGAAGAGAGAAAAGTTTTGAGTTGACATGAAGGAGGGAGATAGAAAGATGTGAATACCAAAGAAATGTTTTCTTAGTAAGAATATACCTAGTTCTCTCCTACCCATACATAGATAACTGAGTATATATTCGAGTAAATAAAACTAAAAACTTCAAAGATTTGTAATTAAGAAACTATAGCATCAACTTAGAAAAAAGCACCTCCTACAATTTGAGTTGTGTGTTCATTTCTTTGGGCCTCTTAATCAAATCAGACTTTGTCATATATAAAGATGATGGAGATACCTAGCTGGCCCAATTGTTTCCCAGACTGGTCTGGGAGTCAGGATAAGTTCAAAAGCTAGTGACAAATATGGATTTTCCTGCCCTCAGTGTGAAGGATGATTTGTGTATTTAGGTGGGACCTGAAGAATTGCATGTTTCAAAACCTTGCCAGGTGATTCTGGTGAAGATATTCCTTAAAACAAATTTTGAGAATTCTGTCCCACAGTCCTCATTTCAGAGGTCAGACTAAGCTGAATTCAAGGTCAGACAGCTAAGGAAAGAAAGGGCTGGAGCTGGAATTCAGCTCCCCCGACTTGAACACCAAAGCTCCTTCATTAGACAACCTGACTCTCCTGCAGTGGACATACTGAGGATCTGGTGTCTTCTGATGCATTGTTGTGTGTCATCAGGATCTAATTCATTGCCTTCAGGGTTATGAGTGCCAATTTGTAAATACATGCTCAGATTTGTCTCTTCAGTGTATCAGTCACCAGGATTATGACATATCAATGAGACCTCAGGCACCTCAGTCTCATACTCAGTGCCTTTATGGTGTGTTTTATTTTTAAACTAAAATTTTTTTTAAATTAAGATTTATTATTATTTTATGTGTACCATTGTTAAAGTTTTTACTGAATTCATTACAATATTGCTTCTGTTTTACATTTTGGTTTTTTGACCTCCAGGCATGTAGAATCTTAGCTCTCTGACCAGGGATTGAACCCACAAGCCCTGCAGTAGAAGGCGAAGTCTTAACCATTGGACCACCAGGGAAGTGCTGGTGTGTTTGGCAAATGTCTTTTTTCTTAACTGGATAACAGCTTTTCTCTCCAGGAACCAGATGTTATGTGGAGAAAGGCTATGTCTAACCTCCAGGTTCTTGCTACTGACAGAAAAACTGAGAGATTTCTTTTCAAGGTCAAATTGCTCACCTTATTGTCTGTTTTACCCCCTAGGAGAGTATGTTGTTATGACCACTCATTTCCACCTGAAAAGGAAGATTGGATATTTTGTTATTCAAACATACCTGCCCTGCATAATGACAGTTATTCTCTCCCAAGTCTCATTCTGGCTAGTGTGTTTGGCAAATGTCTTTTTTCTTACCTGGATAACAGCTTTTCTCTCCAGGAACCAGATGTTATGTGGAGAAAGGCTATGTCTAACCTCCAGGTTCTTGCTACTGACAGAAAAACTGAGAGATTTCTTTTCAAGGTCAAATTGCTCACCTTATTGTCTGTTTTACCCCCTAGGAGAGTATGTTGTTATGACCACTCATTTCCACCTGAAGAGGAAGATTGGATATTTTGTTATTCAAACATACCTGCCCTGCATAATGACAGTTATTCTCTCCCAAGTCTCATTCTGGCTCAACAGAGAGTCTGTGCCAGCGAGGACGGTCTTTGGTAAGTGCTAGTCAAGACACACACGCAAGGGCCACTTGCAAGGGCAAGTTGTATCATACCTGTGACATTGCAGATAGAACGAAAAAAAAATTATACACTAAGTCTGGAGTTAGTACAACAGAACGGTTCAAAGTATTACCATTTTCATTATGACATGATTGTAAAAAATTCTTTTTTAAAATAGCAAGCTGTTTTAGTTCCTGTTAATTGATGGGATTAATGAACACTTGACTTGCTGTTTTAGAAGAGAAATGTAATGAAGCAGGCATAATGTGCTTCGTGATAGATTAAAATGTACACATAGAAACACTTATACCTAAACCATACATTTAGAATACATAATCAAGTATCCATATATCTTTTAAGAATCTGAGAAAAATATCAGCAGAACTACTTCCTTAATATATGAAAGCAGGGATTCTTTATATAGAAATAAATTAGTGATGACCATTATACCAGTACAGGAATATCTCATTTTTACTCATGTGTGCACTTCTGAAGAGTTACAAATATTTTTTTCTATGAAAATATTCTAAATGCATTAGATATTTTGAGTTGTCAATCTAATGGAAAATTATTTAAAGGGTAATAACTTTTTACTAATAGGAAAACTCATGCCTAATTCATTGTTTTAAAGTGTGTGTTTCATATAAAGAGCTCCTGCCTGTATTATAGGACACAGTCTTAAGTATACTTTTAAGAATAATAAGCACAAGGTTTCATTAACAAAAACTTGATGATTCATTCACTCATTTAGTCATTGGCTTTTTTTTTTGAAATCTACTATGAGGTTCTACTCTGTTCTAATGTAGCTGTCACCATAACATTACCCACTCCTGTCATGAATTTGGGAGTTTAAAATTTGAATAGCAATAAAATCTTGCAGAATACTTATTGAGTGTTTTTATATCATGCTCTGTTCTATGATATAACTCTCTATTCTCTTATTTAACCCTAGAAAAATTCTCTGTAATATTACCCCTATGTTTTAGACAAGAAAGCTAAGGAACAAGATATTCAGTACTGGGTTGGCCAAAATGGTCATAAAGCCTGAATGAACTTTTTGTCCAACCCAATAACTTGCTCAAGGTCAGAAACTATGAGGTGAAGCACTCTGGAATAAGATCCAGCCTCTTAGCTTTAAAGCCTGTGCACTTAATGATGATGAGGTACCACTCCCCATGTACTACCTGTTCCATGACAAGGCTAAGAATGGGGTTGTTGTAGGCAGCATAATTCATTTGGAAACAACAACCACATATTCAATTGGTGAAAGTTACAATTATCAAGGTTCATTCCAGAAATATCAAGGTTCATTCCAAGGTTCATTCAAACATATAATAGGCACATGCTATGTTTACAACCCTTTACTACAAAACAAAAGGTTTCCGATGCTTACAGTCTAAACTGAGGATTCTTCCTCTGCAAAGACCCCTATGGCATCATGGCTTTATCCCAGGAAAAAAGCAAGACTCTGCTACTAAGGCCCAGAAAAGAATCTAGACAGGTTGCTTCTGGGTTGGAAACCACCAAATCTTTGCTGTGACATCAGCCTAAGAGCCCAGCTAAATCAAGACCCAAAATGATTCCAGCCACCAGGTGTAAGATTAATTTAAAACTCTTTTTTTCCCTTATCACAATTTGTAAATATTAACTAGTATTTAAGCCACTTATTAGAACTGAAGATTGAACTCTTGTCAGACGCTCACATATATATATACACACATATGTATATATATATAACTACATATATATATATGTAGTTTGAGCCCTTTATTCATTTGAATGTTTTAATTAGAACCAATGAGATATTTTCTTTATGTTTTATGTTTATTTTTATAGAATAAGCCCAGCACTATAGTAAAAAAATTTTTTTTTAAAGGCTTACTTTCCGCCTCCTCTGTCCCCAACAAATCCTATTCTTCCTTTTTAGAAATCCTATAAAGCACTTTGGAATGTTTTATAAGTCAAAAATCTTGCTCTTAATAGTTTCAACAGTCTGCTCGCCTAGCCAACTCATGCCCTTTTGGTGAACATAACTACATATCTGTAAATACAACTGTGGCAAGTATTTCTGTGTATCAAGTTATATATTTCTAATGTTTTAAGCTCAATAAAATCACAAATGCAATTTTTCAAGACCTTTAGCCTTTTATAATTTATTTAATACATAAGTCTTTATTCTGTTTTAGTTTATACTCAGCACATTCCTCTGAGTTGTGGGGGATGACTGAGAGGGTCTCAGGTACTTGAAGAAAAAATATCAAAAGGAAAAAGAAAGCAAAAGTTATACCTTGCTCAGTTTATTAAATGGCACCCAGAGTGCAACAAAGCTGAAGCCATTTTACGTCTTAAAATATCATCTTCCTGACCTTCCCTGCTCTTTCTTATTTGAAGACAGTGTGGTCATGTGATTTTGATTCCAGATACACCCATGTTTTTGGTTCAATCTTGTCTTTTAAGTGTTGGTTATTTATAAAATGAGAGTATAATTAAAATAAAACAGTACCATTTAAAAGATTAGGTGAGAAAAATAAAATAAAATTTGTATATTGCCAGCCTCAGTACTTGGAACTTAATAGATGCTCAACACATTTTAATTTTTTTCCCTTTCTCTATAGCTCGAATTGTAAGATGACAACATACACACACATACACACACACAGCATGCCTCTCTTTATGCTATTCTTAACTGTTTTTAATTTATGGATACATTTTGTTTAAGAACTTCTATTCCCAAATTACTTTTAGCAGTTGACTGTCCACATAAACCAAAATTAAAAAAAAAAAATGGAATTCACTTTAGCAGGGATTTATCCAAAAGGAGTGAAGCTATCAATAATAAGTTATTAACTTTGCCCTTAGTAAGTATCAGGCTCAATACTTTATTACATTATTTTATTAAATACAATAGCCCTCTGAGTTAGACTTATTCAAATTAAATTACAAGGGAATAATTACAAAAAAACTCCAGAAGTTCAGACTTGTGAGACAGTCTGCCCAAGGTCACTCAGCAATTACAGAGCTGGGGCTTGAAACTGGGTTGCTTTGTTCCCAAATACTGACATTTAATTACTTTGCTCTTTGCTCAAGTTAATATGTAAATTTGGGGGCTTTTACCCAGCTAATATTCCTTCAACCAGTTGTTGAAGGAATTATGTAATATGGATAATGCCCCAAAATGTCCTGCAACACCTCCAAAGCTCATAGTAAGTCTATTCCCTACAACTGTGACCGTGTATCAAAAATATGACTTACTGAAAATTTCAGTGTTCTTAATCCTATCACTTCCTAATAGAGCTACAAAGATAAGTTACCTTGAAATTCATTGAAAACTGGGAATATTGGATGGTTTAAACTGCCTTAGAAAAATTAGCCACCTACCAGCTGTGTGACCCTACTCATTCTCTAAAATTAACCAAAAGAAGAATCATAGGTATGAGTTTTAGACAGATGGGATGACAATATCTTCTGTGGCAATAATTGACTTATCTTTAAAATGCTTTCACATATTATTATATTAATTCCTCTAATCTTATGAATGTGTAAAAGTTTTCCTTTCTTAGAATTTCAACAATGATATACACCAACCAGGGGAATGAAGTGTAAGTCACCACATTTACAGTTATGGAAACTGAGGTCCTTAGGAGCTAACTCACTTGCTCAAGGCTGTACAGTTAATAAATAGTGAGGGACTACTGGAAGAGGTTAAGATTTTTTCCATACCATGCAGTCAAGTTATTGGGTTCCTGTGATTTTTTTTTTCATAAATTTTCAAATGGCTTAAAAGGAGACTTACAGTATTCTAACTCATAGATTGCATCACATATAGTAGGTTGAAAATATTAACTTGTTAAATGGATATTATTGAATGTCATCCTTCAATACAAACTCCTATAATTGGGATCAGTGGTAAAAGAATCTGTTTGCAGTGCAGGAGATGCCAGAGACATCCCTGGGTTGGGAAGATCCCCAGGAAGAGGGCATGGCAACGCACTCTAGCATGCTTGCCTGAAAAATCTAATAGAGGAGTCTGGTGGGCTACAATTCACAGGGTCACAGAGTCAGACAGGACTGAGCAACTGAGCACACAAGCAAACTGAAAGCAACTGCCTTGAAAACTGCTTTGAATAGAGGTGATTTTGATCAGTTGAGATAGATTCATAGACTAGGGAAGATATATTAAAGAGTAAGACTTTGGACATTTGAATCAGATGAATGTATTCAAATTTGGTTTTGCCATTTCTGAGCTATGTGACCTCAAGCAAGTCACCTGCAACTTATTTCAGTAATTTCTTCAAAAGAGTAGCTATTTCAAGAATCAGGAAAAATAGTATAAAAGACAAAGAGTTAATAACAAAAACATTATCTTAAGATAATTTAGTTATCTGTCAATGATCAATTATCAAAAAGTTATTGGTTTTATGGTTTATATATTCAAGGATTGTTCAGTCACTCAATAGTGTCTGACCCTTTGTGACCCCATGGACTGCAGCACGCCAGGCTTCCCTGTCCTTCACTATCTCTGTAGAATATTAAACAGAGCTGAGGATTCAGTGGTTACTTATGGATCCTGGACAGTGACAATCTCTGCTTTCTTTTTACTGGAGTTGGGGACAGTGAAGGAATGTTATTTCCTTTCCTAGCCAGGGCATGTGTTCAAGATGCCTATTTAAGGGAGCCCATTGTCTTATTAACAGCTTCTCAATAGCAGAGCAGTTTATCCCTCCAAGAACTGCCCTCAGTACTGCCATGCCATGAACCACAACTACATTGGGATTAAATTAAAACTCATCCATCCCAAACCAAACGGGATGAACTTGAAAACATACTCTGTGTTTCATTTTACACAAGTAGGGTGACTTCAGTGATGCAAGTTTGTAGTATGAACCTAAAAATTCACTTTCTTCCTTTGCAGGAGTCACAACTGTGCTCACCATGACAACTTTGAGTATCAGTGCCAGAAATTCCCTCCCTAAGGTGGCTTATGCAACTGCTATGGATTGGTTTATTGCAGTGTGCTATGCCTTTGTATTCTCAGCTCTGATTGAGTTTGCCACAGTAAACTATTTCACCAAGAGAGGTTACGCATGGGATGGAAAAGTGTGGTTCCAGAAAAGGTAAATGCTTTAATGTCTCCTGTGATATTGCACCATTATGTCTTTTTAAACCTGTAAGATGTAATATGTGAGCTTGGGGGAATGGCTGAAGGATGCCGAGAGAGGGTAAAGAAGATTGTTTTTTTCTTATGTCACAAATGATTAAGTGCCGTGAGAATTTCCTCACTGCTAAGGAAGGAGGTTGTTTCTGTGGATAGGTGTGCAGAGTCAAGGGAAGGAAATAAAGGAGAAACACAAAGGTAAACATTTCTATTAAAGTATGGTTTCCTATGGTCCCCATTAATGTGAGAACAGTTTTAACAAACTTGATATTGGGAGCAATTATGCCATTATAATTTTTGTGACTTGAAAATCATAGTTTTTTGGGTATTTTCTGAACCTAATAACTTTGGTCCTAAATGTTATTACTTTAATGACTCAACTGAATTGAGCTTACAAAATGCATTATCTCTAATTTTCACTAAAGTAAAGGTCAGGAAACATATTTTCTTTTTCCAGAAGAGAGGTTTGCTTTAAGAATCACAACACAGAATTCACAAAATTTCTTCATTGTAGAAAATTATCAAGTCAAGAATATCACTGTTTTTCTCAGAGCATATTTTGGAGTGACTTTTAAAGCACAGTTGGGGAGGATATTTCTTATTCTGGGGTTTAAAAAATATGTCAAAAGGCAAGAAAGTCTTGGGATGGTGGAAAGAAAGGCAAAGTCAGAGTCCCAGAGGTTCTAAGACATCTAGAAGCAATCTAGGAGGAATTTCTCTACAGCAAATGAAGAGTACTAGTGTCCCGAATTGGTCTGAAAATACAGTTATGTTGTCAAATATACTTGAAAAATTCTGAATACTGTCACAGTCACAGTATATTAGAGAGTCTGAGAGGGTCTACAGTAAAGAAATTCATTTAATGATGTTTTTCCCACAGCTCCATGAATATACTAGAAAAGAGGATCCTTTGTAGAAACATCTACTGCATTTACTAGAATCTACAGTGTTACTGATTCTAGATGGACCACTAATTTATGTGTACATAAGAAAGAAAATATGCTGCCAAGCAAAAACTCTTTGAGATTTACCATTCAGCCACAGGTGGATCTATTGAATACTCCAGTGATCTCCTACACAACTCAAAGCATGGTATACCAACCAAAATGGACCAGATCCAGGTCCTCAAAATTCACCTTGCCTTGACACATCCTCACTTAGTATAAAAAACATATCTGAATTTCCAAACCAAGAATCTTGTCTCAGGATCAGTAAAGAGGAAACAAGACAAAAGAAATTGCACTTACCAGATGGAGAGAGAGGTGAGGGAGTGGAGACAGGGTTTTTGTCCAATACTTACTTTAGCCATTGATGGCCTCCATTTGTCCTAGAACAGAAGGGCAACCCCAAAGGACAGTGCTGAACCTGAAGATGCGTGATCATAAGACACTACAAATTGTGAGACATTGCCCCAAATCATAGCTGTGGACATTTTTAAAATCCACATCTTAGAATTGCTGGTACACTCTACCAAAGTTCTGCAGATTTAATGATACGCAAACATTAGTGATATGCAACTGAAAAATGAAATGCAAACATTGGGAAAAGTTGCTTTTCTGTCCTAATCCTTTCTTTGCATGCTGCAAGAAGCCAGCGTCTTTCTGATTGTAGCTTGTCAGTTGCAGTTGTTAATGAATTGTTAGATGAACTGAACTTGATCTGGAAAGCATATAATTTGGGTTGAGGGATTGGTGATCTCATAATTGAGTTTAGATTTCTTTCTGACTGTATACTAGTCTTTAAGTGCTGTCTCAAATAAAATATTTCAATCTCTGTCAATCTACAGTTCACATTATTCAGTGTACAGATATAGACATAGTCATATGTACATAGACGTCTACATATACATAAATAATGCATTTATGCACAAATCTGGCATCTTATTAAGAAAGAGAATATTTTCTATAATGTATTTTTGTCTCTGTAAAAATCTTCCATAGGGCTTTGCCAGTTTGATTTGCTTAAAACAGGGAATGTGAACAAATGTAATCCAGATCTCACTCTGACATTCAGAGAGGATACAGTTCTTTTTCTATAACTAGATAAGTGTTTTCAGGAGAGTTAAAGTTTTTATCTCTGACTTGGTATAACTTGAAAATAAAAAGAAAATCCCAATAGGGCATCACATTTTCAAGTGAATATATAGTGGCCTTCTTAAGATCCACCCTCATATGGTTAACTGCTAAATTAGTATTTAACTAACTTCTTAAAGAATATGCAACTATATCAGACCACATAGCTCTGAACAATGACCTACTTTATTTTTGAGAAGTGTCTATATGACAGAAACTAAGAAAAGCTGCAGTTGTCAATTACCACACAGATAACATTAGTGAGCAGGTAACACTGAGCAAAAATCGAATCCAGGATATCCTGACTGACCCTGCTTTGTCATTTGTGCACTGGAAGCCTGGAGAGAAGGAGCAAAAATTAATTGGATCATCAATTTTTTATCACTTCAAAACAAACTGTCCCCAAATTTAGTGACCTGAAACAATCACCAAGCATTTGGGGCTGGGAAAAACCTGATGTTATTTCTTTTAGTGGAACATGGGCTCACTGACATAGTTCCTGCACCAGGGCAAGAAAATCTACAATGGCCTTTCGCCCATGTATGGGGCCTCATGCTTGCTGGATCTCTCACTGAACAGTCTCTGGTCCCTCAGTGTCTAATCCAGGCTTCATGTTTCTGTGGCATGCTTCCAGAAAGTAAAGAGTGAGGTTGCCAAGCTTCCTGACGATAGGGTCTTAGGCTGGCACAGCATCATTCTGCCAGAGTCACACACCTAGATGTAATAAGTGGGGATATAGACCCCATTTTTTGATTGGAAAGCCTGGAAAATATTTGTCTGCATTTTTCCCTAGCCTTATTGAAAGATAATTGACACATAGCATTGTGTGAGTTTAAGGTGTACAATGTAATTAATTAGATATATTATATATCATGAATTGGTTACCACCATAGTATTAGCTACCATCTCTAACTGGTCACAAAGTCCTTTTTTGGTGAAAACATTTAAGATTTATCTCAGCAATATTAAAGTATATGATACTGTATTGTTATCTATAGTCATCATGGTTTAGTAGACATTAGGTGCTGTCCAAAATGTCCATAAGACATTTGGTCCGTGGAAACCAACCCTGAATATTCATTGGGAGGACTGATGCTGAAGCTCCAATACTTTGACCACCTGATGTGAAGAGATGACTTATTGGAAAAAGACCCTGATGTTGGAAAAGATTGGAGGCAGGAGTAGAAAGGGGTGACAGAGGATGAGATGGTTGGATGGCATCACTGACTCAATGGACAT
Source organism: Aepyceros melampus (assembly GCA_006408695.1). Taxonomy (NCBI): domain Eukaryota; kingdom Metazoa; phylum Chordata; class Mammalia; order Artiodactyla; family Bovidae; genus Aepyceros; species Aepyceros melampus. Next base: position 70,348 of record SJXQ01012964.1, on the reverse strand, counting down.
GAGTTTGAGCAAACTCTAGGAGATAGTGAACAACAGGGAAGCCTGGCATGCTGCAGTTCATGGGGTTGCAAAGAGTTGGACCCAATTTAGCAATTCAACAACAACAACAAAGCACTTTGATATTTGGTCCTGTCAAAAACCATTTGTCATGGATCCAGTATGCTCATAGACATTTTGGATAGGACCAAATTGCAAGCACCATTGACGTAAACCAAATGTCTTACAGACCAACTGTATTATGGCTGTTTTGGACCAAATGTCCCACCAGGTCACTTGTCAATTTTACAATTAGACATTTGTGTCTGCGTTTTGCATTTATTCCCAAAATGCTGTCATGAATTCCATTCCTTAGATGTTAAATAAAGCACATGTTTGAGTTCTGAAGTAAAGGTCACTTTGCTCAAGAACTTATAAACTTGCTTCTCACAATTTACTAAACAAAATAACTCTTTCCCTTTACAGCCAAAGAAAGTGAAAGACCCTCTTATTAAGAAAAACAACACGTATGCTCCAACAGCAACCAGCTACACTCCTAATCTGGCCAGGGGTGACCCCGGTTTAGCCACCATTGCTAAAAGTGCAACCATAGAACCAAAAGAAGTCAAGCCGGAAACAAAACCACCAGAACCGAAGAAAACCTTTAACAGTGTCAGCAAAATTGACCGACTGTCAAGAATAGCCTTCCCGCTGTTATTCGGAATCTTTAACCTGGTCTTTGGGCAACATATTTGAACAGAGAGCCTCAGCTAAAAGCCCCCACCCCCCATCAATAGGTCCTGTCATTCATATTCTGTTGCTCAGTCCTTTGCACTGGGAATTGCTTTCTGTTCTCAGCGTGGTAATTCCCATCTGCTTTATTGCCTCTGTCTTAGAGAATTTGAAGGTTTCCTTATTTCCATAATTCATATAAGAACAACAGACCCCTGTCTGGCTGTCCAGGGCAGAACAGAGCATACAGCTGAGAGACAGGATTCTGAGAGAGGGAGCCAGAGAGCAAAATCATGACAGAAGGAGACAGAAGGGAAGAGAGAGAAAAGGAGAGGGAAGTAGATCCAAAGATAGGAGGAAAAGTAGAAGAAAAATCCAGCTTAACTCCAGGTCATTTGTAGATATATATTTCCAAATATTCTAGAAAAAAAAGATACTGTATATGTCAAAAATATTTTTATGTGAAGGTGTTTAAAAGAATATAATGTTTAATGAAGAAACATTTTAAAAAATCTATGTCTTTATTGCACAGATGATGATGTGTTTCTCACATTTCTGTTTTGTATTTTAAACGTATGTATAGCTTTAACACTTTGTTTCCAAAGCTCAAGATCCCCATTCTTTCTCTTTTAAGAAATACCTAGGGCATTATTTTGTTGTTAAATGCTATTTTAAAATTTATGGAAATTGCATAGGCAAAGGTGCAGTGTCTCACAGTAAGAGCACATTTAATCCAATGGAGACCAATGCTTTAAACAGGCTGCTTTACTGTCATCTGAGCTTCTACCAGTAGACTCAATGAGGAATCATTCTAACAGATATATACACTCAATAAAACTAAAAAAGTTAATAATAATAAATTTAGATAGAACAGTTTTAAAAGATTTATTTTCCACCCTCTCTATATCCAGATAACACATGCATTCCAGTAATCACTTGATTTTCATTCTGAAGATGTTTTTAGAGGGGCAAAAATATTTTGCAAGCTCTAGAATTGTTGAATGTATTATTTTATATAACAGTACATTTAAGCTTTAGACTGAAATTTATGACTAATAAACAAATATAGAATATATAAATTATATATGTAAATATGCAGCATGAGATTGTACATTTTTTTACTTTTTTAAAAGTTGTGTTCTTAAAATATTGTGTAGGACTCACCGCTCTTAGCTGTTAGAATGTTGTTAAATGCTATGGAAATACTTTTAGAGCCTGCATTTAAGACCAGAACAGTCTGAAGGAATCAGATGGAATTTACAATATGTGGGTACAAAATCTACTTATGTAGGGAAAGCTTGTAATTCAAACTGTTGTCCCATGTACAGTAGTGAATCAGTTGTTATCCACTCAAGTCATCCAACTTTTCCCTATTTTAGGCCCTTAAAATATAGAAAGAAAATGGAAAAGCATTAGTGGGAACTAGAAAATCAACTGTATATTACTGCTATCTTTGTTGATACCAACTATTTCAATAAGTGTTGTACCATATGTAGCATTAAATATAAAAATACATGAAAGAATGTACAGGAACTAGCTTTTATTGAGTAATATTACATTTCATTTATACTGTAGCAATATATTTGTAGGCATACTACGTAAGGGCTTTAATGACAAGAGGTCCATTCATGCTCCCAAAATTCTAGTCTCTTTCATTACTTCCCAGATATTTTAGAGATAAATATTTATGAAGAAGGTATTTTTGAAGTCTCCTTTTGTCTGACAGAATTTCAGAGATATTTAAAATTAGCATCCAGAATCCACAGGTCATGGGCTAACCACATTTAGAATACTATGACATAAACCTGTCATCATAATTACCAAATAAGACAGTTGGGATCCATACCCAAGTTTTGAGCAATGTTTGTCTCAAAAAGCTGCTATCTAGTGATGCAGGAAAATACAGTTTGTGTTTTCCTAAACAAACTCTGGTATTTTTAAATGTGCTTTATTGTTTGATTTGGTCCTGCCTAAATTCAATGAGCTAGGCCAATAAAGGCTGAACCAAGGATATTTCATTCTTTGGTATCATGTGTAGATATCATGTATAGAAATAAAGTAAAATATGGCTCTAATTTCTGTGTTGCTGTTAATCTTGGTTTTTCTTTTTTTTTCTTTTTGGCGTTAATCTAAGTGTTTATTAAGAGTATTTTATCTTCCAGACTCCTCATGGCTAACATTTGGTCTGTATTTTGCTCATTAGATGTGTATATTTCTTATTAGTCTGCTTTATGCTATGCAATGACTGCATTTCTATCGTTTTTTAGTTCGTTAGTACGTATGGACAGTATTCTATTGTATAAATTGATTGCACAACTTATCAAAGACAAATAATTCTATGTAGCTTTTCTACAGTGCTTTGCTAAACCATGTAACACTAGTTAAGTCTTCCTTGAAAATAAAGAGACACTCTTATAGAGGACAGTTCCTGTTAACTCCCAGGTAAAAATTTTAAAAGATGACACTGAATGTTTATGGCACCTTAGTGCAGTGAAGTGGCAATAAAACCTAACATGAATCGAGGTTGTTTATGGCAGATGCATGTATTGCTTTACAGAGTTTAGCAAAAGCTCTTAATTTTATGTCATACTGTATTCTATTATAATAATAAAGTTAACATTATTCAATAACAAAATGGAATGCTTGACTCTCTCTCTTTTCTTATTATTAGTACCATTACCCTGTTTTAAAACATTTTCAAATAGGAGCACCTGAAAGTGCCAAGTGCTAACCAGAATCTAGGCTACTTGGAAGATTTTTGAAGAGGTGTCAACGGTATGATCCTAAACTATGATTTTAAATGAATCACTTTCAGAAAGAGAAATTCTTAAAAACCTAATATCTGTTGTCACCAATAGCACCAAGACTCAACATTTATAAAGCACAAATAGAAAAGAATCAACATACTGAATCAATAGTAGTTTGTTCATATCTATTGTTAATACAGTATATTTGTCTTCTGACCTACTCCTGGGAGACTGGTTTAATCATTTTAGGGAAGAATCTGAGCATTATAGTTTTAAAAGCTCCTCCAGAGCTATTATGTCCCTTAATGTTTCTATAAGCAAAAAGTAAAGTACAAAATACACTCACTTGAATAACAATGGAGAAATCATTTCAACAATAGGCATAAAACTGCACCTGGTTCCTACAGACAAGATCATGTGAGGCAAAATCTTTCTGTGTCTCTTTTTATATTTCTACAAATAGAAACATGTATCTTCTTAAAACATGATTCAGGACTTAGCAAAATTAATACTTTAAAATTGTTCAACGAAATGACTTATTCAAGCCAAATAAAGTTCCCCATGTGAACTAGGTGAACAATCACATTCATTGATTTCTTGGCTCTTGTAAAAATGAATGTAGTGAATGATGATTATTTTGGCTATCAAACTACATCCATGTCAAGGCTCACCATAATAATTATCTAAGGGAATCAAAATAAGAATGGACTTGGCATTATGACTGACCATCTGTTTGAATTTAATTATACCTGTTCGTTAAGACCTTCTGTTCGAGTTTTCTAATATCCATCCCACTCTTGTGACCAACAAGAACAGTCCGCTGATGTGATTACAGCCATGATTTAGTCAAATAAATTAACTCTGAATGTTAATTTAACTAAATTCTACTAACATCTGCTGAGTCTTAAAACTTAGCAGTGTTAAGTACGGTGCTAGTTGATAGGGATGTAGAGATAAATATCTCATGTTCTTTATCCAAAAGGAAATAAAAGCTATGATAGGGGAAGAAAACAAAGAATTAGGCAAAAATAATAATTGTTATAAGAAAATAAAGGATGCCACGAAACACATAACAGGGGTATCTTGCCACTCTTCATAAGGTTAGCTCATTGAATCTATAGGAACTAATAATGTCTAAGATGAAACTGGAAATATAAGAGGAACTGTAGTGGCCCTGCCCTATAAGACAGTGGCCTTGGGACTTAATACCAACCTATGAGCGTTTAACCATTTAACCACTGACTAAACAGTTGGGACATCCTAGAATCACTCAGTTACTATGGTGGGTACTGAGATTACAGAGATGAAGATAACAGCATGCTCTTGGAGAGCTCATCATTTAATAGAGAATCCAAGTGAACCGCAAGTTATAACACTAAAAATGATGTACAATTACCAATAAATGGGCCAGGTAGAGGGAGTTTTTAACTCAGTTACTATGGTGGGTACTGAGATTACAGAGATGAAGATAACAGCATGCTCTTGGAGAGCTCATCATTTAATAGAGAATCCAAGTGAACAGCAAGTTATAACACTAAAAATGATGTACAATTACCAATAAATGGGCCAGGTAGAGGGAGTTTTTACTTGGGAAGTGGTATGAGGAAGGTCTTCAGATGCAAGGGTTAGCTTAGCTAGGTTTTGAAAGATAACTCAACACTTACCAGGCACTTTAGTCTTGGGGAGGCTGCCTGTGATAAGGGATATTATTTTATTCAATGATAACACATTAAAACTTAGTCACAAAGCCTACTGCCAGGGAACTAACATGCATGTGTAAAGTAGAACATCACCTTAAGGGAAGCACTGGGAACTATGGAAAACAGCACACATCCAGTTTCTTTAGCCTCGGCTGTAGCTATTCAGTGCCTTGTGGGGAAAGGAGCCTCATATTGCTACATATTCCAATGTACCAACAACAAAAAGCCAAACACTTGATTTTGAATTTCCTTTTAATTCTGATTCTGAAACTACTGCTTGTCACATGTCAATGTGTCAGCCAGTTGAATTTAATTCAGCTGAATAGTGAGCTCTTTTTTTCAGAGTATCTATACAAATCCTCACATTTATTTGGTAATCATTACTTAGGCAGCTATACTATGTTTGGTGTTAAGATCATTTCACAGAGAAATGGAAGGTTGTCCTTTTGTGTATTAGTTGTTGTTCAGTCACTAAGTTGTGTCTGACTCTATGACTCATGGACTGCAGCAAGCCAGGATTCCCTGTCCTTCACTATCTCCCAGAAATTGCTCAAACTCATTTCCATTGAGTCAGTGATGCCATCCAACCCTTTCATTCCCTGTCACTCCCTTCTCCTCCTGCCCTCAGTCTTTCCCAGCATCAGGGTCTTTGCATCAGTGAGCTGGCTCTTTGCATCAGATGGCCAAAGTATTGGAGCTTCAGCTCCAGCATCAGTTCTTTCAATGAATATTCAAGGTTGATTTCCTTTGGATTGACTAGTTTGATCTCCTACCTGTCCAAGGGACTCTCAAGAGTCCTGTATTAGTTAGCAAATGTCAAAACTCTATGTGAAAGAATGCTGATGTACTACATTTTCAAAAGCCACATTATTTTTCAATATAACATTTATAGTTTAAAAAGAGGTCAAAGTTTCCATGGGATTGTAAAATATAAAGATTCTTTTTGTTCTGATTGATAATTTACCTGCCTTTCTCTATAACATGTAGTATGTGTTATTATAGAAAATATGATGTCCTAATTAATATTCCATCAAAATATAACTTATGCATATTATCTTCTTAAAAGAAATTCATATAAGTCAATTGATTCATTTAAAACATTGTGTAAGTGATTTTGTCAGATTAAAAAAGTAATTTGAACTTAATTATAAAGATATTTTCAAAATTCATCTTTAAAAAAACTTACACTGTATCTCCTTGACTAGTAAGTATTCTATATTATATTTGAAAACTTAATCAATGTATAAAGAAAAACAACATGAAAAAAAATTAGCCTTTCAGGTCAAAGGAAAAGTCATCTGAAAAAAGTTAGAAGTGATGAGTGTGGTCAGCAGAGACTCTTTGTTATCCATTGTAACAGAAAAAGCATGGCAACCGGAGTCAGGTTTAGCCATCTTCTGCCAAAGCCTTTTGACTGTGTGGATCACAACAGACTGTGGAAAATACTTCAAGTGATGGGAATACCAGACTACCTGACCTGCCTCCTGAGAAATCTATATGCAGGTCAGAAAGCAATAGTTAGACCTGGACATGGAACAACAGCCTGGTTCCAAATTGGAAATGAGTATATTAAGTCTGTATATTGTCACCCTGCTCATTTAACTTATATAGAGAGTACATCATGAGAAATGCTGGAATGGATGAAGCACAAACTGAAATCAAGCTTGCTGGGAGATATATCAAAAACTTCAGATATGCAGATGACACCACCCTTATGGCAGAAAGCAAAGAACTAAAAAGCCACTTGATGAAAGTGTAAGAGGAGAGTATAAAAGTTGGCTTAAAACTCAACATTCAGAAAACAAAGATCATAGCATCTGGTCCCATCACTTCATGGAGATAGTTGGGGAAATAATGGAAACAGTGGTAGACTTTATTTCTGGGGGGCTTCAAAATCACTGCAGATGATGACTATAGCCATGAAATTATAAGATGCTTGCTCCTCTGAAGGAAAACTGTGACCAACCTAGATAGCATATTCAAAAGCAGAGACATTACTTTACCAACAAAAGTCCATCTAGTCAAAGCTATGGTTTTTCCAGTAGTCATGTATGGATGTGATAATAGCACTATAAAGAAAATCAGAGCTGAAGAGCTGATGCTTTTGAACTATGGTGTTGGAGAAGACACTTGAGAGTCCCTTGGACTACAAGGAGATCAAAACAGTCCATCCTAAAGCAGATCAGTCCTGAATATTCATTGGAAGGACTGATGCTAATAGCTGAAACTCCAATACTTTGGCCACCTGATGTGAAGCACTTACTCATTGGGAAAGACCCTGATCTTGGGAAGGATTGAAGGCAGGAGGAGAAGGGGATGACAGAGGATGAAATGGTTGAATGGCATCACCGACTCGATGGGCATGAGTTTGACAAGGTACTGGAGTTGGTGATGGACAGGGAAGCTGGCGTGCTGCATTCCATGGCAGTCGCAAGTAGTTGCACACAACTGATCGACTGAAATGAACTGAACTGATGACAAAGATAGACTGCGTAATTCTGTGTCATTTTGCCACGTGGGGGTAAATCTGTGTAACTACCACTTCAAACAATATGTAGTATCGTTTAGTCACTAAGATCTCTCTGATGCTGCTCCTTTGTAATCATGTTAACCCTTTCCCTCACCCACTATCCCTAATTCCTAGCAAGCAGTCTCATTATTGTTTTTTTCCTTCTCTATCATTTATTTCAAGAATTTTATGTAAATTAAATAATATTTTATGTTACCTTTTTCATTAATATGTCTCTGATATTTACTAAAGTTGATGTTTATTGGTAGTACATAGCTTTCTTTACTAAGTAGTATTCCACTGTATGGTTTTACAACATTTTGCTTAACTAGGACATTTTGATTGTTTCTACTTTGGCGCCTATCACAAATGAAACTGTAGTTAACAATCATTTACATGTTTCATTGGGCATATGTTCCATACATGCCTAGAAGTGCAATTAAAAGATTATATAAAATGTTATTTTTATAGTTTTAAAATTTGCCAAGTTAGTTTTAGAGTTCTTATACAATTTGGGGGTCAGGAGGAGAATGGGATGACAGAGGATAAGATGGCTGGATGGTATCACTGATTCGATGGACATGAGTCTGAGTGAACTCCGGGAGTTGTTGGTGGATAGGAAGGCCTGGTGTGCTGCAATTCAGGGGGTCGCAAAGAGTCAGAAACAACTGAGCAACTGAAATGAACTGAACTGAACTATACAATTTTAAGCACATAAATTCACACCAGCAATATATGGAAGTTGTTTTCATATTCTAACCAATATTTAATATTGTCAGCATTGTTTTATTTTAAATGTTCTACTGTGTGTTTTTTGATACCTCATTATAATCTGTTTTCTATCAAAAGAAAATAGTAATTTTTATAGAAACATATTTCCAGACAATTATAATTTCTTCTTTGTCTCTTTAAAATACAGAATTGACATTTGGGTAAAATGAGTGGATTTGCTATAAGCTATTAAGGAAGTGAAGAAATACAAGGGAAAATAATGATCTATTTATATCTCAAGCTGGTTGAGACTCAAACCAGACTTTGGGATTAGAGTCAGATAATATTCCACATTCCCACAAGAAAATACATAATTTTATCAATTGTCTTCAAGGAAAGCATTCACCAAAGGGAAAAAAGTGATGAACTTATCTCACTTATGTGTGGAATCCAGAAAATGTCAAACATAGAAGCAAATGTAATAGGTGGTGATTGCCATGGGTGAGGAGGTGGAGGAAATGGGGAGATACTAGTCAAAAAGTGCAAATTTGCAATTATTTAGGATCAATAAGTCTATAAAATATGTTCATCATGATTATTTTAATTAATAATACTACTACTATTGAGGATATTGGAAATTTGCTAAGAGTATAGATTTCAAGTGCTCCCACCACACACACAAAGCTGTGACTGTGAAAAGATGGGTGTGTTAATTAGCTTGGCTTTAGTAATCATTTCACTATATATATGTATATCAACTCATCATGTTGTACACCTTAAAAAGTTGTTATTCAAAATACTGTTTATAATAGCCAGGACATGGAAGCAACCTAGATGTCCATCAGCAGATGAATGGCTAAGAAAGCTGTGGTACATATATAAATTGGAGTATTACTCAGCCATTAAAATGAATACATTTGAATCAGAATTAATGAGGTGGATAAAACTGGAACCTATTATATAGAGTGAAGTAAGCCAGAAAGAAAAACACCGATACAGCATACTAACACATATATATGGAATTTAGAAAGATGGTAACAATAACCCTGTGTGCGAGGCAGCAAAAAAGACACAGATGTATAGAACAGTCTTTTGGACTCTGTGGGAGAGGGAGAGGGTGGGATGATTTGGGAGAATGGCATTGAAACATGTATAATATCATATATGAAACGAGTTACCAGTCCAGGTTCAATGCAGATACTGGATGCTTGGGGCTGGTGCACTGGGATGACCCAGAGGGATGGTACGGGGAGGGAGGAGGGAGGGCGGTTCAGGATGGGGAACACGTATATATACCTGTGGTGGATACATGTTGATGTATGGCAAAACTAATACAATATTGTAAAGTATTTAACCTCCACAAAAGCAATACAGTTGTATTTCTTGTATGACTGTCTTAAGTTTCATATGCCTAGTAACAGTTAATTCTAAGTATCAATTTCATATACCCTAATTTTAAAAAATGTCTATGTGCAAAACATATTAAAAGAACAGTTGCTTAAGAGATTTCCCTGGTGGTTCAGTGGTTAAGACTCTACCTTCCAATGCAGGAGGTGTGAGCTAAGATCCCACATGCCTCAAGGTCAAGAAATAAAAACATCACACAGAAGTAATATTGTAACAAATTCTTGAAAAATTGTTCACATTAACAAAATTTTTAAAGAACAATTGTTTTATTATAGAATGTTAATATAACCTAAACTCATAAATTAGATTCTCTAGCGTTACTAACATTGAGAAATTACATGGCACTGGAAAATAGTTTCCTTGGTAATTTAACGAAAGTAAATCCTATCTGTAACTGAAATAGTACAAAAAAACCCACATAACATTTCATTTCCATTTTTTTAAAGGAAAATTTTTTGGAACATATGTTAGCATTTAATTTAGGGTCTTATTAAAAATGCCCTGGCATTTCTGCTTGTCTGAATAGAATTTCACTACCTCACACATCTTGAGCATTATAAAATACCATATTAACCTTTCTAACAGAGCTTGATATGACACAGATGATATATTTTTCCAGGAGAATGTATTATTCATTAAGTAAATAGTAGAAGCAGTATAAAAGAATTGTCTTAGTACTAAAATTTCATCTTAGCAATTAAAGTCAAAGGTGTTAATATATAGCCAGACATATTAGAGTAATCAAATATTGTTGGACTTTTCCTTCAGAAATGAAATAGACACCTACTTCAAGCACTCATCTGAACTATTATTATGTCTCATCATTTTTGTACTAACTCATGATGCTAAATTTATTCCAATACTTGTGCATAAGATATTATGAATTTTATATTACTCTTCTATTGTGTCTCTAGTTGATAAATCATTTCTAAGTCACTTTATTTCAGTATTGCTTTACAGATCTAGTATAATACTATACTAGAGGAAATATTTTAAGCATAAATAGAAGTGATTTTATGTGATTTTATATACAATGATATTAATAATTTTCAGAAAATAATTACTGCATGCAATGCTTTAAGATGTTATAGTATAAATTTGAATGCCAGATGCTGTTTTGTAATTACACTAAAGAGTTTTGCTTGTAGTAAATTATGATGACAAGAATAATCAGTTTATGAACATGTACAATGTGTCATACCTCATGCTGGATAGTTTATATTCAGAATATCTTATAATATTTATATTATTAGCATTTGCAAATTAAATTCAGAGAACAAGTTACCCAAGAATTACACATAGTCAGTAACAAACACAGTCTGTGAATTGAGAATATATTAAAAATTCCCTTGGATACTCATCAAATACTATGACAGGAAATAACCAGGATATACCAGTGAGAATTCCCATACCTAGAAGTATGCTGCTTTGAGTAAAGCTTTTGAATAAAGCCTTCAATAAAATAGTCATTTTATAAAAGAGATGAATTTAGGAATGTATTTAAAATACACTGCTTTTATGGACAGGAAACACAAGATACATGAAACCACCAGAAATATAAATAATTCAACAATTTTTCTCAATACCAATATGAATAGGCATCTATTAATGTGATGCCAATATCAATAAAGTGTTATGTAGAAAAACAGAAAGTTTAAAGCTGATTTCCCACTTGAAGCTATGCCATAGTTAGATATTTTTAATTGCAATAAATGGGAAAACCAAAATCACTAAGTGATCGAGATTAGTCAATCTGTATCACTGCTTCTATGGACGATCAGACTAGTTCCTGGTAATAGGAAGTATACATTCTGCTTCCAGTTTTGCACCTGTTATTTGAGAGTAGGAAATGAAAAAGTTCAAGGACTGTGGTTCACTGTCCAAGCACAGTTCTAGGATGGGCTCTGTGGTTCCCAGATTTCCAATTAGGCTTCCTACTTGAGCAGGAGTGAGTGCTATCCAATCATTATGTTGTACACCTTAAACTAATGCAATACTGTTTATCAACTATATCTCAACCAAACTAGGAAAAAAAGTGCAATGGCTTTGTCCCTGGAGATTTCTTCCATCTGAAAAACTACTTTCCATAGAGAGGTGTTGATCTGATCCTTCAGTGCATAAGTCTGAGCCATGTAGATAATTGTCATAACTTTCTTGTTTCTTTTGTCATATGGAAAGAAAAGTTTCTTTTTATATAGATACAAACCAGCATAATTTCCAGAAAGTAATTGAGTAAATTAAGTAGCTGTTGCTTTGTACCTCTTTATTCTTAGAAAGAGGCTTAAAGATCTTCATTAGTTTGTTTAAGAAAAATAAAAATAATCACACTGCATTCATCTCCTTTATCCCTTTGATAAGATGTTACTTTATGGAATGAGAAGATTTCAGCCTGGGACACAGCACTTGATAATCTCTTGTACAATACACATTAGTAAATATCAATGATGAAACCATGCTTTAAAAATAGTACGTTTGAAATGGATCCATGATTTCAAATCATTCAGTTGGCTCAATTCATCCCTCAGCTTCTCGTTTTCAAAATTATTTTTAAAGTATTTTAATTTCCTCAGTGTTCTTCTCTGGAAGCCAATTTTTAAAGCTCAAGTAATCAAAAAATCATGTTGCTGTGCAAAGTATTGAATGCAAAACTGCAAGAAGACAGATTTATTTGTCTGTCGGAAATGATATACTTAATTGAATGTTGAATGTAGAATATAGAAATAATTTTGTCATCAACACATTTTTTCCTCAACTTTATGTATTTATATACCACTTATTACTATAGCATCTAGACATTGCAACAAATGTGTCATGCCAATATAAAACACTATATTCTTTGGCCAAACCTGTAGGAATACCATATGGCATACTGAATTGTTGAAAAGCAAACACAAAAACAACTCACCCTGCATGATCAGGCATTAGAAATTATTATTACATTTTGATGGTGTAACTTTCTCTTCACCTGTTTGTCCTAAATAACTAATGTCGTTAAGATATTTTCATGGAAATTGCTAGTATTGGGCCTGCCATATAAACAGTAACATTCTATTATGGTAACTACCAAAATGGTTACCTTTACTTGTCCAAAATTCCTAAAAATCTTGACATAAAATTTAGTTAAAATTCAGGAATTATTTAAGCTGCTCATTTTAAGAAGTTTATAGTTTCAGAAACTTAAACTGTTTTCTAGCAAATGGACTACAAACTGTTGTTTTTGTTAACTTGGTTACTTTTAAGTGCATTTTTAAAAATCATTCATTCTTTATTTTATACTCCCGAAATTATGATTTAAATACAATTGCAACCTGATCATTAAAAGGAATATTTATATTATTTTTATAAATAAATATAAATATTTATATTTATATTATCCACAAAAATAAACTGTATTACTTATGCACATAATACTAAGGATATTTGAAGGTAAATTTACTTAGTAATTACCTTCAGAGTTGAAGGTAAAAAAAAATAATGATATTTGAAGACTGACTGGAGAAAGAAAGTGCTCAGTTTTCAGATTTAGTGCTGATTCATATTTTCTTTCTAAGCAAATAAACTAAAATAAGGAAAGTAATGGGAATATACAGGCTTATTATTACTGGCAGAATCTAGAACATTGCAGAAATTTGTGAGAAATAGAGGAGCAAAAGATCTTAAAATTTCTTTGTACGCTTTTAGTCTCAGCACAGGGACAGAAAGTGCCATGAATAAACTTTCTTACTCCTTTCTATATCATTGTAATTCACTGCATTCTTGTGAGACAAATAGCCTGTGAGTTGAGAAATATACCAGATTCTGAGTGAAAAAGCTTGACTGACTGGTTACGTAGGATTTTCATGTCTTGCAGCTCTGATGCTCATCTCCACTGATTGATTCCAACATATACATTTGTCCCTTGATGTCTAGGCTACACTTCAGCTTTTTATTGATTGCTTACAAGATGAAAAACACAGCCCAGGGCAACAGAGGTGATTCAGATGTAATCTGACCTTACAAATTTCGTGGTAGAGTGAGGGAGAGACCATCTTGTCAGCTGCCCTTTCTTGGTGATATTTTGTTTGCTATTTTATCCTTTCTGGTTTTGAAATTAAAATGACAAAGTTTTTATATGCTTATTAGCTATTTCTTCTATATTTTCATAAAATAATACTTAATATTCTGGTACTACAATATAATTTTTATCCTAATACAGTATAACTAGGAAAAGGAGTACATCAAGGCTGTATATTGTCACCCTGCTTATTTAACTTATATGCAGAGTACATCATGAGCAATGTTGGACTGGAAAAAACACAAGCTGAAATCAAGATTGCTGGGAGAAATATCAATAACCTCAGATATGCAGATGACACCACCCTTATGGCAGAAAGTGAAGAGGAACTAAAAGCCTCTTGATGAAAGTGAAAGAGGAGAGTGAAAAAGTTGGCTTAAAGCTCAACATTCAGAAAATGAAGATCATGGCATCTGGTCCCATCACTTCATGGGAAATAGATGGGGAAACACTAGAAACAGTGTCAGACTTTATTTTTGGGCTCCAAAATCACTGCAGATGGTAACTGCATCCATGAAATTAAAAGATGTTTACTCCTTGCAAGAAAAGTTATGACCAACCTAGATAGTATATGCAAAAGCAGAGACATTACTTTGCCAACAAAGGTCCATCTAGTCAAGGCTATGGTTTTTCCTGTGGTCATGTATGGATGTGAGAGTTGGACTGTGAAGAAGGCTGAGCACCAAAGAATTGATGCTTTTGAACTGTGGTGTTGGAGAAGACTCTTGAGTCCCTTGGACTGCAAGGAGATCCAACCAGTCCATTCTGAAGATCAGCCCTGGGATTTCTTTGGAAGGAATGATCCTAAAGCTGAAACTCCAGTACTTTGGCCATCTCATGCGAAGAGTTGACTCATTGGAAAAGACTCTGATACTGGGAGGGATTGGGGGCAAGAGGAGAAGGGGACGACAGAGAATGAGATAGGTGGATGGTGTCACTGACTCGATGGACGTGAGTCTGAGTGAACTCCAGGAGTTGGTGATGGACAGGGAGGCCTGGCGTGCTGTGATTCATGCGGTGGCAAAGAGTCAGACACGACTGAGTGACTGAACTGAACTGAATGCAATATTGCACTTTATAGCATCAGACTTTACTTACATCACTAGTCACAACCACAGTTGAGTGTTGTTTTTGCTTGGGCTCAGTCTCTTTCTTCTTTCTGGAGTTATTTCTCCACTGATCTACATTAGCATACTGGGCACCTACTGATCTGGGGAGTTCATCTTTCAGTGTCCTATTTAAAAAAATCATTAAATAGTATTAAATTTTGACATTTGAGTTTTCTGTACCAACTGATAAAGATAAATTGTCTTTTTTCCCCCCTTAATTTATCAGTGCAATAAATTGCAAATTCCTTTAGGATTTACGATTTACTGATTTGATCTCCTTGCTGTCCAAGGGATGCTCAACAGCCTTCTCCAGCACCACAATTCGAAAATATCAATTCTTCAGGACTCAGCCTTCTTTATGGTCCACCTCTCACATCCATACATGATGATAGTAGCATTGACAATACAAACCTCTGTGATTTTAACCACATTTTTATATGATCATCATTAATAACTCTTCAAACTAAATTGAGTGTATATATGCTTTGATTACTCAAGTATAGCCTTGATTTTAATTAATAGTGGGTCTCTTGTTCTTTCTAATATTTACTTCAAATTTTATTGGTCCATGGCATATGTAACTACTAAGGTGGAATAAACATTCACTCACAAATCTTGGGCATCCAGAGTGTTTAAGTTCATTTGTTTAGCCTAGATAAATGAATTTCTTGACCTGAATAAGTTTTGACTGGGTAAGTGTCTGGAATTGCTTTTGAGAAGAATATATGTTTTTAAAACCAAGGAAATTCGATCCAAAGAAGAATGAAACATAATTAAATGACAGTTATAATGGGAAGATACACAATAGAGATCCATAGCAAGGAAAGTTGAAAGAAGGGTAAAATACATTTTGAGAAATTGATGAATGAGGAATATTGAGATGAAAACTCTATATTGGCTAAGTTGCCCAGATTCAGGAGTGGTTGTGATAGCTTTGATGAACTATGGTATGCATGTATGCGGCTTAGTCGCTCAGTCACTCAGTCATGTCCAACTCCTTGCAACTCCACAGGCTGTTACCTGTCAGGCACCTCTGTGCATGGGATTGTACCAGCAAAAATACTGGAGTGAGTTGCCATTTCCTCCTCCAGAATGTTTCCTACCCAAGAATCGAACCCATGTCTCTTGCATTGAAGGTGGATTCTTTACTGATGGCCCTTTTAGGAACTATAGAGGACTGAAAATTCATGGACTATGTTGACATAAAAATTGTCTCTGATGCCCTTCTATAGGCAAATTAGATTACCTAAGCATAATGCAATCCATGGGGTCGCTAAGAGTCGGACACGGCTGAGCGACTTCACTCTCACTTTTCACTTTCATGCATTGGAGAAGGAAATGGCAACCCACTCTAGTGTTCTTGCCTGGAGAATCCTGGGGATGGGGGAGCCTGGTGGGCTGCTGTCTCTTGGGTCGCACAGAGTCAGACACGACTGAAGTGACTTAGCAGTAGCAGCAAGCATAATGAAGGATTCCCTAGTGGCTCAGACAGATGCAGTTTCAATTCCTGGGCTGGAAAAATCCCTTGGAGAAGGAAATGACTACCCAATCCAGGATTCTTGGCTGGAGAATTCCATGGACAGAGAGGCAGGTGGGCTACAGCTTGTGGCATCACAAAGAGTTGGACACGACTGAAAAAAAGAATAATGAAATGGTTAGTCGCACAGAGTCAGACATGACTGAAGTGACTTAGCAGTAGCAGCAAGCATAATGAAGGATTCCCTAGTGGCTCAGACAGATGCAGGTTCAATTCCTGGGCTGGAAAAATCCCTTGGAGAAGGAAATGACTACCCAATCCAGGATTCTTGGCTGGAGAATTCCATGGACAGAGAGGCAGGTGGGCTACAGCTTGTGGCACACAAAGAGTTGGACAAGACTGAAAAAAAGAATAATGAAATGATTATTATGCACAGGTTTGTGGCATTGTAGTAAATCAGAACATATTTCATTATGCACCCCTTGACCAGCTTAGCTTTAATGTATTCTTTTTACTCTTTTTATGCTTCATTTGCATCATTCACTTTCCTCTATGCATCTGAAGGATTGGTGATTCCAAGAATCCCACCTTTGTAAGTACACTGAAGCTTTATCAAGATAACAAGTGAAGTTCAGGAAGAGATTCAATCTAGGACTCCAAAAAGTAACTTTGAAATAATTTGTCCATGCAAAATTCGGCTAACACTATTTGGAGAATAGTGACCAAAGAAATAAATAAGTAATAAAACATGAAGCAACACTTAAAAAAAAAAAAAAAAAAAACCACTATAAGCTGGAAAAAGAGGGATCTGAGTCAGTTTTAATTTTATGTATGTTTTGCAGATAGAACATATAGAGACAAATTTATACAGGAAAGGAACAATGAAAATAATTGCTAATTGAAATTCAGTTAACTTATTATCAAAACACTCCATTTATTTATTATCTCTAATTTGGAGGATCATTAATAAAAATTCAGAAATATGTGTCTAAAATTTTGCACATGATTCTTCAATTTGATTATAATCTAAATAATAAGAATTGATACAGTAAACTTTTCATTGTGCCTTCTATATTCAAAGTTTGAAATTTTAACTAACATGATTAACAGGAAAAATATTTGTATTAAAAAAATCTAAAGTTTTGTATCAATTTAATAAGGGTTGATTTTGTCCTTGAATATATACATTCATATAATTAATTACAAGCTCAGCAAAAAAACACTATAGCCATTTATTCATTCACTGAATAAGATAGCAATTTACTCTGTGCTGTATTCATGTGTTTTTTGCTTACCAATAAGATGTAATACTTAATTATTCTTTGCACCAAAGTATTAAGTACAGAAATGTTAACACAATAGTCAATCTCCACCACTCAATGCTGCAATACTTCATCTGTACACTTCACAAACTTTGTATGTTTTAGCCTTTCTGTCTCTCCCTGAATGTGTCAGCCTTTTTTAAGCCAAGCATAATCAAACAACTGAAATCAGAATATTATTATAGCCAGTGAAGACATCATTCAGCATCCATTGCCATATCCAAATATAATTTTCCTTTAGAACATTAACTGAGTTGCTGAATTTTTTTTAACTGGGAGATGCAAGACAATTATTTTCTAAGATATATCACTTTTTTTTTCTTCTTTATTTTAGTCAACAAACTGTAAGACTTTTATTCATATCTTGGAAAATGAATTCTGCCATTCATTTAATACTTCTTTTCATGTCAATTTTTTGAGGGGCTCATTGTCTCAAACTGTTGATGCTATAGTACCATGAGTAGTAATTCTCAGTCAAATCTTAGGTGAAATTTCATATATAGTGCTTCCCTTGTGCCTCAGTCAGTATGGAATCCACCTGCAATGCAGACCAGAGTTCAGTCCTTGGTTTAGGAAGTTCCCCTGGAGATGAGAATAGCTAGTATTCTTGCCTGGGGAGTTCCATGGACAGAGGGCTTGGCTGACTGTAGTCCATGGGGTTGCAAAGAGTCAGACAACACTAAGTGACTAAGCACAGCACAATATATATATATATATATATATATATGTGTGTATATTAGGACTCCTCTGGTTACCTCCTTTCAGAATAGGGCTCATGCGCATTATGCTAGAGATATGAAATGTGATTAATACCAGGTAAATGTCTTTTAGAAATACCCCCATTGATTCACAAGGGAGCTTTGAATCAGGAAGGGCGATGGGGGAGGGAGAAGTGGGAGGGAGATGTGGGAGTTGCGAGAATGTTAAAAAGCATCTAGATGGTCCTTATGTTATATGCTTACTGAGCATTATACAAAGGCTGTACTTTGACTTTCTGATGACTCTTGAGACAGATCTCAATACACCAAATATTTTAGAAGCCAAATCTTTTAATTCCCAAGCATAACACCAAGGTTCTATTTTTTCTCAAAATTCTGTTCCCTATGATTAAGTCTCAGAAAACTTACTATAAGGATGATATCTTTTTAAAGTACAGTTAAATCACATGTTCCTTTCTTTATTAGGACAAAAGAGAGGAGTTTCTATATTAAAATGTTTTATTTTTTGTAAATTTAAAAAATATTCTATGTCTTTTGTTGCTAAATCATATTTGACTCTTTTGTGACCCTTTGGACTGTAAATCTCGGAGCTTCTGTGTCTATGGGATTTTCCAGGCAAGAATACTCAAGTGGTGGCCATTTTCCTTCTCCAGGGAATATTTCTGACCCAAGGATCGAACCCACATCTCCTGTTTGGCAGGCAGATTCTTTACCACTGAGCCACCAGGGGAGCCATTCTATATTTTATATTCTACTTGTTCTGAAATAGGAATTTCTATTATATGAATTAATAACATCATTAAATTGGTATGGGGGATTTCAGCCACAAAACAGTATAAATTACTTGGCCACTTCAGTTGCTTCATCTGTAAGATGGGCTCAATAATAACACTTAATTCAGCAGTATATTATAAGAATTAAATGATTGATTGATATAGTTAATAAACATTAGTTATAGGATTATAAATATGAGAATTAAAGTACTTTTAATATTTGCAAAATTTAGAAACAATTTATAATACCATCCTCACCTCTGATACCCACTGTAAATTCAGGAATCCTCAAGACCACCACTTCTGATATAAAATGAAACTTTAGGGGTTCTCAGAACCACTCTCAATTTCAGTAATTTTTAAGAAAACTCACTGAACTGACTGAAAGCTGTAGAACTCGCACTTAACAGTTTATTTCAGTGAAAGGATACAGATTAAAATTAGCCCAAGAAAAGGAATGTTTGAGGCCAAGTCCAAGAAAGTAACATATATACAAGTAGAGCTTCCAGTAGTCCTCTCCCCATAAAGTCATGGACAACACTAACTTTCATGGCAGTCATGGTTGAAAACACTCAAAATGTCACCAACCATGATAGCTTGCTGGAGCCTTGATGTCCAAATCCTTTAATGTAATATGATTGCTCTTTGGAAAACAAAGGTATGACAAACCTATACAGCATATTAAAAAGCAGAGACATTGCTTTGCCAACAAAGTTTCATATAGTCAAAGATAAGAATTTTCCAGTAGTCATGTGTGGATGTGAGTGTGTTAGTTGCTGAGACATGACTGACTCTTTGTGACCCCATGGACTGTAGCCCCACAGGATCCTCTGTCCATGGAATTCTTCACACAAGAGTACCACAGTGGGTAGCCATTCCCTTCTTTCCTTATCCAGGGTATCTTTCCTACCCAAGGATTGAACCCAGGTCTCCTGCATTGTGGGCAGAATCTTTACAATCTTTACAATCTGAGCCACCATGGATGTAAGAGTTGGAGCACCAAAAAATGTAGGCTTTCAAACTGTGGTGATGGAGAAGACTCCTGAGAGTCCCTTGGACAACAAAGAGATCAAACCAGTCAATCCTAAAGGAAACCAACCACAAATATTCAATAGAAGGACTAATGTTGAAGCTGAAGCTCAATACTTTGACCACTTGATGGAAAGAGACAAATATTTGGAAAAGACCCTGATTTTGGGAAAGATTGAGGGCAGGAGGAGAAGGGGGAGACAGAGGATGAGATGGTTGGATGATATCACTGATTAAATGGACGTGAGTTTGAACCAACTTAGGGAAGGACAGGGAAGTCTGGTGTGGTATAGTTCATGGAATGACAAAGAGTCAGACATGACTTAGCAACTGAACAATAAAAACAAACATCATTAACTACCTTTTTGGCTAACTTCAGTCTCCAGCCCATCTTCAGATAGAACTAATACTGCAAGATACAAAGCCTCCATTGTAAATCACTTCACTAGATTATCTAGTATGGCTCCAGGCCCCCAGCTAACCAAAGACAATTTAATCCAGCAAGACTTTCCTAGAATTTTGAGATGGCCTCTTAGGAGCTGAAGTTGGCCAGATAAATATTTGATCAAGGATAATTCTTAACTATACACTACTGGGGGCTTCCCTGGTGGTTCATGACTGAGCACTGAACGACAACAATGTGGAATATAAGGTAAAGAATCTGCCTGCACTGCAGGAGACCCAAGTTCAATCCCTGGGTCAGGAAGATCCCCTGGAGAAGGGAATGGCTACCTTTTTCACTATTATTGACAGGAGAATTCCATGGACAGAGGAGTCTGGTGGGCTATAGTACATAGGGTCACAAAATGTCAGAGAGAAATTCAAATATACACACCAAATATAGGTAGAAATTGCACCTGTCCATTATGGCAGAAAATGAAGAGGAACTAAAAAGCCTCTTGATGAAAGCGAAAGAGGAGAATGAAAAAGTTGGCTTAAAGCTCAACATTCAGAAAACGAAGATTATGCCATCTGGTCCCATTACTTCATGAGAAGTAGATGGGGAAACAGTGGAAACAGTGTCAGATTTTATTTTTCTGGGCTCCAAAATCACTGCAGATGGTGACTGCAGCCATGAAATTAAAAGATGCTTACTCCTTGGAAGAAAAGTTATGACCAACCTAGATAGCATATTCAAAAGCAGAGACACTACTTTGCCAACAAACATCCATTTAGTCAAGGCTATGGTTTTTTCCTGTGGTCATGTATGGATGTGAGAGTTGGACTGTAAAGAAGGCTGAGCACCGAAGAATTGATGCTTTTGAACTGTGGTGTTGGAGAAGACTCTTGGGAGTCCCTTGGACTGCAAGGAGATCCAACCAGTCCATTCTGAAGGAGATCAACCCTGGGATTTCTTTGGAAGGAATGATGCTAAAGCTGAAACTCCAGTACTTTGGCCACCTCATGCGAAGAGTTGACTCATTGGAAAAGACTCTGATACTGGGAGGGTTTGGGGTCAGGAAGAGAAGGATGAGATGGCTGGATGGCATCACCGACTCAATGGATGTGAGTTTGAGTGAACTCTGGGAGATGGTGATGGACAGGGAGGCCTGGCTTGCTGAGATTCATGGGGTCGCAAAGAGTCAGACATGACTGAGTGACTGAACTGAACTGATTCTATAAAACAGTTAATAGTGTTTATCATATTTTTGCCTTGAAATAAACTGGTAATATTTTTAGAAGAAAAATGTTACTTGCATGAAAATAGTTTTTGTTTTGGCTTACAAATAACCAGATTTTCATTTCTTTTCTGGATAATAAGTGACATTTTTCAAAGTATAGATGAGCCATATAGTTACCATTTTGTACTTATGTATAATAAACATATTAGAATGTCAATTTACATGTTGTCTAGTTTTTATTTTTCAGTTTGTCTATGTTGAATTTTAGGTACTGATTTCTGTCAATAAGATCCAAACTGTGCTTTTAAAAAAAGTAGCACTGTTGGCATAAAATGCAAATGCAAAGTACAAATTTGCATATCATTCTGAAAGAAATAACCTTTCTTTTTAATCAGTTAGTCTCAGATATGCTGTGTAACTATACAACAAGTATTTTGTGCATTCATTTCAATCATTATGATAATAAGCTTAAAGAGATAAAAGCTGTTGTATTTCTTATGCTGCATTGTTAAACCTGTGCAAGTGTTTCAATTACCATAATTCTGAAAAATTTTATGGCTTAAAACTTTAAGGTAATATAGTCTCTTTCTTGTATTCAATTTAATTTTTTGTATTCAGTCTAAAATATCTGACAGCTGCTTTTGAATATGTTTTGTAGGTATTTGAAAAGAGTCAAGTGTAGGGTAGGACTGAAAAAATGCTAGAACAAAGTTGATTCTGACAACCTATCATGTTTTAAGAAAGAATAAGATATTTTTGTGTATTACATGGTACTTTTATAAAAATAGCCTAAGTGTTTAGTAAAACTACTTTGTTTTATTTTTTTAGCATTTTATTTTTTTTTCATCATTGAATTTAACTACCTCTGAACATGCTTGGTAACTGCTTGGTCAGTATACATTTCTGAACATTTATTGATCAGAATCTACTAGGTCCTTGGAAGATAATGGTGGAGACTATAGATACAGTTTCCAATTTCTAGGAAGTTGGATTTCAGACAATGATGAGAGTGAGCCAAGTTGCAATGCGTATAGAAACTATTATTTACTCCCAGTTTCAGATTCATAGATGTTACTCTCTGCCAGTCTGTCTAATACTGAGTCTATGTTTGAAAGCTTTTCTCTTTGAGGCACCATCAATCTCCAGTACATATCTTTGCTGTCTAGTTTGGATCTATGATCTATGGCTTGTAGATGTAGCCATCTTTTTGTCTCATTTGCTAGTAATTACCAGACCTTAACATGACTGCCTCTCTTTCCCCTCTCCATACCACCAAATCTGAATGTTTTTAGGCTTCCTTAGCTCAGTAAGTTGCACCATTAATGATCCATTTGTTCTAAGTCCAATAAATCTATATTATCTTTAATTCTTCTCTCTATTACTCAACATATCCAGTAAATCAGCAAGTTTTCCTG
This sequence comes from Aepyceros melampus, assembly GCA_006408695.1. Classification (NCBI taxonomy): domain Eukaryota; kingdom Metazoa; phylum Chordata; class Mammalia; order Artiodactyla; family Bovidae; genus Aepyceros; species Aepyceros melampus. The sequence continues at coordinate 47,046 of SJXQ01012964.1, read as the reverse complement.
AATGTATCTGTTAGTTTTTACTTATCTCTAACAGAAATACTGTTCCTGGCTCACTTCTTTATATTTTTCATTATCAATGTCTCATTGAGCTATGGTTGCTTCAGTTCAGTTCAGTCACTCAGTCATGTTAGACTCTTTGCGACCTCATGAATCGCAGCACGCCAGGCCTCCTTGTCCATCACCAACTCCAGGAGTTCACTCAGCTTCGTGTCCATCGAGTCAATGATGCCATCCAGCCATCTCATCCTCTGTCGTCCCCTTCTCCTCCTGCCCCCAATCCCTCCCAGCATCAAAGTCTTTTCTAATGAGTCAACTCTTCGCATGAGGTGGCCAAAGTACTGGAGCTTCAGCTTTAGCATCATTCCTTCCAAAGAAATCCCAGGGTTGATCTCCTTCAGAATGGACTGGTTGGATCTCCTTGCAGTCCAAGGGACTCTCAAGAGTCTTCTCCTATACCACAGTTCAAAAGCATCAATTCTTTGGTGCTCTGCCTTCTTCACAGTCCAACTCTCACATCCATACATGACTACTGGAAAAACCATAGCCTTGACTAAATGGACGTTTGTTGGCAAAGTAATGTTTCTGCTTTTGAATATGCTATCTAGGTTGGTCATAACTTTTCTTCCGAGGAGTAAGCGTCTTTTAATTTCATGGCTGCAGTCACCATCTGCAGTGATTTTGGACCCCCCAAAAATAAAATCTGACACTGTTTCCACTGTTTCTCCATCTATTTCCCATGGAGTGATGGGACTGGATGCCATGATCTTCGTTTTCTGAATGTTGAGCTTTAAGCCAACTTTTTCACTCTCCTCTTTCACTTTCATCAAGAGGCTTTTTAGTTCCTCCTCACTTTCTGCCATAAGGGTGGTGTCATCTGCATATCTGATTGATATTTCTCCTGGCAATCTTGATTCCAGCTTGTGTTTCTTCCAGTCCAGCGTTTCTCATGATGTACTCTGCATAGAAGTTGAATAAGCAGGGTGACAATATACAGCCTTGACATACTCTTTTCCTATTTGGAACCAGTCTGTTTTTTCATGTCCAGTTCTAACTGTTGCTTCCTGGCCTGCATACAGATTTCTCAAGAGGCAGGTTAAGTGGTCTGGTATTCCCATCTCTTTCAGAATTTTCCACAATTTATTGTGATCCACACAGTCAAAGGCTTTGGCATAGTCAATAAAGCAGAAATAGATGGTTTTCTGGAACTTTCTTGTTTTTTCCATGATCCAACGGATGTTGGCAATCTGAGCTCTGGTTCCTCTGCCTTTTCTAAAACCAGCTTGAACATCAGGAATTTCAAGTTCACGTATTGCTGAAGCCTGGCTTGGAGAATTTTGAGCATTACTTTACTAGCGTGTGAAAGTAAGTAAAGTCGCTCAGTCGTGTCTGACTCTTTGTGACCCCATGGACTGTAGCTCACCAGGCTTCTCTGTCCATGGGATTCTCCAGGCAAGAATACGGTAGTTTGAGCATTCTTTGGCGTTGCCTTTCTTTGGGATTGGAATGAAAACTGACCTTTTACAGTCCTGTGGCCACTGCTGAGTTTTCCAAATTTGCTGGCATGCACTTCCACAGCATCATCTTTCAGGATTTGAAATAGCTCTACTGGAATTCCATCACCTCCAATAACTTTGTTCGTAGTGGGCATTAATTTTGATAACTGGAAACAATTAAAACCTAATTTCTTTCTTAGAGACTTTCTAAGTGACACTACTATTAATGTTTTTTTCTTGATGCAGTAATATTTGAAATAGATGAAGATGGAGAAATTTAAGATAAAAGTAAAGAATATATTTTAAAATAAAACATTAAATTGGAACATTGGAATGCAACATATGACACCATATTTAATAGTCTTAATAAATATCACATTAAAACTTATTTAGAAGCTTTGAATTTCTGTCCATTATACTAAATTGTTAAATCCATATATAAGTATATATTATATACATACTTTGGCCACCTCATGCGAAGAGTGGACTCATTGGAAAAGACTCTGATGCTGGGAGGGATTGGGGGCAGGAGGAGAAGTGGATGACAGAGGATGAGATGGCTGGATGGCATCACTGACTCTATGGATGTGAGTCTGAATGAAGTCCTGGAGTTGGTGATGGACAGGGAGGCCTGGCGTGCTGCTATTCCAGGGGTCGCAAAGAGTCAGACACGACTGAGCGACTGAATGGAACTGAATATATATTAAATAAAATGTTAAAATAAGAGAAACAAGAGGCTTCAAATCCCCAGAATTTAATTATCCTTTAATGACTGGAAGGGGTCAGTTTTCATTCCAATCCCTAAAAAAGGCAATGCCAAAGAATGCTAAACTACCACACAATTGCACTTATCTCACATGCTAGTAAAGAAATGCTCAAAATTCTCCAAGCCAAGATTCAACAATATGTGAACCATGAAATTCCAAAGTTCAAGCTGGATTTAGAAAAGGAAGAGGAACCATAGATCAAATTGCCAACATCTTCCAGATCATCAAAAAAGCAAGAAAGTTCCAGGAAAACATCAACTTCTGCTTTATTGACTATGCCAAAGCCTTTGTGTGGATTACAGTAAAGTGTAGAAAATTCTGAAAAAGATGGAAATACCAGACCACCTGATGTGCCTCTTGAGAAATCTGTATTCAGGTCAGGAAGCAACAGTTAGAATTGGACATGGAACAACGGACTGGTTCCAAATTAGGAAAGGAGTACGTCAAAGCTGTATATTGTTACTCTCCTTATTTAACTTCTATGCAGAGTACATCATGAGAAGTGTTGGGCTGGATGAAGCACAGCTGGAATCAAGATTGCTGAGAGAGAAATATCCATAACCTCAGATATGCAGATGACATCACCCTTATGGCAGAAAGTAAAGAACTAAAGAGCCTCTTGATGAAAGTGAAAGAGGAGCTTGAAAAAGTTGGCTTAAAACTCAACATTCAGAAAATTAAGAACATGGCATCCATTCCCATCACTTCATGGCAAATAGATGGGGAAACAGTAGAAACAGTGGCATACTTTATTTTGGGGGGCTCCAAAATCACTGCAGATGGTCACTGCAGCCATGGAATGAAGAGATACTTACTCTTTGAAAGGAAAGTTATGACCAACCTAGACAGTATATTGGAGAAGGAAATGGCAACCCATGCCAGTATTCTTGCCTGGAGAATCCCATGGATGGAGGAGCCTGGTAGGCTACAGTCCATGGTGTCACACAGAGTTGGACATGACTGAGAGACGTCACTTTCACTTTTCACTTTCATACATTGGAGAAGAAAATTGGAACACACTCCAGTGTTCTTTCCTGGAGAATCCCAGTGATGGGGGAGCCTGGTGGGCTACCATCTATGGGGCACACAGAATCAGACATGACTGAAGCAACTTAGCAGCAGCAGCGGACACACAGCGTATTAAAAAACAGAGACATTGCTTACTGACAAAGGTCATCTATTCAAGGCTATGGTTTTTCCAGTGTCATGTATGGATGGGAGAGTTGTAGTATAAAGAAATCTAAGCACCAAAGAATTGATGCTTTTGAACTGTGGTGTTGGAGAAGACTCTTCAGAGTCCCTTGGACTGCAAGGAAATCAAACCAGTCCATCCTAAAGGAGATCAGTCCTGAGTTTTCATTGGAATGACTAATGTTGAAGCTGAAACTCCAATACTTTGGCCACCTGATGGGAAGAACTTACTCACTGGAAAAGACCCTGATGCTTGAATAGATTGAAGATGGGAGGAGAAAGGGATGACAGAGGATGAGATGGCTGGGTGGCATCACTGACTCAATGGACATGAGTTTGAGTAAACTCCGGGAATTGGTGATGGACAGGGTGGCCTGATGTGTGCAGTCCATGGGGTTGCAAAGAGTCGGACATGATTGAGTGACTGAAGTGAACTGAACTAAGCTTATGATGAAGTCAAAAAAAGTTACAAAAACTAGTTCACATTCTCTGCCATTTTCATTCTCTTAAAATACCCCAAACATTTTGGATGTGAATAAATATCTGCATCAATACTGGATACCCAGAAACCCAGACAGTGGCCAAAAATCCCCTGTATTTTCAGATCCACTACTGTAGTGAGATGTTACCAGGTTTGGGGGTTTTCCTAGAAGCATTTTAGTATTTGACAGATTTAGAAAGGCTGATTCAAGTGAACATCGTCCAAAGAGTACTGGAGAAAATAAATAAATAAACAGATTTTATATCCAAGAGAAGGAATTCCATTCCAAAATCATACTGCCTTATTCACCTGTTTAGCATTTTCACCTTGCCCACAGTGTGTGTTCTTCAAATGTATGCCTTACCAGTCCTGACCACTGAGGAGCACACTGGTTTTTCTGAACTGAGTATTGAGTAGAATGGCAGAATTTAATTTTAAGGATGACATATTATGTATATATTTTTTCTTAATTTATTATTAATGAAATAACTTCTAATTTTTAGTAGATAAAGTAGGAAATGCTGTGAACTGAGGATATTTTGAGGAACAAAAGCACATTCTTGTGCTCAGTTGTGTCTGACTCTTTGCCATCCTATGGACTATATATAGCCCACCAGACTCCTTTGTCCATGGGATTTCCCAGGCAAGAACACCAGAGTGAGTTGCCATTTTCTACTCCAGGGGATCTTCCCCACATAGGGATCGAAACTGCATTCTTGTGTCTTCTGCTTTGGCAGGTGGATTCTTTACCACTGTATCACCATGAAATGCTGCAAATAGATAATGTTTTGAGAAACAAAAGTAGTAAAAGTCAACATAGGCTAGGATTGTTAATATAAAGGTGAAGAAAATTTAGCAGGATAACTAGCTGCCTGAGGAATCCTAGAAGTAATGTGTGCAAGTGAAGTCATTCAGTCGTATCTGACTCTTTGTGACCCGGTGGACTGTAGCCTATCAGGCTCCTCTGTCCATGGGATTTTCCAGGCAAAAGTGCTGGAGTGGATTGCCATTTCCTTAACCAGAAGATCTTCCTGACCCAGGAATCGAATGTGTGGTCATCATTATTTTGGTATCAGTATACTAGTTCCAGAATGTGCCAAAGAATGTAAACAACCAGAGTGAAACCAAACCATGGGACTGAGCTGCCCATAGTAATGTCAAAAGTATATAGTAATATATAGTTATTAATATAAATCATAGTGAATTTATTTAATTTTGCTTGAAACATTCACCTGTGGTTGTGATGTTGTTCAGTAGTTAAGCTATGTCCTCTTTGTGACTCCAGGAACTGCAGCACAACAGACTTCCTGTCCTTTACTGTCTCCCAGTTTCCTCAAACTCATGTCCATTGAGTTAGGAATGCCATCCAACCATCTCATTCTGTGTCGTCCACTTCTCCTGCCCTCAGTCTCTCCCAGCATCAGAATCTTATCCAATGAATTACCTGTTCCCATTGGTGACCAAAAAACTGTAGCTTCAGCTTCAGCATCAGTCCTTCCAATGAATATTTAGGGTTGATCTCCTTTAGGATTGACTGGTTTGATTTCCTTGCTGTTCAAGTGAATATTAAGAGTCCTCTCCAGCACCACAATTAGAAAGCATCAGTTCTTCAGCACTCAGCCTTCTTTATGGCCCAAATCTCATATCCATACATGACTACTGTAAAAAAGCATAGCTTTGACTATATGGACTATTCAGTTGTTAATGGGCAAAAATAACAAGAAGTAGACAACTTTTCTATTTTAGCTTTACCACTTCCTAGTCATGTGAGCCTAGACAAATGTCTTTTCCTCTCCAGTCTTCCTTTTCTTTCTCTATGAATTAGAGCTACCTATATCTGCTCACAGAGTTTGTAAAGACCAAATACAACACATTACAATTAACTTTTTTAAGTGCAATGCAATATAATTGCAAATGTAAGGTATTATTATAGAAAATTTTCAAATATGGTAAAATGGCTTCCTCTGAGTGCAGGTAAGTATTAATTTACAAGAATCTGTAAAATTGAATTAAATGACTGTAAATAAGAAACTAGCATCTTATTTCCAGCATTACCTACCCACCAAACAAATGTTTGTATAATTATATATAGTTATTTTTAAAAAAACAAATCCTATATTTTTTTCAAGTAAATTTGCTCTACAAAAGACATGAACTTAAAAAAAAAAATGCTTACTCCTTGGAAGGAAAGCTCTGATAAAACTAGACAGCTTATTAAAAAGCAGAGACATCACTTTGCCAATAAAGATCCATATAGTCAAAGGTATGGTTTTTCCAGTAGTCATATATGGATGTGAGAGTTGGACTATAAAGAAAGCTGACCACCAAAGAATTGATGCTTTTGAACTGTGGTGTTGGAAAAGAGTCTTGAGAGTCTCTTGGACAGCAAAGAGTTCAAGCCAGTCAATTCTAAAGGAAATCAGCCCTGAATATTCATTGGAAGGACTGATGCTGAAGCTGAAGCTCCAATACTTTGGCACTTGATGTGAAGAACTGACTCATTTGAAAAGGCCCTGATGCTGGGAAAGATTGAAAGCAGGAGAAGGGGACAACAGAGGATGATATGGTTGAATGGCAATAGCGACTAGATGGATATGAGTTTAAGCAAGCTCCTGGTGTTGATGATGGGAAGCCTGTCATGCTGCAGTCCATGGGGTTGCAAAGAGAGGGACACGACTGAGCGACTGAACTGAATTGAACAAACCCTATGCTTAAATAATCATCTGTGAGGAAGGAAAGTAAAATCATTAATAGTTAAGTCAATACACTAAGAAACCCCTGTATTATAAATATAATTTTATGTCTACTATTTAAGTGGTTTTTGATTGTAGTCAGTTCAGTTCAGTTCACTCAGTCATGTCCAATTCTTTGTGACCCCATGGACTGGAGAACATCAGGCTTCCCTGTCCATCACCCACTGCCTGAGCTTGCTCAAACTCATGTCCGTTGAGTTGGTGATGCCATCCAACCATCTCTATCTTATGTTGTCCTCTTCCTGCCTTCAATCTTTCCCAGAATTAGAGTATTTTCCAATGAGTCAGTTCTTCCCATCGGGTGGCCAAAGTGTTGGAGTTTCATAGCATCAGTCCTTCCAATGAATATTCAGGACTGATTTCCTTTAGGATGGACTGGTAGGATTTCCTTGTAGTCCAAGGGGCTTTCAAGAGTCTTTTCCAACACCACAGTTTAAAAGCATCAGTTCTTCAATGCTCAGCTTTCTTTGTCATCTGACTCTCACACTCATACATGACTACTGGAAAAACCATAGCTTTGTCTAGATATCTTTGTCAGCAAAGTAATGTCTCTTCTTTTTAATATGCTGTCTAGGTTAGTCATAGCATTTCTTCCAAGGAGTAAGCATCTTTTAATATCATGGTTGCAGTCACTATCTGCAATGATTTTGGAGCTCCCCAAAATAAAGTCTGTCACTGTTTCCATTGTTTCCCCATCTATTTGCCATGACGTGACGGGACCAGATGCCAAAATCGTCGTTTTTTGAATGTTGAGTTTTAAGCCAGCTTTTTCACTCTCCTCTTTCACTTTCATCAAAAGACTCTTTACTTCTTCTTTGCTTTCTGCCATAAGGATGGTATCATTTGTTTATCTGAAGTTGTGAAGTTGAAGTTGAAGTCGCTCAGTCGTGTCCGACTCGTTGCGACCCCATGGACTGTAACCTACTAGGCTTCTCAGTCTGTGGGATTCTCCAGGCAAGAATACTGGAGTGGATTGCCATTTCCTTCTCCAGAGCATCTTCCCAACCCAGGGATCGAACCCGGGTCTCCCGCATTGGAGGCAGACGCTTTAACCTCTGAGCCACCAGGGAAGCCCATGTTTATCTGAGGTTATTGATATTTCTCCCAGTAATCTTGATTTCAGCAAGTTATTTCAAAATGTTTAGTGGAGATCTAGACATTGTTTTGCTTTTTTATTTTGAAGGTTATATGAATTTTTATGTAACATTTCATATTATATTGTGTCTGCTGCAAGAAGTATGCCTAGTATATTATAGCTGTTTTTATACCACTTTAGTATAAGGTAAAGTAACATGTAAGATGCATAGTATTTGCTGTAAAATAATAGATATTGATATCATATTATTATAGTATGTAAATTTATTCAATCTGAGATTATGCTTTGTGCTAAAAGGAGAAGTAATTTTGATACAAATGATGACACTAGGGCAATGATATGGATGAATATTCTATAAATATGAGTTTGGCTCTATTACTTACCCTGTATACAGGTTAAGTTCTCAGGATAGAAAGAAATTTGAAGATTCAATATTTTTTTCAAGAACAATAATTTATTTGTTTTAATATTATTTAATTCAACATTCTACTGATTTTTTTTTCAAGAATGCAATTATCACTGTCCCTCAGGAATCATATTTAAAGTAACTTACTTGTGTTGAGACATCAAGAACAAAAGACTAAAATGTTATTCATATGAAAAAGATGTCCTCCAACCAAATGTCTTACAAACAGAACATAAACTCATGAATATTTAGCTTTTCTTCTTTTCTCTAGGCCTTAGCAAATATCCCATTGTTATTAATAGAATGTTTCATTTACTTAGCATAATATGGAGCCAGTATCAGAAACAAATAGTTTACTTGGATTTCTGCTTCTTATGGGCAAGACTATGACTTAATCATATTATATTCTTTGTCACCAGGCATAATATCTATGACAGAGTAGATAATGGAATATTGAATAAATAAATTATAACAATGAGTAAAATCAGTTTATATCATATAAGATATAAAATGGTACACACATTATTCAGAGTATATGTAAATAGTTTTTCTGTCACAAATATAAGAAACTCTGACAATATTAGGATTTGTTCTCATGCTTTTTAGAGTGAGCTTTTTTTCCAGTAAATATCTTGAATCCAAAAATCTGTATTTATGATGAATCAACCTGAAAGATTTGTTTTTATTTCATTCCAGGTAAGCACACAAAGGATTACATGGCTTCTGAAAGCTTGTCTGAATAAACTTAAATTCCCCTACCAGAATCATACAAGAATCTTTTTTTTATAGCCTTTAATGTATTTTCGTAACTTTCTTTGTTAGCAATTTTTTAAAACTGCCTCAGCAATAATGTAAGTAAAATTTAATTAGACTTTTTAAAGAGTGAACAACCTGCACTGCCCAATCTATTTTGCTTGTGTGGGTGAATTATGAAATATATAGGAAACTAATTAGAAATTTGCATATATAATGTTCAGAGAAAAGCTTTTACATATCTAAATACTTTGAAAACGGAATAGTACTCGTCTTTCACCTTTTGAAACATAAAAAAATTTATAATATGTATTCAATTTTTATGTTTAAAATAACTTTCACATATGGAATATATTGATCATACCATTACATGTTTTGCGAACAACTTAATGATCTTTTATCTAACGTCATTAGAAATGGAAAAGGTGAATAATACTTAAAGATAGGTTTAAATTTAATATATACATTCTTATTTATTTTAAGCATAAAATATTTTCATATCAAATAGTGAATGCCACTAATTTACTTAGGTACTTATCTACAGCAGCATACAGCCATTGTTATTAATACTTATATTGGAATAAGTATTCTCTTATACTTTAAGAAGCTAATATACAAGCATAGTTCACAATTCTAATTATTTATTGACCTTTGAAAGAAACCAGTCATTTTTTGAGCATATGACATTTCTTGTATTTCATTTTTTTTATAATTTCCACAGAAGTTAAGTAATATTGTATTCAAATAAAATACTGATTTTTCATATATTTAGCTTTCACTTGAGTTTCTCACTAATTGATTATTTTAATATTAAGTAACTCTTACAAAAGATATAAGATCCCATAAAAGTACAAAGAAGATGTTAATTCTCATGGTTGACAAAGAGTTTTATTAGAATTTTTACAAAAGTAATTATTCTTCATATAATTTCTTTGTCCTGAAATTATTTTTAACACATGTTGGTTAACTTCAAAATTGGTGGTTACCAAAGTTGGATACTATATAGAATGGGTTGTTCTTTCTTTTTGTTAAGTTTTTGTTTTATATCTGTTTGTATTTTTTTAAGTGTTTTTTTTTTTTGGAATTCCTAGATTAGTGATAACTTAATCTTATTAATTTCTTTCATTCTGTAAACTGGATAGAAGATGATGACAAAGAAGATGATCTTATTCACAGTTTAGCATGGCATAGTTGTGTGGCTAGGCTCACTTTTGCTGTCATTGAATTAGCAATGAAAATCTTATAGTGAAAAAAAAAATTTGTTCAGTAATGTCCTGTACTATGAAAATCACTACCTTATGTTTCATTTTGAAAAACAAATTGGGTTTTATCTGTGATCCGTTGCTATTAGAGACATAATCAGGAAGATTAATTCCCATAGGCAGTAATATAAATTATGGTATAAAGTGATGATGGCCTAAACTGGGGTTAAAATATGGATGGAGAGCACCACAAAGAGTCCATGTTGTGTTTATTAGGTAGAAGTAATGATTCCATGTTTTTGAAATCTGGGACAGAAGATTAACTGATGAAATTATTTATTTAGGGTTCTAATATTTGTCCTTATAGTTGCATACTTGTTTAATATCATGTTTTCTTGTATCAAGAAAAGCATTTTAAAATTTGATACTAATTATAAATTTGGGGCCTGAAACTTTATGAGGTTTGCTTCTGAAGGCAACACGTTGGAGGATTCCTCCTTCCTTGGCCTCTAACATATTGGAGTGTTCCTCCTTCCTTGGCCTCCTAAAATGAAAGCAGAATTCAAACATAGCCATAAATATAATCTGGAAAACAACCTTGAATGGTATGAGTATGCATCTCCCACAAGTCTCTTAGTCTTTGCAGTATCAATCCTCTTTAACTTACAAAATGTAGTTCTGCCCATTATTTTTAAAAACGTGATTAAAGTAGCTGCATATTATCTTCTAGGGCTAAACTTGTCTTTCTTGGATAGCATGTAATACCCTACCACTGCCACTCTATTATCTCTGGTTGAAATCTACCATATGGCAGATAGGTGTCCTGATAGTTCAGTTTTACCTGTGGGAATGGATACCTGTCATGGATTGTTCATGTGATAAATCAGCAGTGTTGCAACTTCTCTTTGAATATTGTCCTAAATCCACTTTAATAATTTCCAGACTTATTTTGATAGAAATTTTTGAAAAGGAGAAGATGCTTAGAGAAATATTTTACTAAGTCTTCATGAAGGAAGTAAGTCTTGACATATGGAGGAAGGATAAAATTTTCTTTTTTTCCTTACCAAGTATTCTGGGACTTGAGTTGCCATGTTATCAAATTAAAATACAGGATACCCAGTTGGGTTTGAATTGTAGATAAACACTTTTTATTATGTCTCAATTATAGGGCTTCCCTAGTGGCTCAGTGGTAAAGAAACAGCCTGCCAAGAAAGAGTCACGATGAGTCCGATTCCTGGGTCAGAAAGATCTGTTGGAGGAGGAAATGGCAACTCATTCCAGTGTACTTGCTGGGAAATCCCATTCGCAGAGGAGCCTGGTGGGCTACAGTCCATGGGGTTACAAAAGAATCAAGCAAGACAGCAACTAAACAACAACAATCCCAAACGTTGAATAGAGCACACCATACACACATCAATATCTATACTAATGTTGGTAGATGTTGGTATAGGTATATGTGTAGATACGTTTGTAGATGTAGATACAATATGTAGATACATTTCTGAATGAAATTTAATATAGTATTCTAAATTAATTTAGAATTAAATTAATTCTTACAGCCTTACTTGAGACATAAACTTGCATGAGTTAAGACTATTCTCAGTATCCATTACTTCATGTCCTGTACCCAGTTTGTGTCCATGTCTTATGTAAGCAAAGTGTTCCCTGTGGAACACTGGAAAAATAGCCTGGGTGGATATCCCACAGCTCAGTTATAACATTCCAACTTAGCACACTTTTGCCTAGCCATAATTTCATTCACTTATAGGCCAATACCAACCTGTGAACTGTGATATGTGTGTGCTTTGTGCTTAGTCACTCAATCATGTCCAACTCTGTGCAATCCCATGAACTTCAGGTTCCTCTGTTCATAGAATTTTCCAGGCAAGAATACTGGAGTGGGATTCCATTTCCTACTCCAGGAAATCTTCCTGAGCTAGGGATCAAACCCACATCTCTTACATTCTGGCAGGAGGATTCTTTACACTGCGCCACCTGGGAAATCCAATCTGGGAAATATATGAGATTAAAAACATCAATCTGTAAAGGAGTTAATGATTTGAAAAAATTATATTTATATCTGAATGCACTTACATTACCTTTATCTAACCCTTTCATCATTTTTTCTCCTTTAATTGTCTAATGCCTTCCTCGTGCACGTTGTTGCTTCAGATATCTGTCATTCGTGGTCGCTTATTCATGGATATTTAGAATAAATAAATTTCAAAAACATTTTCTACTTCTACTATTTATTTGCCATTTATGGCTAATTTTCCCATAGTATAATAACACAGATATAATGCCAAAGTTGTGGAAATGTCAATAGAAATAATTAATAGCTGAATTATCTTAGTGTTAAAGAGGACCTTGAGTTTATGTTAGGAAAAATTTGACAGACAAGCCAAACCTAGTCTTTGAGATTGCTGTACTCACCACATAAAAATCCTTTAATTGTCTAATGCCTTCCTCGTGCACGTTGTTGCTTCAGATATCTGTCATTCGTGGTCGCTTATTCATGGATATTTAGAATAAATAAATTTCAAAAACATTTTCTACTTCTACTATTTATTTGCCATTTATGGCTAATTTTCCCATAGTATAATAACACAGATATAATGCCAAAGTTGTGGAAATGTCAATAGAAATAATTAATAGCTGAATTATCTTAGTGTTAAAGAGGACCTTGAGTTTATGTTAGGAAAAATTTGACAGACAAGCCAAACCTAGTCTTTGAGATTGCTGTACTCACCACATAAAATGACCCTTCTTTCTCTGGGAAATATGAGTTGTGAACCATAGATCTATGTTGTGTAAGCAAGTTCCAGAGATGTTTAATACTGTAAAATATTAGTGACCTGTTGGAAAATAAGTCTTTTCCTGAGAATATAGAGTCAATTTTGGTGAACTTTCTATAATGGGAAGCCTTTCTTTGAATTGGGTGCTTGTCTCTTGTCTATTTTCCTCCATAGTTCACAGGAGCCTCATGTAACTCCAGCGATTCACCTAACTATGTCCCCAAGGCAATCATGTTCATATTTTATATTTCTTTGCCCATTTGTTATTTTTGTACTGTGTTCTCCACATATTTATGAGGCTGTGGGATGAACCCTTATGCTTCCTATATTGTTTTTCTTTTCTTTTCTTTACTTGAATTTAAATGCTAAATTTTAGAAGGTATAAAAATGGGTTGTAGTGTCCTTAAAATTATATTGAGAGATATAAGTGCTGTGATTTAAAGATTTGTTGGTAGATAGCTACAGATTTGTAGGTAAAAATCTGAACACACCTGATTCTTAGCAATGAATATTTTAAAACCTGGTATTAATATAAAATAACCAGTTCTGGATGCATTTGAAAAAAAAATTATGTACTTCCTCTGACTTTATTCACTTCAGATGCATTCCTAACTAGTGGCTTTGCTCTGTAATGGCCTACAATGCTTTAACATAGTTTTTTAAAGTTTGCTCTTAGTAAAGGAGAGAGGCTTTCCCAGTAGCTCATCTGGTAAAGAATCAACCTGCAAAGCAGGAGACCCCAGTCCATTCCTAGTTCTGGAAGATCCGCTGGAGAAAGGATAGGCTACCCACTCCAGTATTCGTGGGTTTCCCTAGTGGCTCAGCTAGTAAAGAATCCATCTGCAATGCAGGAGACCTGGGTTTTGATCCCTGGGTTGGAAAGATCCCCTGGAGGAGGGCATGGCTACCCATTCTAGTATTCTGGCCTAGAGAATTCCATGGACTATATAGCCCTGGGGTTGCAAAGAACTGGACACAATTTTCACTTTCAGAGGAGAGATTATATTTGAAACATCATGTCATTTATTTAAATGTTGTCATATAACTATTAAAATTCTTATTTTCTTCATATCATATAATAATTCATTTGATGTTTAAGGAGAGATTAATTTGTTCCACTGTATTTAACTTTTACAAAAAACAAACTGAGTAAACATAAGCACATTTTTACTATAAGTCCAAGACAAATATTGTTGCATTTATGAGTATCCATTGCGTACTCCAGACTTATAATTCAACAGATTTTCATGCTATATATTTTACTTCTTGGTTAAAGCTGTATATTCATTATATAATAAAATATTTTGGTAAATTTGATATAATTACTATTTGTGATTATGATATATTGAACTTTCACTTAGATTAATATACTTGCAGAATACTTTAGTATGTGTCTTATCTCAAGATTTTCTTTTTCATTTTATGTATAAATTTCTCAGATTTGCAAAGAAGCATTACTTTATTGTTATTTTTGGAGAAAGAATATTGTATTAAATATCTAATATCCATAAAAGGAGCTTCCCAGGTAGCTCAGTGGTAAGAAATCCACCTGCCAAGCAAAAGACACATGTTCCACCTCTGGGTCCAGAAGATCCCCAGGGGAATGAAATGGCAACCCATTCCAGTATTCTTGCCTGGGAAACCCCATGGACAGCGGGAGCCTGGCGGACTACAGTCCATGGGTTTGCAAAAGGTTGGACACAATTTAGCAGGGAAACAGCAGCAGCAATCCATAAAAGACTGCTTAAAATGAAAAACACGGCTAAAATGTCCATGCATTATTTCATGTATACAAACCCTCATCTCCATCTCTTGCCTCAAGAGACTGAAAGGCACATTTTATTACAGGGTGGCTGCATTTAGCAACAAGCTTGGAGGAAGCAGAGATGACTGAGGCTAAACAGATGCTAAAATAGCAGGGGTTTTTACTGCATTTAGTTTTCTTGTTTCCCTTTTTTTTTTTTTTCTGATTCTGTTTTTTTCTCTCTGTATCATATTGATTGTCTTGGCTTCAAACCCCATAGTCTCATCAAATATGTGGGACCTTTTACTCTCCCAGCTTCAATGTTATCTGTAAAGGGCTTACCTCAGTGCCTAACACATGGCAAATTTGACCAAGGTTTCTATTTTTATAAATTAACTTCCATTTAATTTACTTTTCTCTTTGTCTATAAATTAGGCCATTTTTATTGTTGTGAATATCAGAGCAGTTAGTAAGCTTTAGTGAGCCAAATAGTGTTTTCCTTTTTGAGTTCTTACTGGAAATACTTTTCACAGAAATTAAGTTTAATACTTCAGCACATTTTGCTAGAGGTATGTTTGAAAGTCAAGAGATAAAGCTGGTTTGTGATTTCTATAGAAATTTTGCCAAACATAAAAGGGCCATAAAACCATTATGCACACAGGCAAGCACAGTTGGGATATTTTCAGTCTGTTAAGTTTGCATTTTTGTAAATGTAGTAAGGCTGTATGGGAAAAAAAATTGTTTTTCCTCAGTTTTGTTATCTCTTTCTTTGAATGTCAGTATACATTTGTAAATCAAATTGTGCTCAGCCAGATAATGCTGAATCTTAAAGTTTTACGAATGGTTTTTAGGCACTTTCATAGGTTAGTCTGATGTACAGAAAGTGATTAAAAAAGCATTGTGAGTTTTCAAGGCAAGATTGGAAATGCAATTTACTACTAATAATGGTCTATTCAGGTACATATTTTTAAACGTAATGGGAAAATTGATCGAGCAATTGTTTATTGAGTTCTTTAGATGCTAGTCACTCTGTCAGAGGCTTGGAAGGCAAATAGGGAATAGCAACATATAATTAGAACAAATGAAAACAAGTTATCAACTCTCCATATGTCACCCAAGTTGGCAAGTAAACTTAGGGTAATATTTTTGCAGGCCGCAATGAAAGTGTGTTTATGAACAAGACATATACAAGAGAATTATCTGAAGTTGCTTAGGGTGTCAAGGTCTTAGCTGTTAACCAGAACATGGGATGAACTTTGAGTATCTTATATGGATCTGACAGTGTTCTTGGCTGCTAGTTATCCTGATCCCCAGTGAGATTCTGAGACTGGAATTGAGACTAAATTTTTGATATGACTTTGTCATGAGGACTGTATCCTCAATCCTTGCAAACCAATAGAAGCCTATTCTGCAGGTGTTACTCCTCAAATTGCCAATATGAAGATTAAATGCTGAGAAAAAATATTTCTATTATATTCCATGATGTCTATTACTTTTATCACATTGTCTCTTCAGTATTTTCAGTTTCTCTTTCTCTCTCTCCTTTCCTCCTCTCTCCCTCTTTTGTATAACAATGTTGTTATTCTTTACTCATAGTCTTCATTCATTCAATAAATTTTTATTGAGCATCTATTATTTTCTGAGCACTGTTCTCAGTACTAGTAATAAGTGGCATACAAAACATAAAAAAATATTTATACTTCTGGGTTTAAAAGAATACATCTCATAAGGTAATACAAGTTACAAAGAAAAAAATCAAGGAACAGATTCTGATTTTCATTTCTCACTGATATTTATGCTGAGAAAAAATATTTCTATTATATTCCATGATGTCTATTACTTTTATCACATTGTCTCTTCAGTATTTTCAGTTTCTCTTTCTCTCTCTCCTTTCCTCCTCTCTCCCTCTTTTGTATAACAATGTTGTTATTCTTTACTCATAGTCTTCATTCATTCAATAAATTTTTATTGAGCATCTATTATTTTCTGAGCACTGTTCTCAGTACTAGTAATAAGTGGCATACAAAACATAAAAAATATTTATACTTCTGGGTTTAAAAGAATACATCTCATAAGGTAATACAAGTTACAAAGAAAAAAATCAAGGAACAGAGTCTGATTTTCATTTCTCACTGATATTCTCTTTATTTTACAAGGTATCATCTACTTCTAACAACGAGTTTAAAATGTGTTATTTGCAAAAGAAGTTAATTTATTCAGTCATTCATTTGTCTGCTTATTAATTAGCTCTTGTATTAGATGTGACTATTTAAGGGCAAAACAATTTAAAGACAGGACTAAGCTTTTGTATTGGGTGCCTCAGCTTCTTTTTTTATGGATTATTTTGGGAGCCCCATAGAAACTGACTAAAAATATTAATACTTCACATGTATGGCAATAGTTTAATGAAAGATTCACGCCTTTAAAACTATATTAGCCAAGATGGAGGTAATGTCCAGGGCAGTTACATAATTAGAGGAGAAAAAGATTTAGAAATAACTGGAAGATGGGAAGATAGGGTCTAACTGATACACAGAAAGTAAGGAATGCAAAAGATATGTGTAGTCGTAGTAAAGAAAAAGCGCCAGTTCGTGTGAAAGACTCTAATCATAGCTAAAGCTATGTTCATTTATTTGACTGGTAAATTGCTTAATTTTCAGATTATATCTGAAACAGTGTGTTTACCACAGATCTTTTAGAGATTATCCCTTCATGAAACACTGGGACTGGGTGACAGAAAAAGTGAGATATGATTCTTACCAAATAATTTTGTCATCTGCTGGAAAAGAGAAACTTATGAAACAAGTATTTTACAGTATAAGTAAATCAGTATGAATTTAAATGAGCATGCATGCAAAAAGATGCAAAAGAAGGAAGTTATTTTGACTTGAGGTGTTTTTAAATAAATAAATTGGTATATAAATCTAGACTTAAAGAATGAGTTTTTTCTGTTGTCAGGGAAAAAGACAGTTTGAAACTTTAGTAATATCACATTTTAAGAATACCAACAGATCACTGAATTTTCAAACTGTAAGGAGCTGGGAAAGGGAATGACTGAGGGTGTCTGAAAATGTTAAGAAAGAAAAGAAAACTAAAAGGAGACTAAATAATTATATCAAATATTTGAAAGCTTTCTGTGGAGGAGAATAGGGAGGTTGGTTTTCATTATTTCTAACTTAGATTATTGGAGAAGAAATGGCAACCCACTCCAGTATTTTTGTCTGTGAAGTCCCATGGAAAGAGAAGACTGGCAGACTATATTCCATATGGTCACAAGAGTCAGACACAACTTAGCAACCGAACAACTACAACAGCAACAACTTGGATTATACAATACATGACTGCCAGGTCCTATTGTAAGACTGTGCCATGCTTGTCCCTAGGAGCAGCACTCACAAAGATTGGCAAAGCAATATTGTCATGCAGTATTGTATGATACAGAATTCACCATGTATGCAAGCTCCTTTGCTCTCCTAGCCTGAATAAGGTTAACTTTCTTATGAATTCCAATTAAGAATCTGTGCAAAATACATATATCACATTTATTGCAAATTTTTATTAACTATATTTCTCCCTTATTGATTCTGAGTTGGTAGATTCCTAACATTTACTTCTGCTTTATTGACTATGCCAAAGATTTTGACTGTATG
This sequence comes from Aepyceros melampus, assembly GCA_006408695.1. Lineage (NCBI taxonomy): Eukaryota > Metazoa > Chordata > Mammalia > Artiodactyla > Bovidae > Aepyceros > Aepyceros melampus. The sequence goes on along the minus strand of SJXQ01012964.1, from coordinate 28,715 downwards.
GATCACAACAAACTGTCAAAAATTCTGAAAGAGATGGGAATACCAGACCACCTGATGGACAGGGAGGCCTGGCGTGCTGCGATTCATGGGGTCGCAAAGAGTCGGACACAACTGAGTGACTGAACTGAACTGAACTGACCTGCCTCTTGAGAAATCTGTATGCAGGTCAGGAAGCAACAGTTAGAACTGGACATGGAACAAAAGAATGGTTCCAAATCAGGAAAGGAGTGTGTCAAGGTTGTATACTGTCACCTTGTTTATTTAAATTATATGCAGAGTACATCATGAGAAACACTAGGCTGGATGAGGCACAAGCTGGCATCAAGATTGCCAGGAAAAACATCAATAACCTCAGATATGCAGATGACACCACCCTCATGGCAGAAAGTGAAGAGAAACTAAAAAGCCTTTTGATGAAAGTGAAAGAGGAGAGTGAAAAAGTTGACTTAAAGCTCAACATTCAGAAAACAAAGATCATGGCATCTGGTCCCATCACTTCAAGGCAAATAGATGGGGAAATAATGGAAACAGTGAGAAACTTTATATTTTTGGACTCAAAAATCAATGCTGATGGTGACTGTAGCCATGGAATTAAAAAAGGCTTGCTCCTTGCAAGAAAAGCTATGGCCAATTTAGATAGCATATTAAAAAGCAGAAATATTACTTTGCCAGCAAAAGCCCGTCTAGTCAAAGCTATAGTTTTTCCAGTAGTCATGTATGGGTGTGAGAGTTGGACTATAAGGAAAGCTGAGCATAGAAGAATTGATGCTTTTGAACTGTGGTGTTGGAGAAGACTCTTGAGAGTCCCTTAGACCTCAACGAGATCCAAACAGTCCATCCTAAAGGAAATCAGCCCTGAATATTCATTGGAAGGACTGATGCTGAAGCTGAAACTCCAATCCTTTGGCAACCTGATGTGAAGAGCCAACTCATTGAAAAGACCCTGATACTAGGAAAGATCGAAGGTAGGAGAAGAACAGGACAACAGAGGATGAGATGATTGGATGGCATCACCGACTCATGAGGATGAATTTGAGCAAGCTCTGAAACTTGGTGATGGATAGGGAATCCTGGCATGCTGCAGTCCATGGGGTCACAAATAGATGCAACTGAGTGACTGAACTGAACTGAAGTGAAACAAACAACAATCACATTATCATAAGCTTGTTTTTATATTAACCATTTTTTAACATAAAGTATCATATGCAACATAATATTATATATATTATTGATATATAATACAGAGGATAAGATGGCTGGATGACATCACTGATTCGATGGACGTGAGTCTGAGCAAACTCTGGGAGTTGGTGATGGGCAGGGAGGCCTGGCGTGCTGCGATTCCTGGGGTCGCAAAGAGTCAGACACGACTGAGCGATTGAACTGAACATAAAAATAGCTCTCTTTAAAATCTAATATATTTAGTCAACAACTTCCAAAAAGGAAATGCATTTTGAAATTAATGAATTCTCATACATTGTACAAGAGTTTTGTGTCTGGAATAGCTGGATTTTTTGACCAAGTACTCAAATTGTGGCCATAGAAGAGATATGTTGAATTTGAAATATAGCAAGCAGATCACTAAATATAAGGTAATAATATTTAAGACTAAAATTTATTTTTTGTATTTTGTTTTCAGTTTGGGAAAGTGTGATGACAATATAAAGTTTTTAAATGGTTTATATAGCATATGACCTTTCATATCTTTTTAGGAAACAGTCTATCAGTTCAGTTCAGTTCAGTTGCTCAGTCGTGTCCGACTCTTTGCGACTCCATGAATCACAGCATGCCAGGCCTCCCTGTCAATCATCATCTCCCAGAGTTCACTCAGACTCATGTCCACCGAGTCAGTGATGCCATCCAGCCATCTCATCCTTAGTCTTCCCCTTCTCCTCCTGCCCCCAATCCCTCCCAGCATCAGGGTCTTTTCCAATGAGTCAACTCTTCACATGAGGTGGCCAAAGTACTGGAGCTTCAGCTTTAGCATCATTCCTTCTAAAGAAATCCCAGGGCTGATCTCCTTCAGAATGGACTGGTTGGATCTCCTTGCATTCCAAGAGACTATCAAGAGTCTTCTCCAACACCACAGTTCAAAAGCATCAGTTCTTTGGCACTCAGCCTTCTTCACAGTCCAACTCTCACATCTAT
>SJXQ01012964.1:0-24141 GCA_006408695.1 Aepyceros melampus | reverse complement strand
TCTCTTCTTTTTATAGCTATTTGTAAGGCTTCCCCATACAGCCATTTTGCTTTTTTGCCTCTCTTTTCCATGAGGATAATCTTGATCCCTGTCTCCTGTACAATGTCACGGACCTCATTCCATAGTTCATCAGGCACTCTATCTATCATATCTAGGCCCTTAAATCTATTTCTCACTTCTACTGTATAATCATAATACACAGTATATGCTGAGTTGAGCAATATAGAGAAACAAGAATCAGAAATTATTGCTTATAAAGCTATAATTTCATAAAATCTGTTTTCACTTAATATGTCGTGTAAGGATTATCAATACCAAGATTGAATTGAGTTTAAAAATAGCAACAAAAACTCCTATAAACTTTTTGAAAGTTCTTGAAATTTTCTGAAAGTCTATAGTAATTAGCAATATATATATATTTAAAATAAGAAGCAAGATTTCTGATTTACCAAGAAATCAGGATATAGTCAGAATATAGTCTGGATATTTACCAAGATGTATAGGATATAACGGAGAGGGCAATGGCATCCCACTCCAGTACTCTTGCCTGGAAAATCCCATGGATGGAGGAGCCTAGAAGGCTGCAGTCCATGGGGTCGCTGAGGGTTGGACACGACTGAATGACTTCACTTCACTTTTCGCTTTCATGCATTGTAGAAGAAAATGGCAACCCACTCCAGTGTTCTTGCCTGGAGAGTCCCAGGGATGGGGGAGCCTGGTGGGCTGCCATCTATGGGGTCGCACAGAGTCGGACACGACTGAAGCTACTTAGCAGCAGCAGCAGCAGCATAGGATATTAGTACTCTTGCCTGGAAAATCCCATGGATGGAGGAGCCTAGAAGGCTGCAGTCCATGGGGTCGCTGAGGGTTGGACACGACTGAATGACTTCACTTCACTTTTCGCTTTCATGCATTGTAGAAGAAAATGGCAACCCACTCCAGTGTTCTTGCCTGGAGAGTCCCAGGGATGGGGGAGCCTGGTGGGCTGCCATCTATGGGGTCGCACAGAGTCGGACACGACTGAAGCTACTTAGCAGCAGCAGCAGCAGCATAGGATATGAGATTTCAATCTAGAGGAAAAAGAAAAAAGCTACTAAGATTTTTTTGATAATCAAAGTAAAATTGCTTGGGGATATATAGTTAAATTATGGCTCATAAATTAATATCACGATAAAGTAGATAAGGTAATAAAATTAATGATTCATTGAAAGTATAATGTTTCTTTTTATAGTTCTGGTATTTTTTAAAAAATACTATAGTTGTACATGCTTCCTCATAGCTCAGTTGGTAAAGAATCCGCCTGCAATGAAGGAGAACCCTATTTAATTCCTAGGTAGGGAAGATCCACTGGAGAATGGATAGGTTACCTACTCCAGTGTCTGGGGCTTCCCTTGTGGCTCAGCTGGCAAAGAATCCCCCTGCAGTGCGAGAGACCTGAGTTCAATCCCTCAGTTGGGAAAACGCCTTGGAGAAGGGAAAGGCTTGTCACTCGAGTATTCTGGCATGGAGAGTTCCACGGACTGTATAGTCCATGGGGTCTCAAAGAGTTGGACACAGAGTGAGCGACTTTCACTTTCATAGTTGTTAACTATTGTNCTTCCAGTCCAGTGTTTATCATGATGTACTCTGCATAGAAGTTAAATAAGCAGGGTGACAATATACAGCCTTGACGTACTCCTTTTCCTATTTGGAACCAGTCTGTTGTTCCATGTCCAGTTCTAACTGTTGCTTCCTGACCTGCATACAGATTTCTCAAGAGGCAGGTTAGGTGGTCTGGTATTCCCATCATCTTTCAAAATTTTCCACAGTTTATTGTGATCCACACAGTCAAAGGTTTTGGCATAGTCAATAAAGCAGAAATAGATGTTTTTCTGGAACACTCTTGCTTTTTTGATGATCCAGCGGATGTTGGCAATTTGATCTCTGGCTCCTCTGCCTTTTTTAAAACCAGCTTGAACATCAGGGAGTTCATGGTTCACGTATTGTTGAAGTCTGGCTTGGAGAATTTTGAGCATTACTTTACTAGCATGTGAGATGATTAGCAATTGTGCGGTAGTTTGAGCATTCGTTGGTATTGGCTTTGGAATTGAAATGAAAACTGACCTTTTCCAGTCCTGTGGCCACTGCTGAGTTTTCCAGATTTGCTGGCATATTGAGTGCAGCACTTTCACAACATCATCTTTCAGGATTTGAAACAGTTCAACTGGAATTCCATCACCTCCACTAGCTTTGTTCATAGTGATGCTTTCTAAGGCCCACTTGACTTCACATTCCAAGATGTCTGGCTCTAGATTAGTGATCACATAATCATGATTATCTAGGTTGTGAAGATCTTTTTTGTACAGTTCTTCTGTGTATTCTTGCCCCCTCTTCTTAATATCTTCTGCTTCTGTTAGGTCCAGACCATTTCTGTCCTTTATTGAGCCCATCTTTGCATGAAATGTTCCCTTGGTATCTCTAATTTTCTTGAAGAGATCTCCATGCCCTATTCAGTTCAAGAATTCATCATTCCTCGCCCACAATGCCATGATAACCTCCTTAACTGGGCTTCTAGCCTCCACAATGGTCCATTTTCTGGGGACTACACACATAGCTATTTTTTTCCCCAAAATTTGAATCTGCCTCTGCAATTGTGATGTATTGACTGCCATTTACAGAACTTTACAGAACACCCAGAAATCGTTTCTAACTCCATATATATCATTTGTCTCTGCTTGTTTGCTTGCTTTCTTGCCTTATTTCTTTTCCTTATTTCAAAAGTAATACATGTTTATTACAGAATATGTTGAAAGATTATCAAAAGGAATAAAATAAAATTACCCATACTGGTACCACACAGATTGAGGTGAACCACTTTGAATACTTTGGTATCATTTTTCCATTAACGTGAAATCTCGACTTTGCCTTTCTATCTACATTAACTTCGTCATAAGAACCTGTTTACTAAGAAGGCATTTTATCTTATCACTCAATGCTTTTCATTTTGAAAATAGCATGGATGTTTCCAGTACAGTTTGCCACTTCCTCCTCCAGAGGATCTTCCCAACCCAGGGATTGAAGCTGAGTCTCCTGTGTCTCCTGCATTTCAGGCAGATTCTTTGCCCACTGTGCCATTGGGGAAACCCCTCAGACTTAAAGTGCTCAGAAATATGAAGAAAAACTAGTACAGTAATAATATTTATCCACTTTGAATCGTAGTTCAGTATTGAAATGTATGAGAGTTTTTATAAATTATCTGAGTAATAAAATACAAATCATAAATCTTTTATTTTGATCCTAGGCCATATCACTACATAAGAACATCAACCTAAAGTAAAATAGAGCAGTTAGCACTTCAGGAAGTAAAATTTGACAGAAATTAGAAAATTAATGTCAATATCATTTAAAAGTAACAGTAACTGACCCAGTAAAAGATGACTTTGCAGACACAATCAACACAATCAACAGAGAGTAAAACTTACAGTTTCTAAAACTGCTTCGTAAAGTTTTCATTGCCTAAAATTGCCAGAAGAATCAATCTTACTAACAAAATGTATATCTGAAAAAAATTGTTTTTCTGTGGACTGTTTCCTTATGAGACTAATGTATTACCAATTTCAGTTTTAGAAAATAAAATACAATGAAATGGAAAGAAACAAAAGCACAGAAACTATAATCAAGACTCAAAATAAACAAAATTCAGTAAATTAAGCAAATCTTCATTGTAAAATGTGTTAAACTGCCCTGTTCATACTATTAATAAAAGAATTATATTTACTTAATTGGGATAATATAAAAAAATACATTTTTATAAAAATCCACTAAAGTTGGTATAATTGGGTTAACATGTCCCCTAATAGAGAGTGAAAAGGTTCTTGCTCAGAAGAGCATGAACAAAATGATGGGGTCATAATTTCATATGCTATTTGTTTCCCACTCACACTGGATTAAAATCACCAGCTGTACAATTAATTTGGTCTCCAATATTCATTAAAAATTATAAGTATTTTAAATATAACTATATAGCTAATATATTTCACTTCTAGTCTTCTTCTAGGAGACTTATTAGAAATACAGTTATATACTTTCATCTTTAAAAGTCTAAAAGCCATTTACTAACTTAAGAAAGAAATGTTGTTAAACTTCTGTGCCCTGCTCTGCTCTCATTCTCATAACTTGTTACAAAGAAAAGCTCCATCATACTTCTGATACATGTCTTCCATTTATAACCATTCAAGTCTCCAGTCACACCTGAGCTCAAGTCTTGCTCTGCCATTTATTAGTGGCAGTATCTTTTAAGTCACTAAAACTATTTAGTTCAAAATTTCCTCAATTTTTAAATTGGGAGAATAATCTTATGTCCTTTGTGTTGCTGTACGAACTATGGAGATTATTCATAAAACTACCTAGCACTATACTTCATTTATGGTACATAATATAATAATTGTAGAGTTATTACTATTGTTTTTGCCTTTAATAAAATTAAGATTAGTTACTAAATCCGTACAGTGCCCTCCCTTTGAAATGGCTTTCAATTAGAGATTTAAGAGTAAAGCAGCTGGGTGTTAGGATAAAATATAAAACACCTAAAGTCATATTTTGTAAAAGACACATGAAATGCCCATGCAATTACTGTTGTTTGTATAAAGGTACAATAATATTTGTAATATATTGTGTACCTTTTTCAAAATGTATTAATACTAAATTGACTTCATTTAAGACACTACAGAAAAATATCTTTTAAAAGATGATAGCTATAATGGAACAAAATACAACCTCCAGTATGCTGTTATAGCATTCTCTATACCACTATAGGACAAGTGATGATAAAAGATTTATGCATGTTGGTACTATGACTCATATGCATGAAGAACAAATCATATACTATCAAAATGTGTGCTCAGGATACTCTTCCTATATTTGGATTGCTAAATATATTCCTGTTTATTTACTTGCTATTACACATTCTCCATGGTAACTGAATCTAATTAATCTTCTCATGCTTACGTTTACTCAGATTCACACTAAAAAAAATCCTTAATCAAAACAGGATGACATATTATTAAATTTAGGCTAAGAACACTGGAAAATAACATTTTAAAGATTTCCAAATGAAGAATATGCAAATCATTCAGGAATAATTATTATGTAGTCTAAAATTAATTGTGTTTAAGATAAAGTGGAATAAAAGTGACAGAATACAAAGTTTTAAACCAATACAAGAAAAATCTTGTTTTCTGCAGTATTTGGACTTCCCATGCGAACATAATGTTAAGATGTATTTTACCATTAATTTCTGTAAAATCACATGTATTTTTCAAGGACATTTGATGAAGCAGAAATTGCTATTTAATTTCCAATTGGTTTTCTTTAGGATTTTTTGAAGGAAAAAGTAGCAGCTGCTGCTGCTAAGTCGCTTCAGTCATGTCTGACTCTGTGCGACCAGAGTATCATCTAAAAAATGATGTTCAATTTTCTGGGTTATCTTCAAATGCAACCTCTAAAATTGGGTAGCTATAAAAGATATCAATGATATGTACAGATCTAATAAACATATGTCTAATATAAGGGTATAGCTATAATAATAGGGCTACTGATCAATTCTTATCTCCTACTGGGTAAAAAGTCAAAAAAATGAGAAAAAATAAACAGAAAGCAGAAGACTTTTTTCCCAGCTAAGATCATTTCAAATAGCTAGTAGATGAGGTACATTTAAGCCTAAATATATTTAATATTGCTATATTTTTTATCCTTAAGTTGATTTTCATGGCATGACAATGCATATGTTCGTGACACAAATGCTTATGTAGATTCTCAGCCTCTTCATTCTGCATGTTTATTGATTCCCAAGGCTGTCTAAAACTTAATGTTTCAACATATTAAATTTAGTTTTAAAAGTAATATAGATCCTTTGATATTTGCAATTGTAGCATAATTCCAAAATAGTTCTCAGGATCTAAATTTTCTCTCCTGCCCCAGACACATTTCAAAGAGTATTTCCTAATTATCTTTGGTGCTGTACACATGCCTTTGCCCAAGGGGTCTCTCTCTATGTATGGATATCATATTTGGCATAATATTTAATGACATACTCTCATTTCCTCAAGTCAAGTTAGTCTTAATATCAGAACATATTCCCTTTTATAAAATCATGTAGAAATCTGAATATATCAAAGTTCGCAATGGGATCAGGCTCATAATTTTGGCTTTTTTGTGTGTCTTTTGAAGAAATTTTGAGAAATACATGTAAATCAATTAGTGTTGTCTAAGAATCTGGTCAGGAAAAAGTAACATATGTTAGATCTGTGGAGAATGTGTATAGGTACATTCCCCATACTGTTTGAGATTTTAAGCCAGGTATGTGTTTGTATGTGAGTGTTCTGTGTGTGTGTGTACATTTGTCTGTGGTGGGGAGCATTGAGGGTAACGGTAAGATATGGGCCCAGGAAGAATTCAGCTGCAGCAGTCTAAGGTAGACTAGAAGGAAGTGCCCAAAGTGTGTGTTATCTTGGCGATATGAGCTCTAGGAATTCAAATAAGGACTAAAGAGAGTTGTTCACATCTAAACTAGACATTGACAAAGAAACAGGAAAGATTTAAGAAAGCAGAGGGGATGATCAGCTTAAGCTTACAAAAAGAGGGGGATTTACTTTTCACATATTGGATTCAAATACTCAGACATGTTGGCTTTGTTCTCTTCCTCCCCATGAAAGTGAGATAGTTGCCTACAGGACAGTATCTACATTGAGAAGTTTAAGACTCTAGGGAAAAGAATGTCTCTCTCTTGAAAAATCATTATACATTTAGACAAGAATTAGCTGTGATTGAGTCACATGTCTATCTTGAGACTAATAACTATAGATGGAGAATATTATGCTTTGATTGCCCTGGACTGAATCATATGGTACCTTGAAGACAAAAGTGGGCTGAGGCCCATCTAAACACCCTCTTTCAAAAGAAGGGAGAATGATGCTCGTGACTGAAATAATAAATAATCCAGTATGCAAAGGCTCATATGTAATCATCTAACACATTTGTTTTCAGAAATTTACAGGATAGGCTAGCATAATTAAACTACCAGCCTTTTACAGATTGTGCCACTGATGTTTACTTACATACTGAAGTCACTCAGTTGTGCCCGACTCTTTGCAGCACCATGGACTGCAGCCTACTAGGCACCTCCATCCATGGGATCTTCCAGGCAAGAGTACTGGAGTGGGTTGCCATATCCTTCTCCTTACTTACATGCTGCTACTGCTGCTAAGTTGCCCCAGTCATGTCTGACTCTGTGCGACCCCATAGACAACAGCCCACCAGGCTCCACCGACCCTGAGGTCGCTCAGTCATGTCCAACTCTTCGTGACCCCACGGACTGTAGCCTACCAGGCTTTTCCATCCATGGGATTTTCCAGGCAAGAGTACTGGAGTGGGATGCCATCGCCTTCTCCCCCTTACTTACATAAGTTCCTATTAATATGTTTGGTGTTATACTTAGGGTTAATAATCACTTTTTCATTCTGTTCATAGGGTTCTCAAGGCAAGAATACTGAAGTGGTTTGCCATTCCCTTCTCCAGTGGACCACATTTTGTCAGAACTCTCCACCATGACCTGTCCGTCTTGGGTGGCCCTACACGGCATGGCTCATAGTTTCATTGAGTTAGACAAGGCTGTGGTCCCTGTGATCAGATTGTTTAGTTCCCTGTCATTGTAGTTTTCAGTCAGTCTGCCCTCTGATGGAGAAGGGTAGGAGGCTTATGGAAGCCTGACTGACTGAGGGAGAAATTGGGACTTGTTCTGATAGGAGGGGCCATGTTCAGTAAACCTTTAATCCAATTTTCTCTTGATGGGTGGGGCTGTGTTCCTCCCTGTTATTTACCTGGGGCCAAATTATGGAAGTGAAAAATATATTTAAGGGACTAGATCTGATAGACAGAATGCTTGATGAACTATGGACAGAGGTTCATGACATTGTACAGGAGACAGGAATCAAGACCATCCTCAAGAAAAAGGAATGCAAAAAAGCAACATGGTTGAGGAGGGCTTACAAATAGCTGTGGAAAAAAGAGAAACAAAAAGCAAAGGAGAAAAGGAAAGATATACCCATTTGAACACAGAGTTCCAAGGAAGAGCAAGGAAAGATAAGAAAGCCTTCCTCAGTGATCAGTGTAAAGAAATAGAGGAAAACAATAGAATGGGAAAGATTAGATCTCTCTTCAAGAAAATTGGAGATACCAAGGGAATATTTCCTGAAAAGTTGGGCTCAATATAGAACAGAAATGATATGGACCTAACAGAAGCAGAAGATATTAAGAAGAGGGGGCAAGAATACACGGAAGAACTGTACAAAAAAGATCTTCATGACCCAGATAATCACAGTGGTGTGATCACTCACCTAGAGCCAGACATCCTGGAATGTGAAGTCAAGTGGACCTTAGAAAGCATCACTATGAACAAAGCTAGTGGAGGTGATGGAATTCCAGTTGAGCTATTTCAAATCCTAAAAGATGATGCTGTGAAAGTGCTGCACTCAACATGCCAGCAAATTTGGAAAACTCAGCAGTGGCCACCGGACTGGAAAAGGTCAGTTTTCATTCCAATTTCAAATAAAGGCAATGCCAAAGAATGCTCAAACTACCACACAATTGCACTCATCTCACAGGCTAGCAAAGTAATGTTCAAAATTCTCCAAGCTAGGCTTTAGCAATACATGAACCATGAGCTTCCAGATGTTCAAGCTGGTTTTAGAAAAGGCGGAGGAACCAGAGATCAAATTGCCAATATCTGATGGATCATGGAAAAAGCAAGAGTTCCAGAAAACCATCTATTTCTGCTTTATTGACTATGCCAAAGCCTTTGACTGTGTGGATCACAATCAACTGTGGAAAATTTTGAGAGAGATGGGAATAAAAAACCACCTAACCTGCCTCTTGAGAAATCTGTATGCAGGTCAGGAAGCAACAGTTAGAACTGGACATGGAACAACAGACTGATTCCAAATAGGAAAAGGAGTACATCAAGCCTATATATTGTCACCCTGCTTATTTAACTTATGTGCAGAATACATCATGAGAAACACTGGGCTAAAAGAAGCACAAGCTGGAATCAAGATTGCCGGGAGAAATATTGATAACCTCAGATATGCAGATGACACCACCCTTATGGCAGAAAGTGAAGAAGAACTAAAGAGCCCTTTGATAAAAGTGAAATAGGAGAGTGAAAAATTTGGCTTGATGCTCAACATTCAGAAAACAAAGATCATGGCACCCGGTTCCATCACTTCATGGCAAATAGATGGAGAAATAGTGGAAACAGTGGCAGACTATTTTGGGGGGCTTCAAAATCACTGCAGATGGTGAAGGCAGCCATGAAATAAAAAGACACCTGCTCCTTGGAAGACAAGTTATGACCAATCTAGACAGCATATTAAAAAGCAGAGACATTACTTTACTAACAAAGGTCCATCTAATCAAAGCTATGGTTTTTCCAGTAGTCATGCATGGATGTAAGAGCTGGAATATAAAGAAAGCTGAGCACCTTAGAACTGATGCTATTGAACCGTGGTGTTGGACAAGACTCTTGAGAGCCCCTTGGACTGCAAGGAGATCCGACCAGTCCATCCTAAGGAAAATCAGTCCTGAATATTCATTGGAAGGACTGAAGCTGAGGTTGAAACTCCAGTACTTTGGCCACCTGATGCAAAGAACTGACTCATTTGAAAAGACCTTGATGCTGAGAAAGATTGATGTGGGAAGAGAAGGGGATGACAGAGAATGAGATGATTGGATGGCATCACTGACTCAATGGACATGTGTTTGGGTAAACTCTAGGAGTTGGTGATGGACAGGGTGGCCTGGCGTGCTGCAGTCCATGGAGTTGCAAAGAGTCGGACACCAGTAAGTCACTGAACTGAACTGAAACTATGGTGGAGGTAATGAAGATAATCGCGACCTCCTTCAAAAGGTCCAATGCATGCACTGCTAAACTTGGTGCCTCCAGCCCTGCAGCAGGCCACTGCCAACCCATGCCTCTGCTGAAGACTCCTGGACACTTACAGGCAAGTCTGGATCATTCTCTTGTGGGGTCACTACTCCTTTCTCCTTGGTTCTGGTGTGCACAGTTTGTGTTTGTGCCTGCCAAGAGTTTGTTTCCCAGTCCTGTGTAAGTTCTGGCTCAGTGGTGGGGTTAATGGTGACCTCCTCCAAGAGGGCTTATACCATACCCAGGGCTGCTGCACCCAGAGCCCCTGCCCCTGCGGCAGTCCACTGCTGACTGTACCTCCATAGAAGACATTCAAACACAGTTCTGTCTCAGTCTCTGTGGGGTCCCTAGGTCCTGATGCACACAAAATTTGTTTGAGCCCTCTGAGTGTTTCTGGCAGATAGGGGATTTGATTCTAAATGTGATCTTGCCCCTCCTACCATCTTGCTGGGGCTTGTCCTTTGTTCTTGGATGTGGGGTATGTCTTCACAGTCACTCAAGTGCTGCATAGCGCTGTTCCAGTGCCTACCAACTTGCTGGGGCTTCTCTGCCCCTGGACGTGGGGTATCTCCTGACTGTCGCTCCCGTGCCGTGCAGCCACTGCTCCCGCACTGGCATATAGATGGAGAAACAGTGGAAACAGTGACAGACTTTATTTTCTTGGGCTCCAAAATCACTGCAGATGGTGACTGCAGCCATGAAATTAAAGGATACTTGCTCCTTGGAAGACAAGTTATGACCAACCTAGACAACATATTAAAAAGCAGAGACATTACTTTGCCAACAAAGGTCCATCTAATCAAAGCTATGGTTTTCCCAGTGGTCATACATGGATGTGAGAGCTGGACTATAAAGTAGGCTGAGTGCCAAAGAATGGATGCTTTTGAACTGTGGTGTTGGAGAAGACTCTTGAGAGTCCCTTGGACTGCAAGGAGATCCAACCAGTCCATCCTAAAGGAGATCAGTCCTGGATGTTCATTGGAAGGACTGATGTTGAAGCTGAAACTCCAATACTTTGGCCAACTGATGCAAAGAACTGACTCACTTGAAAAGACCCTGATGCTGGGAAAGATTGAAGGTGGGAGGAAAAGGGGACAACAGAGGATGAGATGATTGGATGGCATCACTGACTCAATGGACATGAGTTTGGGTAAACTCCAGGGTTGGCAATGGACAGGGAGGCCTGGCATGCTGCAGTCCATGGTGTCACACAGTTAGACACTACTGTGCGACTGAACTAAACTGTTAGCTAGGACTCTCATCTTGTCAAATTACTACCTTTTTCTTTAATGGAGAGAATATTTATGATTTACTTTTAACAAGTTTCAACTATATCGTATAGCATTGTTAACCATAATCACAATGCTCTGCACTAGATCCTCAGAATTTGTTCATCTTCTAACTGGAAGATTTTATTCTTTAACTAACACTCCCCATTTCTCCCATTCTCCAACCAGCAGTAATCACCATTCTACTCTGTATTGCTACAAATTTAGTTTTTTTAGATTATCCATATTGTTGATATCATATAGGATTGTGCATCACTGCCTTGCAACTAATCAGGGCCTTCCCAGGAAGCACTAGTGGTAGAGGATCGAATGCCAGTGCAGGAGACTAAGAGACTTGGATTCAATCCCTGAATCAGAAAGATCTCCTGGAGAAGGAAGTGGCAACCTACTAGAGTATTCTTGCTTGGCGAATTCCATGGACAGAGGAGCCTGGCAGACTGCAGTCCTGAGTCGGACATGACTTGCAACTAAATCCAACTCTAATTTTTAGGCTTTCTATAAGTTTCTAACATCTCCCATGTTATTCTGTTTTCCTCTTTGGAAATTACCAGTTTTTCCCTTTACAGTTTATTTATATTAGTTAAAGCTTCTGACGAAGAATGGGGCATTCCTTATCAAAGATATTCTCTTTCTACTATATTAATAAATATGTGAGATGATGGATAAGTTAATTAAATCAGTAGGGAGGAATCTTTTCACAGTGTATACATATATCAAAGCATCATATTATATACTTAAAATACTTTATAATTTATCTTTCAATTATACCTTCATAAAGAAAAATAATATTTTCAAATATTTTAAAGAAATTATACAACACACAAGTAGAAAAGCATTCCTATAATCTCAATAAAGAAACTAGCTATTGAGATAAATTTAGTAACCTAGCAACATTGTTATAAGATAGTACAATATTGTTACTATCTTATTAATAACTTTGATTATTCATATTGAAAGATTACCACATGCAATACATTCATTATGTATGAAGCAAGCAAGGATACCACCAAAAACTCCAATATGCTGACATGACCCAATTTACTCAAGGTCACTCAACCAATCTATGCAAAAATCAGAAATGAACTACAGCTCATCATGAAGCCCTCATTTCACTAGACTATTGTCTTATAGCACTGGGTGGCATTCATCATGATGACACATTAGCCGTAGGCTGGACCAATGAAGTGTGACATCCATAGTAAAAGAAAAGTAGTGAATAAGAAAGAAAGTCCATTTATTCAAGTTATAGAGTATTCCCCCTCTCAGTAACTCCAAATTTACCTCTATGCTTATTTCACCCCATAGGCCTAGTAGAGTAAGTGGGGACAAGATGGAAGAACAATATTTGGGGAAAGAAAGCATCTAGACTGACGTATTTGACTCCATTCCTTCTTGTTCAGTACCCTGATAGAATGTTTGTTCAACACTGACCAAATGTGTTTTATAAAGCCATTTTCTCAGCACTCTATTATTGATTCTCTTTAATTAACATGAATAAAATGCACTTTCAGAGAAAGAAATGTATAAAAGGTATTAAAATCTGACATTATCATCTAATATTGCTCACAACCTCACTTATGACATTCAGTTCAGTTCAGTTCAGTCATTCAGTCGTGTCTGACTCTTTGTGACCCCATGAATTGCAGCACGCCAGGCCTCACTGTCCATCACCAACTCCCAGAGTTCACTCAGACTCACGTCCATCGAGTCTGTGATACCATCCAGCCATCTCATCCTCGGTCGTCCCCTTCTCCTCCTTCTCCCAATCCCTCCCAGCATCAGAGTCTTTTCCAATGAGTCAACTCTTCACATGAGGTGGCCAAAGTACTGGAGTTTCAGCTTTAGCATGATCCCTTCCAAAGAAATCCCAGGGCTGATCTCCTTTAGAATGGACTGGTTGGATCTCCTTGCAGTCCAGGGACTCTCAAGAGTCTTCTCCAACACTTAAGTAAGTAAAGTCACTCAGTCGTGTCCGACTCTTTGTGACCCCATGGACTGCAGCCCACCAGGCTCCTCAATCCATGAGATTCTCCAAGCAAGAATACTGGAGTGGGTTGCCATTTCCTTCTCCAGGGGATCTTCCCGACCCAGGGATCGAACCCGGGTCTCCCGCATTGGAGGCAGACGCTTTAAACTCTGAGCCTATCTGCAAAAATCAAATGCAAGTTTAGTGCAATGGATGTATATTTCACAGCTCTCAATATTTAAATAAGTTTGAAAATTAAGAAAAAAAGTAATTTCATTTTTAATAGTTGCTTAGAGGATGTAAAATACTAGTATTTTTGACCTTTATCTGTAGGAAAGTGACTTCATTATTACTTCATTTATAATAGACTGCCTCTACAAACATTTACTTTGACATTATATAATCTGAAATATTTTTATAAAGAAATGAAAAGCATTTTTCTTCTTGGATACTTTTCTATAATCTGTAAGTGTGGACAACATATAAATACATACACACACATGCACTGTACACATACTCTCCAGAATGAAAAAGTTAAATAAATATTTGAAAATACAGACAAAGTTTTTCTAAATCTTCTTTAATTTCAGGTTGATTATTTTCAACATTTGGTAGCTTATCTTTATATGCATTGCCTTCATCAAAACATCTTGCAATGTGGTATCTGTCTACTACTCAAAAGCAAATAATTGTTTTTTTCCCTTGTGCCTATCCTAACCTTTAATTTATTAATACAAAAGGAAATTACATCTATTTTTATGTCCTTCATCTATTAGCTCATATTGAATTAAAATCCCTACATCTCATCTACCTTTCTTTTAATGAGTAAACTTGTGAATTTCCTTTTGGCATACAAGTGTATATTTGTATTATCACTTAACATTTTTTTTTTCTTAAAAGGGTCAATTATTTTAATCTCTCAAGAACTTTTTTGGATCTGATTCTCCATCATTGTTGTTTCTTTATAATACCTTCACACCAAGATTAAATAGGCAAGCTATCAGTGACCTCAGTCCAAGTCAATAATAAAATTTTGAATGTTTCTGAGCCAAAGAAAATGCCATAACATTTGAAGCTGACAGTGATGTATATCCATCACTTAAAGGCTATGAATTCATGCTTTTTTATCATCAGCTATGAAATGTTTCTATACCTGGTCCAATAATAGTTCTTGGAACTCTATCAAATGGCTAACTGAAATGCAGAAGCTCTATGACTTTCATCAATGAGACTTAGGTATTGGGACAGGTACCACAAATAGAATATTCACATAGATTACAATAAATAGTTTAAAATTCATGACTATCACAGTACATTTTACACTAATTCTAAACAATATTATGAAAAAAAATAGTTACCACATATCCATTTTAGAATCTCTTCACCATCATACTTTTCTACATCACCCACTTAGGTCCATATTTCTATGCCTCATTCTGTTGACACCAGAATTTTAGATTTCATGGTTTAGTTAAATTTTAAGAAATATTGATTCTAGGATTAATAAGTTGAATGCTTTTAATTTTCTAAAAGGCTACAATAAACCTATTTGTTTATTATTACTTTCAATTAATGAATAATATTTTTATAAAAATCATAAGCATAAGAACTTTAAAAAATAAATAAATTTATCTTTATGAAAAGTGACCAGATACATTTATGTATTTGTTTTCACTGGCTGAGAAAATATTCCCACACACCATCTTTTGGGAACTGATTTAGACCTTAGTGCCCATCAATTGAAAAGAAAGATTCCAGGTACTCAGTATACACACAGAACAAAATGCTTCATATCAGGAAGTGTGGTAGGTGCTAGATAGAGAGAGAATTTCTTAAGGTGTGCTTAATTGAAGATAACGGACAGGCAAGTAGGAAATCAATTGTCATATGGACTGATGGTGAGTGTTATGACAGCAACAACATAGGGAGCTGTAGGAACATACTTGAGTGAGGGCTCCCATACTGATCTTGAACAAGCCAGAGAACCATTCCCAGGA
Source organism: Aepyceros melampus (assembly GCA_006408695.1). Lineage (NCBI taxonomy): Eukaryota > Metazoa > Chordata > Mammalia > Artiodactyla > Bovidae > Aepyceros > Aepyceros melampus. The sequence continues at coordinate 8,931 of SJXQ01012964.1, read as the reverse complement.
GCCTGAGGGCTTCATAATGATGATAACGAAAATGACTAGGGCTTCCCTGGCAGCTCAGCTGGTAAAGAATCCACCTGCATAGCAGGAGACCCTGGTTCAATTTCTTGGTTGGGAAGATCTGCTGGAGAAGGGATGGGCTACCCACTCCAGTATTCTCAGGCTTCCCTGGTGGCTCAGATGGTAAAGAGTCCACCTGCAATGCAGGAAACGTGGGTTCAGTCCCTGGGTTGAGACGATCCCCTAGAGGAGAGCATGGCAACCCACTCCAGTATTCTTGCCTGGAGAATCCCCATGGATGGAGGAGCCTGGTGGCCTACAGTTCTTGGGGTCCCAAAGAGTCAGACACAACTGAATGAGCATAGCACATGATGATGATGATAATAGAGAGCAATAAGGAAGGAGGGAAACAATACAGAGACAGGAAGGTTGTCCAGATATTGGGAACAAGTAGTGAGGCCAGGCATTGCAAAGGAAAACTGGAGTTTTATAGTAACTACAATTAATTTAGAATAAAGCACAGAATCCAAGGATAAGATTGATGAGACATGAAAATAGAGATATTCTCTATTGAGTTTTCTCTATACTCTATTGAAGACAACAATGCCTATTTCCTAGTTTCTATTTGGGGTTTTACAGCCATTATTTATTCAAATTAATTTAGTCCTTTTATGATATTTAACAAGTACTTTTAAAGTGCTTACAGTTATTGGACTCTCCAAGTGAGAGAGAGAGACAGAAAGAAGGAAGGAGACAGGGAAACTAATTTAATTCTCAGAACATCTATGAGATATACATTTTATTATTTCCTTAGTATTTATGGGGAAGTTTAGTTCAGTTCAGTCGCTCAGTGGGGAAACCATGGCACAAATAGGCTCCACAACTTGCTCAAGTGATACAGCTGGTGAGTAGCAGAACCTGGCTTCAAATCCAGTGTCGCTCCAAAATCTATGATCTCAAACATTGTATTAAGCCATAAAGAATAAATAATATTCCTATTTTGAAATTGAGGAACTCAGTCAAAACCTTGTCCAAGACTACTAGAACCAGAACTTTATCTACCACACCTCAGCTTCTGTGTTGTACAACTAGAAGATAGTAGCTCAGACATTCAGAAGCCAAACTATCAGTGTTCATATCTCAACTCTACTGCTTGTTAACTGCTATTTATTAACTGTGTCACAACTGAATAGTTTTTTAGCCTTCCTATGTATCAGTTTATTCTTCTATAAAAATTCAGTAGTTAAATACTTGCTGTATAGTGTTGCTAGGAATAAAAGAATCACTTCTAAAATATAATACTTTAGGAGAGAGCACAATTAATAATGTTCAAAGAGGATCATGTATTATAATTTTTATACTGCTTCCTGATCACAACAGACTGAAATAATTCATAAGGATCAAACAGAGTTTCACAGAGGTGTGTTCAAAGAAAAAGATTGTTTGTTTTATAAAACCACACCTGACAAGAATAAATAAGCAAAATTATCTTGCAGCTTTCTGAGCATAAATTGGAATACTAATCATTTTAATATTAAATTAATCATTACTTTAAAATATGTCTTATTTGAATGTTAGAAAAAGGACATACAGATATTAGTTTTAGATAGTGGGTATATTGAAGAGATTCTCTGTCTTTCATTGTAAAGAATATAATCAATCTGATTTTGGTATTGACCATCTGGTGATATCCCTGGGTAGAGTCATCTCTTGTGTTGTTGGAAAGGGTGTTTGCTATGACCAGTGCATTCTCGGCAAAACTCTGTTAGCCTTTGCCCTGCTTCATTTTGTTCTCCAAGGCCAAACTTGCCTATTACTCCAAGTATCTCTTGACTCCTTACTTTTGCATTCCAGTCCCCTATGATGAAAAGGACATCTTTTAGGGGTATTAGTTCTAGAAGGTCTTGTAGCTCTTCATAGAACCATTCAGCTTCTTCAGAATTAGTGGTTGGGGCATAGACTTGAATTACTGTGATACTGAATGGTTTACCTTGGAAAAGAACAGAGATCATTTTGTCATTTTTGAGATTGCATCCAAGTACTGCTTTCAGACTCTTTTGTTGACTATGAGAGCTACTCCATTTCTTCTAAGGGATTTTTGCCCACAGTAGTAGATATAATGGCCATCTGAAGTAAATTCACCTCAACAGTGGCCACAGGACTGCAAAAGGTCAGTTTTCACTCCAATCCCAAAGAAAGGCAATGCCCCAAAATAGTCAAACTACTGCACAGTTGCCTTCATCTCACATGCTAGCAAAATAATGCTCCAAATTCTCCAAGCTCGGCTTCAAAAGTACGTGAACTGTGAGATTACAGATATTCCAGCTGGATTTAGAAAAGGAAGGGCGAACAAGAGATCAAATTGCCAACATCCATTGGATCATAGAAGAAGCAAGAGAGTTACAGATAAACAACTACTTCTGCTTTGTTGACTACACCCAAACCTTTGATTATGTGGATTACAACAAACTGTGGAAAATTCTTCAAGAGATGGGAATACCAGACCACGTTACCTGCCTCCTGAGAAATCTGTATGCGGTCAAGAAACAACAGAATTGGACATGAAACAATGGACTGGTTCCAAATTGGGAAAGGAGTATGTCAAGGCTACATATTGTCACCCTGCTTTTTAATTTATATGCAGAGTACATCATGCGAAATACCAGGCTGAATGAAGCACAAGCTGGAATCAAGATTGCCAGGAGAAATATCAGCAACATCATATAAGCAGGTGATACCACCCTTATGGCAGAAAGTGAAGAAGCACTAAAGAGCCACTTGATGAAAGTGAAAGAGAAGAGTGAAAAAGTGGCTTAAAACTTAACATTCCAAAAACCAGGATCATAGCATCTAGTCCCATCACTTCATGGCAAATAGATGAGGAAACAATGGAAACAGTGACAGACTTTATATTCTTGGGCTCCAAAATCACTGCAGGTGGTGACTTCAGCCATGAAATTAAAAGATACTTGCACCTTGGAAGAAAAGCTATGACCAACCTAGATAGCATATTAAAAAGCAGAGACATTACTTTATCCACAAAGGTCCATCTAGGCAAAGCTATGGTTTCCCAGTAGTCATGTCTGGATGTGAGAGGTGGACTATAAAGAAAGCTGAGTGCCAAAGAATTGATGGTTTTGAACTGTGGTGCTGGAGAAGACTCTTGAGAGTCCCTTGGACTGCAAGGAGATCCAACCAGCCCATCCTAAAGGAAATCAGTCCTGAATATTCATTGGAAGGACTAATGTCGATGCTGAAGCTGAAACTGTAATACTCTGGCCACCTGATGTGAAGAACTGAATCATTGGAAAAGACCCAATGCAGGGAAAAATTGAAGAGAGAAAGAGGAGATGACAGAGGATAAAATGATTGGATTGCATTACTGACTTGATGGGTATGAATTTGAGCAGGCTCCAGGAGTTGGTTATGGACAGGGAAGCCTGGCATGCTGCAGTCCATGGGTCCCAAAGAGTCGGACCTGACTGAGAGACTGAACTGAACTGAACTGTCTTTGATGCTGAGCCTTTAAAGAGAAGAGGCTTTCTTTATAAGAAGATGCCATTATCCTCGGTTAGAGCAATATAATCTGTCAGATGAGTGAACCATTTTTTATTTCAGCAATAAGATATCTACTGTTGATTTTTTAATTTTTCTTTTCTCTTTAAGACTTCTTAAAAAATTCAATATAACAGAAATGCAGGCTAAAACTTAATGGAAAAAAAAATAAGATGAATTACTTATAGTGAAAATGAAATATTAAAGTTGGCTGAATTTTGTATCACCATTGTGACAGATGTAATTTATTCTGTAAGTCAGCCTATAACCTCATCAACTTGTATTTCACACATTTTATAATTTACTCAAGAATGTTTTTTGAGGATCTACTGCATGTGAGGCATTTTTGAAAAGTATACCATATTGTTACTTAAATCTTTAAAGATCTGTGAATTTGACTCTGCATGTGCCTTCTAAAGTTTAGTTCAGAAAGCAAGCAGAACTTAAGATTTCCTTTTAAATTTGGGAGAATCTGGAGGAAGTATTTAGCAAGGTCACTAGATCACACTATAAAGAAATGTACTTATTAAGTATACTTAAATCTCTTAGACTATCAGACCAAGTGTATTTTAAACCCAATTAAATTTTATAAAATACCATCAATATTGACTTAACAAGTGTCTGACAGTGAGTATGAATATCATATATGATGGACAAAAGATGAATTTCCAGTCAGTTTTATGAACAAACAAGAAATAAATCAACAAGTACAATTTTAAAAAGATCTTATTTTTTAACAATGAGAGAAGAATATGACATTAGCATTTCTTACTAGTCTAGTCTCCCAAAACTTAAAAGTGTAAATTGGAAACCAGTCTAACTTGAATCTATTTGACCCACTATCTACTGATTCAATAAATCTTTATTGAATGTATGTTATATGTTAGGTACATGTTAGGCATCAATAATATACAGACTAATAAAAAATAGTCCCTGCCCTGAAGGAACCATTGTCTTGTTATTTTATAAGTTCAAAATTCAAATTATCATTTAACCTAATATTTAGCATTGATTTTATTCAGTCAAAATATTTACTGATTGCTATCAGTTAGTTTCAAATTAATATTTGTCCTCCCTTAAAAGGAAAGAGGAGCATATTAAGATACAACCATTGACATCTTTTTCATGGAGATTATCTCTCTTTCAAATCAACATGTAGACATTTAAAAACTTGTTATCAGTAGTTTGACATTTCTAAGATCCCAAATCAATAAATATTATACACTATTGATATAATTCTTTGTTAGAGATGAAATGGAGTAATAGTCTCCACTTTTGTATGGATAAATATTTTATTCTTAAGAAGAAAACCTCATTCTCAGTTACAACAAATCAGATAGGTCTTTTCCAAAGTGACAAATAGCTAAATGCATGCATTAGTATTATAGACCTCTCAATATTTTCTGAAAGTCCTTGGTCCTAAATTAACAATCTTTTTGATTTATGCACTAAGGCAAACATTTTTTTCCTTTGTCAATAAAAAGATAAAGTCAATTGATATAATATGTTGGATAAAATGCTTATTTGTTCATCATATATAATGTACACATTTGTTATTTTCATTTGCTTAATGCTTTTTTGTATGCATCTGACAGGATAGCCATTTAAGAATATTTCACAGGATTATAATAAACCCTTCTTTTTTATTTTCTTAAAGCAATTCATTTCCTTAAAACCAATCAGATAGGTGACTGGTTATTTATTTCAACAATAGTTTAAGGTGACCTTTTCCTTTTCAAAGGAAAAACCCACAGAGGCATCTAAATTGATTAGGGGGATAAATAATACTTATTTACAAAGATGGAAATCTAGATGTATCATTGCATTAGCTATAAATAATATCCCTAATATTTTCCTGGAAAAGAAATAGTTTATTAACTTGAGACTGTTTGTCAGTCTTACTGAAGCAACAGGTGGTGACATGTGTTAGCTCTAAAGTAGAACGGGAAATTCTGAAATTGTATTGTGAGCCCCACATCAAAGTTAACATGACAGTCTTTAATGGTTTAAATGAATGTGTATGCTTTCTGAATACAGATATTTTTATTACTACTTTGCAAAGGAATATTCTGTACATGAATTGCTAAGGTATGATTTAGGTGAGAAAAATGTCCATAGTTATATTAAGATGACACTCGATCAGTTCTCTTTCAGTTAAAAGCAATTCTGTAATTCTGTTTCCATGTCTAGAGAAATAATTGGACAGTTTTCCTCATTGTTGGAACTAGAACGTCTCTTTTCTAGTATTCTAAAAGAACTATTTGTCTTGCTCTGAACCATTCCATTAACTGCAAATAGGAAAGTGTTAGGTTTTCACTGGTTAGTCACATAGACATTAGGAGAGAATACTGACCAGTTTCCCGCCTTCATCAGTTACCTCCGTTAGGAGGAGCTCTAGCAGTATTTGGCCCAGCAGGGTTTAATTTAGCAACCCTCAGAAACTAGTCATTTTCACAGTGATGCAAAACATTCGGAACTTTAAAAACCAGAACACACTGTACTTCCTGTCCTTTTCCTCTCCGTGTAACATCACGATGTCTGTCTTTCTTTGTTTCTCTTTTAATATATGCATCTCAGATCTACATGCTGCTTCAGTTCTGTGGATACGTGCAAAGAGGGCCTCTTTAAACAAACTGGCTCAACAAAGAGCCAAATCTGTTTTTCTGGAGCACTTAGAGATGGTACTGGCAGAATTACAGGCAAAAGAAATGGCAGAAACTTGAGAAGCCAGTTAAGTAGGGAATGACTTACTCAAATGTAATTTAAATATTTCTGATTCTCTTATCATACAATTATAACTACCATATTTTGAACTCTTACCATGTACAGGGAATGTTCTAAGAATTTGCTATAACTTATCTAATTTATTTCTAAGTAATTGTGATGTAACTAAAATGGAAAATGATGTACCCTACACAGGTTGAATAGTAAAGGGAGAAATCTGGCTTCCATCAAATAACAATAATAATTATTCAGAAAATTTAGCAAACTTTTTTTTACCCCAGAACTCTCCCACTGTCATTTTTCTTCACTTAGAGTGAGGAAATAATGAATAATAATCAGCTAAGGGAAAATAAAAAGAAGGTAGAAAAAAAAAACAAACAACTTATTACTCTTGTTTTCATTTTTAATACTAAGAGGTGCCCAATTCTGTTGTTTCCCAGTGATTATTGTCTCATTCTTTGATATCTCAGATTGGCAATGAGTAGACTTTTAGATTCCTTGAGCTAAGCTTCAAAATTCCTAAATGTGGGGTTTTAAAAAATGAGTTAATTAAATTAAATTATATTTTTCAATAACTATATAAGCTGATCCATTCCCTGGTGGCTCAGATGGTAAGCGTCTGTCTACAATGCGTGAGACCTGGGTTCGATCCCTGGGTCGGGAGGATCCTCTGGAGAAGGACATGGCAACCCACTCCAGTATTCTTGCCTGGAAAATCCCATGGATGGAAGAGCCTGGTAGGCTACAGTCTGTGGGGTCGCAAAGAGTCGGACACGACTGAGTGACTTCACCTTTATACAAGCTGATCCATAAGCAGAAATTCCAAACAAAAACAAAATCATAAATTTATGTGTTAGTTTGTTGTGTGCTCAGTTGGTCTGACTCTTTGCAATCCCAAGGACTGTATAGCTACCCAGGCTCCTCTGTCCATGGAATTTTCCAGTCAAAAATACAAGACTGAGTTGGCATTTCCTACTCTAGATCTTCCTGATCCAAGGATTGAACCCACATCTCCTGAGTCTCCTGCATTGTCAGGAAGATTCTTTACCACTGTGCCACCAAATTAAATTATACTACTACTACTGATTTACACATAAGTAAGAAATTAAATGCTCAGGATTGGCTTAGCTTGTTCTCGAACTTACACTGAGTGGAGGCCCAATGATAGTGGGAAACAGATAAACTCTCTCCCGACAAGAGGAAGTCCAAACTGAGTGAGGAAATAATAACATACCGGAGATTCTGGGAGATTAGAACACTAGCTACAGGAAAATCAACAGAAATGGACTTGAAATTGATTAGGGGGAAAAAAAAAAAAAACCGGCAATCTTGAAAGAGTACTGCTCTTTTGGAGGAGGACCAGTTATATCATAGACACTCAGGGGGAAAGAGACTGAACAAAACAGGTAATGGAAATTAAAATTCCTTTAGAACAAAAGTGAAGTGCAAGGCTCAGTAATGAGTTCAATGTAATGTACGCAGTTGGGTTACTAACTCCTAGAACACAGAGCTCACACACTTCTACTAATTCCATCATGGGCATACGTTCTATATATTTTTTTAACTTTTTTTTAAAAAATTGAAGTATAATTGCTTTACAAGTTTGTGCTAGTTTCTGCTATACAATGAAGTGAATCAGCTATACATACACATATATCCCCTCTCTCTTGGACCTTCCTCCTATCCCTCTTATTTATGTCCTATGACTCAGGGATCACACTACTGGGCATAAAACCTGAGCAAAAACATAATGCAAAAAGACGCATGTACCCCAATGTTCACTGAAGCACTGTTTACAATAGCCAGGACATGGAAGCAATCTAACTGGTTATTGACAGATGAATGTATAAAGAAGATGTGGTACATATGTAGAATGGAATATTGCTCAACCATAAAAAGAATAAATTGGAACATTTATAGAGATGTGGGTGGACCTAGAGCCTGCTATATTTTTAAAATGGAAAGAGGAGTTAATGCCTCCTCTTAGAGAGTATAAATGTTTTTATATTTGCCTTTGGTCTGTGCCAGGCATGTGGTTTATATATAGATGTCCTAATCCAACAAAGAAGTCAGAAACTGGTTTATTTTTCTATGAATTCTGTCCCAACTCTGTTGATTGAGGATAACTCCTGGGGCATTAACTTCCTAGTAATTTCAGCTTGCTCTGTGTCCAAACTGCGAGTTCCTACAGTCAGTGAACATTCTCAAGCAAAAATCTCAGGCTTAATGAGGAGACAAGAGCATTTAGAAAGAGTAAAGCAATAAGAACAAAGCTGTTCTTCTATAGACCTTCCTATAGCCCTTGTCTGCCCCTCGTATTTTCCAACCATTTGCTATCAGGTTAATAACAAAATACTGTCTATCTCTGTCTCACATGTCTGTACATATACACATACACATTTGTTTGCTTGTTTCCAAAAATGATTAATGTTACTTCTCCATCCTCCATAAATAATCTTAGTTTGATCTTCAAACCAATAGGCATGCGAGATGTCATAACAAAAATTTGAATATCATCCTTAAAACCTTTTTTTTTTAAGGTTTCTTTAAAAAAAATTTTTTTTTACTTTATTTTACTTTACATTACTGTATTGGTTTTGCCATACATTGACATGAATCTGTCTTGGATGTACATGAGTTCCCAATCCTGAACCC